>BSBN01001316.1:0-600000 GCA_027924645.1 Cunninghamia lanceolata | reverse complement strand
CTATCACCTTTGCTGCTACTAGATATGGCCTGAATATTTTAATAGCTTTCACCAATGCATAGGCCTATTTTTCCACAATATCATACTTCAATTCTACATTTTGGAGAGACTTACTAAAGAATGAAACTGGTTGTTCATATCCTTCATTATTCTTTTGGAGCATCACTGTATCTACTATGTGATAAGATGCAAATGAAAAAAATTGAATAGGTTTGCTGAAGTTTGGGGATTTCAACACTGGGGCTTCCTTGATTGCCTTTTTTATGGATGCGAACCCATCTACAGCCTCATCAGTCCAGTCAATTTTTGTGCCTTTCTTCAACATTTTTGAAATTGGTTTTACTATCTCAGCAAAATTTGATATGAATCTTCTGATAAAATTTATTTGTGCAAAAAAAGATTGAATGGCCCTTACTCTCTTAGGAATAGGGATTTTGTCAATGGCCTCCACTCTTTCGGGATCAATTCTCACGCCTTTAGAGACTATATGCCCTAGCAATTTACCTTCTATTACCGCAAAATGACATTTCTTTGGGTTAAGTGAGATGCCATACTCCAATGCTCTTAGAAATATTTTTTCTAGATGAGCTACATGATCTTCAACTTTTTTAGAGTATGCAGTTAAATCATCTTGGTAGACTACCATTATCACATTTATAAGGTTAGCGAAAGCAACATCCATAGCCCTCTAAAATGTTGCACTAGCATTTGTAAGCCCAAATGACATTCTTACGTAAACATACGTCCCCCAAGGTGTGGTGAAAGCAAACTTATATTGCTCTAACTCCTTAACTTTCACTTGATTATAGCCTAAAAACCCATCCATCACGGACAATAATTCACATCTAGTAACCCTTTGTAGTACTGCTTCCATGTTAGGAAGGGGGTAGTTATCCTTAAGTGAGGATTTATTTAAATTTTTGAAATCGACACATAATCTAATATCACCATTCTTCTTTCTGACATGCACCAAGTTAGAATCCCAAGAAGAGTGCCTAATGGGCTTGATAATAGCTCCATCCCTTAGTTTTGTGAGTTCCTCAAGCATTTTAGGGGCTAGTGTAGGATTGATAGGCCTCTACTTTTGCTTGAATGGTTTGGCATCTAGCTTCAATGGTATCTCATGTTGAAAACAATCTTCTGATATGCTTTTAAGTCATCACAGGACCATGCAAATACATGTCTATATCTTCTGAGCAAGTTGATGAGCATGCTCCTGATCTTGGGATTTAGTTTTTTCCCAATGTATACATTCTTTGGGGCCATTTGTGTTCCCAGATTTATTTCTTCAAGATCATTTTGTATTATGGGTATGTTTTTTGTTTTAAATCCGTCATGTTCATCAAATACTTTCTTCAGTGCTATGAGTCCTTTAGGTATTTTATTTGCTCTTAGCTGAATTATCTCCTGACGAAAAAGGGTTTCTTTTCCATCACGTTCCTCCACAAACACATTGAAATCAATTTCTTGGTTTTCATAACAATCAATACAATGTAAGAATTTGATTAGATTTGTGTCATCGTTAAAGACTTGCCAACTACAGATGTTATTTGGGATAGTAGGTCTGATTTTGAATTCTACTTCGGTGATACTTGCTAATGTGATATCATCCCTTTTCAATGCAATGTTTTCCAAGAAATCTACCATTATATTTTTTGACCTATCTATCTAGTTAATTGAGAAAGCATCAAATAACTCAACGTCATCCCAAACAACATTTTTGTATTGTTTCAACCTTTTGTTTTTAGATGAATACCTCCCTCTAACTTGAGAGGTTACTAACTCAGAGTCCCCATATACAACCAAGTTTCTTATCTTATGGTTTATTGCAATGTTCAGACCGATGAGTAGGGCCTCATATTCAGCCACATTGTTAGTGCATTCAAATGTCAACAAGAATGAATATTTGAATGTTTTACCTGTTGGTGAGATAAACAGTACTCCTGCCCCATTTCCTAGTTTGCTACACGCACCATCAAAATACATTTTCCATACATCACATTCATCTCTTTGAGCTTCTAGATGCACTGGATCAGTGTTTTGTAATTCTGGATGACCTCTTTCAATTTTGAAGGTACCCAAGTCTATATCATAGAATAAATTTATTTGGTTTTGATCTATACGTTCTATGATATTCTCATATCTTAGCTCCCTATAAAGCTTAACTTATTTGCCTCCCGCTAGTATTGTGGCATATGATAAATCTAACTAAACATTCCCTCCTGCCATTGCAGCCCATTGTCTTGATAGTAACATTCCGTAGTATGGTGGGATATCAACCACAGGAATATCAACATTATATGTTGCTTTGGGATAAGCAACCATTTTTATTTCAACATCCTCCATAATGCCCACAACTTGAATGGACCTGTTGTCCATTGCATAACACTTCCTAAATGTAGTGTCAACCCACATTCCTAGTTCCTTCATTATTTCTATTGGCATAATATTCATTGCTGCACCCGAGTCAATCATGCAATTTCTTACCAATTTATTTCTGATTAACAAAGTAGTGTAGAATAGATCTATTTGTGAGGGAATTTTTTGTCAGAGTACCAACTAGGTATACCTCTGGGATTTTGATGGTCTCTTGTTAGACATTGTTTATTTTACTTTCAAATTTCTATTTTTCTTGATTTGGTATATCTGAGATTATTTTGACCACTATATTTATGTATTTGTCTACCTTCATCATTTCAAGGAGTGGTACTGATATTTTTACCTGAGATTTTGCTTGAGCAATATCAAATGAGGGACTTATTATTTGATCATTCTTATCTATTTTCATATGCACTTTTTCTTCAACTAGTATTTTATCCTTTGTTTTATTTTGCTCAGTCTTTCCTGATTCCTTTTGTGTGGATTTCATGTTATTTTTATAATTTTGATCTTTTATAAAGACACTCCTAGGTGTTCCTTGATCTACATTGACTCTGCTATTTTTTAGATTATAAGTGTTCTTAGCTTGGGCCACCGCAGCCATTGTAAGAGCTTTCTTTTCTTCTTTAGTAAGCTTTCTCCATTGATTATATGGTGGCTTGTTAGGATTATTTCCCCTATAGCTATCCTCCTGATATGAGAATACCTCTTGTCTTCCCATATTGACATTGTATTTTTGTTTCCCTACATCATACTCATACCCATCTTCTTCTGCAGAAAAATACTCTCCATCTATCTAGTAGGGTGCAACTTCCAACATATTTATGGTGTGATTGTCTCTGTCATAGTCATAAGATACTTCTTCTTGCTGTACTAATTTAGCCACTATGCAATATTCAAGTGAATGGGGCAAATTACATACCAAGCACCATGGGTTATCTTCTACCATATGTGCCCCATTTCTTTTTAGAGGATCAGGAGTTTTGTTGCCATAATTTTGCCTTCTTCTTTGTTCTACAAGTCTTCCATCTTTCCAATTGGTATTATATGGCATGTCATGCAACCTAGGTCTTTCATTTTTGTATTGATTCTCTTGCTTATTCTAGTGATTGTTGGGGTTTTGAGAAACTCTGAGATTATCTCTTTTTCCAATCATCCCTACAACTTTTTTATTATTTTCAATAGTCAATTCTATTTTTTGTGCTTCAGCTAAGCTCCTGGGGCAACGATTTCTAAGTTCATATCCTGTTTTAGGATCAAATGCTTTCAGATAAATACTTAAAGCTACTGGGTTAGTCAAATTAGATCCGCGTGGTACTTTGTTATGTAATTTGGAGAACCTTAGATTGTTACGATATTTCTCCTTAAATTGATCATGGAAGTCTGTTAGGGAATTGACTGAGGCATCTAGTAAGCTATTGAACCAGTCTCGTGCATCTTTAGTTAAAGACATCATAAATAACCTCATCCTAACATCTTCATGTTCCACACCGATATGTTGCACAAAGGCATTCAAGTTTCTGATATGGTCCTCAGTTGATATTACATTATTCCTAGTAAACTTGGGGACCATATTCCTTCCAGCTGTTGTTAGTGGAGTATCGATAAAATTGATACCCTATTAGATCAAACTGTCTGCAAATATTCATAACGTTTTGTGGAGGCATGTTCATGGGTGGTGGGTTGGGGTAATAATGATACCCATATGGAGGCTGATGGTAGGTATGTTGTTGCTGTGGGTTTATATGGGGGTTGGCATGGTAAAAATGATGTCTAGGATATTGTTGACTAGGGGGTCGGTACAGATGGACTATATGTTGAGAGGTATTATGTGTGAAGGGTGGTCTAGGATTTCTTGGGGGAACATTCTAATGAACATGACTCGTAGATAATGGTTGTTGATTTGAAGAACCACCTGCATTTTGCTGCAAATTTTGTTGTATATTTCTTGGGACATGCCCTCCTTGTCTATGTGGAGGTACCTATTTTGGAGGAGCTATTTTTGTTCTACCTTTTCTCTATTGAATTTCTTACTTCAATAAAGTTTCAGCTTCTTTTAGCTTAACTAATTCGAGTTCCTCCTATAATTTGAGCAGATTCTATTATATTTCATCTTTGTTCCTTATATCCTTTGGACTGTCACTCATTTCCTGATTCATCAATCCTTGTTGAGCCCTCTCTCCCTATTGTAATGACATCTGATAGTCTTATTCTACCTATTTTTGGTCTGTCTCATAATTTGTACTTCATACTCAAACTACTTTTGGGGATTAGACTTGTATCAGGCTAAAACATCATCAAAAAATCTACAGTTTAGGGATAGGGTCTCATTTGATTCATGCAAAGGAGTGAAAATATTATGAGTTATGATAGGATGTTTGGAAGAATTCTCCTGGGCATCTTGATTATGATCCTATTGAGATTGGTTTGACAATCCAGTTTTCTTTGAAGGAGCTCTTAGGGGTGGGGATGATTGTAGTTTTCTCCCATCAACTTTAGATCTCCTACCATCCATGTTAAAATATCAAGACATAGACATAAAATGATTATATTATGGAATAGACTCAGCAACTCACTTAAGAGGATTGATTAGTGTCTAGGTTCTCCTTAACCAACAAAGTTTCAACCTTTTGCCTCTATAGACTAGGATTTTTACTATATTTTTGCTTTGTGATCCCCAGTAGAGTTGCCAATTTGTTAGTTCTCAAAAATGCAAGTTATAAATCCTAAGAGGATGCCAGAATCTATGCTTAGATTTGCAACATTTTTGAACTAATGAAACAGAGTTAACCTATAGGGTTATGACTCCCTGCACTTTAGGTTCTGCTAGACCTAGGCAGGTACACCTAATAATGAAGTAGATTAGATGGATGTGTGGTCTTGGCTGAGTGATGGATCTACCCACAGTGACAAATGGTGTGGAATAGATGATTACTTGCTGCCTACTTTTACTTCTAATGTCTAAACAGTGATTGAAAGTGGTATGGTTGTAATTTGGTATAAATTGTATAAGCCATATCAAGGTAAATTTTATGAGTATGTTTCAACTAATGAAATGAGTAAGACTAGTGCCTTATTGGGTAAATGGAATCAAGTAAGAACCTAATATTAGTGGTGTACACCTGGTAATAATTCTAACTATTTGGCACAATATTTTGGTTTAAACCTTGTATAAATGTGAAGGAATGTGACTGACAGACTCTTCTTATTTATCCAATAAAGATCTATTAAGTTACTGTGATCTATCTAAGAGGATTTTAATCCTTCCTTGAAGGAACTAATTAAAAGGGATCACACTGTGATAGCAAATGTGTACCGACAAAATGAAAAATATACTTGTTATATTCATTTTTGAATAACTTAATAGTATTGTCTGGAGATAGTATGACAGCCTTCAGATATAGACTCTTCTTATCTATCCAATTGATATTTCCAAATTACTGTAATCTATATAAAAGGATTTTAATTCATACTTGAAGAAACCAATTAAGCAAATTACACAGGAACAGGAAATGTGTCTAATGAATTTAATATTCTGCTTGGAATATATTCAAATAATAAGGAACACCAACTTGGAGATTGTCAAACAATTGCTTAGTTTAACAAACAGTTGATACCAATATAGAGCTACCAAATCAGAGATCTTCAATTGATTTATTAAAAATATTGCTTGCAACATGGTCTTTTTATAAAATTTCTTCTGCTATCTACTTATATCTCCTATTCTAATATCTAATATGTTGATGATAACAAAATGGCATTGGATTTCCTTATATATATGGAAAGCAAACAAGCTTCAGGCTAGTTACAATGGGTCACGTCTTTTCGTAACTAACAATATTAAGAAAACAAACAAATTTATGATTTTAGAAACACCAATCTGTTAATCTACGAGTAGAAGCCCGTGACCATTCAAGGCCTAAGCAAGGTTCTCTATTTTTCAATAGGGTGCTTCATTTGTCTGCTAGTTGATTTACTCCCTCTGAAGATTTTGTAGTGGCGTGAGTTGTATCAATTGCTCTACAAAGGAATAGATTAATTTTGGACAAATGTTCAATATACTCATGTTTTGCATATGTGTCAACATTAAGGGCTATCCCTTTCATGTCATACTCCATGCTCATCATTTTCTCAAGATATTTGTGAATATTTTGCATGATTATATCTTCATTATTGATTTCTTGTAAAGCAGTATTTAGAACCATGGATACATCTTCCTTCCACTTTTCATATTTTCGTGGTTCTCCAGTATCATCATGAATTGAGGGATCAATATCAAAAGAATTCAACTACTTATTTAATTTATTCTGATAATTTTCATGCATCTGGACCAACTTATTATACACCTGCAGTCCTTGTTCTATTAAAAGTTTTTTTATCTAAAAGTTCTTCTTTCCTTTCCATCATCCTCTCCTACAATCTTTTGTTCTCTATAATGGCTGAATATGTTTGTTGGAATGATTTCCAAAAGGTATCTGCACATTCCCACATCTTATTGAACATTTCTTTTATTATTTCAGTGGCCATGGTGTATTTGAGGGTTTTTGCTTCCCTCTCTAGCTTTTCACATTTTTTCTGGGACTTAGCATGACACTCTTTCCAATAGATTAAATCTGTCGATGCATCTAATAGTTCTTTGTCTTTCTAGATCCATGGGGAATATACCTCAGATGCAAAGGATGAAGAAGCTCTTTCCTTGTGGTATACTAATTCTTTTCTTAGTCTGTCATTTTCCTAGATTAGTTTCTGAATCTGGGCCTTAGTGAACTTTGTCACATTAACATTTAGGTCAGCAGTTTCCAAGGGATCTATATCTCCTAACCTTTTGACCAAAATGTGACCAAACATTTGATTTGGGTAACTAGTGATTATTGGTCTCCTATCTTGGGGTTAAAAAGACCAAATCAATAAGGTGGCTTCATCTGCATTATACCTTGACCATGAGTATACTTTGTCACTTGCTTCCTCTATCAAACTCGGTGTTTTATCTTCCCTCCTTCTGAATGTGTCAAATACAATGGTAGAGCTCATATCCCAACCTGGCACAAGCAATACCTTGGCTTCCTGGAGTAGTTGTCTTCCTTTTTCTAGAGTAATAGACTACATTTCTATGTCATTCTCTTTTTTTCAATTCCTCCAAGGCAATAGTTTCTTGCTCAGGGGTAGAATCTCTCATTTTTTGCCTCATTTTATTTCTTTGGTATTCATATATAAAAGATTTGAATTCAGGAGTCTTGATAAATTCATCATCAGAGACAAACTTCTGAGCAGCCATAACTCTGATGTCATTAGATAGATCCTTAGAAGTCTCAAGTTTTATATGGTTTAATTATGCGAGAGGCTCATAATGTAGAACAAAGGGATCACTTATTGGTTGCATTTGTTCAATCTCATCATCACTCATTTCTTCATTTATATCTGTATCTACAGAATATGATACTTCAGGGGTTGGTTGTGAAGGTATGTGGGTCAGAGGCTGCACTTCTTGAGCTTGTATCCCAGAGTATTGTATGCAATCTGTATCAAAAGCAATTGAAGTCACATCCTCAATTATCTCATCTGCATGAGAAATAAAATGCTCAACTCTTGATAGTGGGTCTTCAATTTCAAAAAAGTCTCTTGAGTATGAAGGAATATTTTTGCATTTCCAATCCTCTGCAAGTAGAATTTTATTAAAAATAGCCATTCTATCTTCAATAGAGGCTTCATCTTGATTTCTAATTATATCTACTTCTAAAAAAGAGGTTCATAACTAGACAAATCTTGTAATATCCTGGCTCTATAAATAAAAGCTTCTCCATCAAAACCTTTTCTTTCATCTCCTATTGGGATATTATACTGTGCTAGTTTGGCATTAATTTCTTCATAGCCCTCATTCATGACTATTACAAATTCCCAAAAGCACAAAGTATTGGGCATGAATGATTGTTTGTTGTTCTTCTTTAGATGAATAGCATCAGATTTAGCCAATTGTCTGACAATTTGTAAGTATGCAATTCTGTCTGGGACAACCCTAGGAAATAGATAAGGGGAACCTTCAAATCCATAGACTCTTATCATGGTGCAATCTAAGAAGGCATACCAATCTCCCCAGTTATGATCCACCCTAGTCTTTGGATCATTTTTCTTTGGCCTAAGAAACCTCTGTATCCTAGGAGAGATGCTATAGTCATGAGAATATCCCAACAATTTCATTAGAGGTTTCAAAAAATATTCTTCGATGCAAAAATAATGAGATCTATTAAAATGACAATCCCATAGTGAAGTCCGCATTTACACTGGCCTTGGGTCCCCATTGTCAAATGAGTCCCAAATTTTCATCTCTGAACTCCACCATCCTCTACAATGCCCTTGATGCAAAAGCAAATGTATTAACAAAGAGTAATGTTTGAAATTAATCTTGTCACTATTATGTTTGATTTTTTCCAATCCTTGGTTCAGAGCATTAGCCACGTAACTTGCATAGTCAAAAGGCCTTGCTGCCTTTGTTTGAATATCTACAACTAACACCATAGGTGCAATTGACATTTGTGGGGGAACCTCAAGACCCAAGACTTGACCAGTAGCATAATAAGTGTAATAAAAGTACTCTTCAAATAATTCTTCAGAAAATGGAGGGTTCTCAGCATTGGAAAATTTCCTTATCTGACCCTTGTCATCTTTTAGCCTGTATAGTGCTAATTTGCCTCTGTTATAACTGGTGTCCATATACCTATACTCTAGCAATAGGTCTCTAACTATAATGCACATGTCAAAGCCACATTCCAATTGAAAAACATTTGCAATGAAATCCTTGGAAAGCACTAGTATATTTTCACCAATGTGTGACCTAATAGCCCTTGTTTTTGAGTCATATCTGCTAGCTATGGCTTTAATCAAATCCACGTTGATAAAGATATTAGACACTATTAGCCTTGCTAAATTTAACCTCCAAGGGTTGTAGATAGGGTCATACCTATATTGTTTCTTGTAATGATACAGAAACAGTTGATACCCTTGAAGAGGAGTCCAAACATCTCCTAACTCCTTATAGTTGTCTATCAGTTTATCTATAAAGGGATTAGTCTGGGCACTTCTTTTTGGTCTTAGCCCAAACCCTGGGCACTGGTCAATTAAATCTTGATTTAGTGATCTTTTCTCGACCCTCTGCTTCTTAGCTTTATGTTTCTCCAGATTATCTTCAATAATGCAGACTCTAAAGCTTCTAGACAATGTAAATTTATAATTAGGACTGATATACTTGAAATATATTTCTAGCTGGCCCTTTCTTGCTCTTTGCTCCGTGAGAGATAAAACTCCTTTCTCCTTCTCTCTTTAGCCAAATCTTACAGGAGTGGAATAACTTATTTCAATCTCATCTCATAAATGCACCATCGATGTCTATCTTGTCATCGGGCCGGTTTATTAATTGCAAATTTTCTAGTGACATCTTGGAATGTCACATCAATCTTGTCTAATAATCATCGCCGTATCACTGAGACTTTGTTTTATATTCCATCAAAATCCATCCCTTCCATCGATAAATTCCCTTTCTCAATCTATCTGTGAGGTTCCATATGAAGTTGCCCCGATGTACCTTAGTCCGGCTGATGTTTATCACATCCTCAATGTTTTATAATTATTTTAGACTATCGGTGGAACTACATCCTTAGTTCCACCGATCCTTACATGCTACAATGATTCTTTTGTCTTTGTTGGTTTTATTGGCATGTTGGGGGAAGTTGTATATAAGCTCTGCCGAAGTTGAAATGTTCTGGTGATAAGTTAACTCCTGTCGAGTTCATCGGCTCATCAATGAGGGTGTGATGTCTATTCCACTGAAATCCATATGTTACGGTGATATAACCTGCTTCTACCAACTTTATCTGCCCATCAGTGGAACCATGATGTGGTATCCACCGATATCTGCATGTTATTTTGATAAGCTCATTTTGTTCTATTTTGTTGGTCTATCAGTGGGATGACTCCAAAGGTTACCCTGATAGATCATTGTTTTGTCGATATAGTGATACTATGTCTTCATCGGGCCATCGGTATATAACAAAGTGAAAGGTTCCAATGATGGGGTCATGTTGGGCCGATATGTTCATAGGAAAAGAGCACAATTCATGGAATGGATATGAAAGACTTAGGTTAATTATGGATTTTGTAACATAGTTGATTATTATTATGAGATTAAGGGTATAATGTCCTGATCTTGGTTGAAAAGGGGATGGATAAAAGTATAGGAAAATTGCAAAATTTTCCTGTCCCAACACTTTCTTTGCCTCCAAAGGCTTGTCCTTAGTCTTCTTCACACCTATATTCACAACTTCAAACAAATTATTAGAAAATAAATCAAGAGACAAAGACATCTCCTCTAGTGCTCCTTGCTGCACCTTCTCTTTCATCTTTTTCTTACTTTTATTCATGTCCTTTGCAATGAGAACTTTCTTCTTCTCTCCTTGTCTACTTCCTGTAGTCATAACCTTATCAGGAAAATAAATCTTTTCCAAGATTTCCATTCTTCTCAAGATCTCTTCCAATCCCTCTCAGTACCTTTTTCTTTCTACTTCATCCCAATATCTATCCCAATATGGGATTATCACAGGTCTTCTTACACAAAAACTCATTTCTCTTACTGATCCAGTCCACAGTCTCTATTCAATCTCTAAGTGCAAACTGCCTCTCCTTCGGTGATCTATTCACACACAACACACCTCTGCACCTCACCTAGGGCTTCTCTCTTCCCAGTCTTTTGGTGCTTCTCCTTTCTGTTATTATGTTAATCAACAACTCTTATATACTCTCCTTCAACAAATTCTTCTAGGGTTTATTTGAGACACAACCACCTAACACTTTTCCATACCCACTAGTCCTAGCATAGGTTGCCTCACTCTCAGCACTCTACCCATGTACTCAGAACCACCACGCTCTGATACCATTTGATGGTAGAGGATTTATAGATTTAGTCCCAAATCCCATTTACAGGAAACAAAAATCAAATCAATATGCAAGAATAATGACAGAAGAATGAAATGATTAGTTCCAGAGAAGTTTTGAAATCATAGAGCTCATATCAAAACCACGACTTCACTCAGAATTTCCATTGATTTATCAAAACATGAATTACATTTGTTTCCACATCAATCTCTACAACAAGACTCAACCCTCTATCCCAACAATTCTCTATGACTCTCTCTCTCTAATTCAGACTATTACATTTTATTTTCTATCGCTCCTCCTCTTGTTCAATTAATAAATCTTGAAATACATTTTTCTATGGCCTATTGTGTTTGGCCTCATTGTGTGTAGAAATCAAATCTTCCTCCGAACTACCCCCTCCTACTCTATTGACCTTCCTTTTATAGACGGCCTTTGATGATAATTGGCCTCTCCATCTACAACTGCATCCCAACCATCGACCATCTCATATATAGCTATATCTTCATCAATTTTCAATTCTGCAGGGAATAATTCAAACTCAACCACCACTATAAGGAAATCGTCACCGTCATAAAGAAAGTGGAGTCGCCAGAAAAATTATAACCACTGCCAAATAAATATCCCACACTGCAGAGATGGAACAACTCGTAATCGATGCAGAGGAAAATGTTTATGCCAGGGCATCATTGCCCACTAAGAAGGTCTATTAGCTATTTCTAATTTTAATCGATTCCAGAAGCAAATCGGTGTCATAAAGAGAGTGGAGTCACCAAAATAATAATAACCACTGCTAAATAAATATCCCACACTACAGAGATGGAATGATTCACAATCGATACAGAGGAAATTGTTTATGCCAAAGCATCATTGCCCACTAAGAAGGTTTATTAGCTGTTTCTAATTTTAATCGATTCTAGAAGCAAATCGGCCAGCTGGGTTTATGTTTTGTATTGCACGATATGTGGCCTTTTTGGTCTTTCTAAATCTATGAGTAACAAATAGCCATGACCCCCATAAACATGCAGATTAAATACTTTCCTAAAAATGGTCAGAGAGATAGGAAAATAGCCAATAAATAATAAATGTCACAAAGGCGACAGTGTTGGAAGAATTTAATCTTCTATCAGACAATTTAATGCACCCTACCCCCGCGTCAGACTTGGGGATCTCCACAATCAGCCCTAGCAACCTTTGGCCTGCCAGCATTGAATTTAGTAGGTGACTTTAAATTTGAAATGAGTTGAGCGCCAGTTCTTTGGCATGAGACAAAAAGGAGGGAAAGATAGTTGACTGTGGAAGAGAATGTAACAGAGAACCTATAGTAGTAGAAGGAATGTGAAGGAGGAGAATAACAGAGAACATCAGAGAGAAGATAGCAGAAGGGAATGTTGTAGCAGCAACAGTAATCTACAGGCAGTTACAGATTTTCTGGACAACAGCTCTAGAGATTGGGGCAAAACATAAAAATAGAGCAACAACTCTGCATAAGTTTTGTAAGAGGTTTTGAATGTAATCTTGGAAGAGGAATATATAAAATATATTTTTGCTGTCCTTGTGCCTTGTCTCTCTGTCTATGTGTTTGTTTGTTCTTGCTGTCCTATATTTCTATAGCATTATTTTTCTAGATAGCAGTCTGCCTCCACTGCTCCTCCTTCTTGCCAACAAATGGTATCAGAGCCCTATTTTTCTGGCCAGTTAGATTCAAGTGGGTGTTTTATATAAGCCCTAGTTTGTCTAGGTGTTATCAGCATTCACAGATTTGAGAAGCATGGTAGGTGGGGATAGCAAAGGATGGTAGTAGCCACCGAGTTTTGATGGATAGAACTATGACATTTGGGCTAAGAAAATGAAGACTATTCTGGTTGCTAATTGTTGTGTGGTTACACAACACACCCCATTTTGACTTGGCAAAATAGGGACCCAACTTTTTTGGCTTGGCTTGTGTTGTCTGCTTTCTGGCGGTTTGGTAAAAGTAAGTCATGTGCATCATCATGTAGAGCTAGGATGAGGGGAGTCATCATCATGAGGTCAGTTTATTAAAATTTGCATTTCATTTCTGTGACCTCATATTTTGAAAGAGCGTTAAATTCCATGCAGGTTTGCCTTTTACATCATCCTGATATTCCTTAGGATGTGAAAGTTATGAATAGTCAAAGTTTGGGTCAAACCTGATATTTGCAGGAGGAGGATCATATTTTATAACCCCAGTCATGTTGTTGAAGATCATCCGGATCTTGGTACATCACCTGATAAGTCATGCGGTCCAGATATCCAGATGTCAATTTTAAATGGTAATACATCTTTCCCGTCAAACAGTCTTATATATCGCAAGCATCATATTTCCAAATGTAACCCAATATTCCCTAATATCCTCTTGCCGAGAAATACCACCCTAAGCAAATATCCTGATAACATCATCCGAGTCCGATAAACGAAGAAACAAACATGACGATGACATCATCATCACATTTACACTATGACAGGATATTTTCTAAACATGAGCATGTTCGAATAATATGACGATGACGTCATGAGGCATTTCTGATACAAAGAGCGAATATCAGGATGATGTCATCCTGATATTCCAAAAGAGAGACATGTAAGTTTGTCCTATCATCATCATATTTGAAACATCACCTGATACATCGAAATATCCTCCTGATGTACTAAACATAACCAAAAGGTGCTTTTGTCACCCGAATCTTGTCATGATAACCATTCTAATTTGGTAGAGAAGGATGACATTAAAATTTGACCCGACATTTGCGAATATCATCCTGGCTTCATGATATCCTATCATATGGATATCCCCCCGCTCCCATTGCCACCATTATCATTTAATGCGCGCAGACATGGTAGGTGGTTCCCGCCGACCCCAGAACCCAATGAAACACCTAGCAAGATCCTGAGTTTTCGCACAGATAATCAAGGAATACAATCTAAGTTGTCAGAGTTACCCTAAATTTACCTAATTGTAAGGTTAAAAGGTAATTCAATCGTCATTTTTACATCTACCTTGCGATAAAATTGTTTTACAGAGCACCAACTTCCATATCCTTATACAGGTGATTGTTGCGCGATTTGAGCTCATAGACAAAAGGAAGGAAGTGATCATTAGCTGAATTAAGAGCGTCGTTAGCAATCTACTGGTATAAAAGAGAAATCTACATAACTAGGTAAGTAAATGAAACCCTCATCATGTTGTTTTTATTTCGGTATGATGATGTAAGTTCTAGTTTATGCATCCATATGACTAGGTAATGTTAAAAGAATACAGTAGGTATGGTAATTTATAAAGTCGATGGCAATATGCATGCATGTGTATACCTGTTGTGAGATGGGATTTTGTTAATTGCAGGTACTCATGGCTGACAAGCGGTTAGTTAAGTGTCAAGAGGAATTAAGTAGCCCATGTTCTCTTCTCAGAGGGGGGTCCTGTTTAAATATGGTGCAATTACAGATACCCATCAGGGAAGCACCAATTTGGAAGCCTGGTCAGCTAAGCTAAATGATGGGAATGATAAGAGTCCTGTGTTGGATGCAGTGTTCATATCAGGAATGTGGAACACTACCGGTTTTCCATACTCCATGGAATCTCTAGAACTGGTCATAGAATGTGCCCAGAATTATAATCCTTAGACAATGCAAGTGATGAAGCATGGGAGGATATATGCAGATCTCTCCATCAAGGGTCTCTCCCAGACATTTGGATTGCCACTGGGCAATAAAGTTAAGAGCGTAGACCTGAGGAAGTCCGAAAAGGAATATGAAGCCAACAAGAAATCAGCCAGGAAGAACATGTATCAATGGCAGGCTGAGAATAGCACATATCCTGCAGCAGCCAAACTTCCTGTGCACCTACTCAAATATGATTTTAGTGAGGAATACCAGTACATGATTGCACTCCTGAATAGAGTAACAGGCTAGCCTGATGCTAGTAGTTTCAAAGATTGGATGTACGGAATAATAATGATGTGTCTATATTCATATATCAAGCCACTATGGGGCCAGATAATAAGTGATGCTCTGCATGAGCAGCTGATGAACCTGGGAGGTTCAAATTGTGCATTTTATATGTCATCATACATTGTTTATTCTTGTGCTTATAAAGGCACTTTTGATGCTTTAGTTACAGATGGAAAGCTTACAGGCACAAATACTGTGTATATCTGGGATCATCATCCCCAGCTGCAGAGAACCAATTACCTCAAAGATTACAAACTGGTAAATGATGCATTCTCCATGCATCTGGTGAGGACCATGGAAGAAGATAGAACAAAGAGATTGAGCATGGAGGCTCAAGAAATAGTTTACAGGCATGGAGCCTGGTACATACAGTTTGCAACCTTTTCATATATAAGGGTTGAGGGTTTTGAGGGACATCCCCTAATGCTGCTGAGGTATCCTACTGATGCAGTAATACTAATGGAATTTATCAGGCAGGGCTCCACAATGATAAAAATGTACAAGGATGCCAAGAAGCTGCCGCCAATTTTGTTCCCAGTCAGCATCAGCTGCTACATGTGCCCTGACTCAAATAATATAAAGAAGGTGATGGTCACCCTAAATAAAATGAATCTGCAACCTTTTCCATTAATGAGACCATATGATCGTTACGGTAGGATGTAGAAGATACTAGGAAAGCCTATTCATCAGAGGCACCTAGAGGATTTTTGGGCCGACTGTGAAGATGAGGCAGAGGCCAGAAGAAGAAGGTATTAAAGGTTAACTCTGAACCAAATTAAAACTTTTGATTGCATCTCCCTTCCCCAACAATTGAAGAAGGATGATGGTAGGATAATTGCAGATGAATATGAATAGAAGAAGATATATAATGACACCATCTCTGCACCTGACCTCACCATGCAGGAAGACATATCCTTGGACCCCTTCATTGCCAGGACCATACAACTAACCCAAGCTTGGGTTGATGAGCAGGTAGAGGCACTGAAGAAGAAAGGTGTTGCCATTACGGTGGACAACAAGAAGAAGGGGCAGGATATCCCTGGGGATGAGTATGATGACTTCCTGGTTGAAAAGAGGAAGACTAAGGGAGATAAGATACCTCCACCACAACAACAGAGCAAAAGACCCCCAAGGGGCAAGAAGGTGGATAAAGAACCCAAAGGGGTTATAATTGACAGGGCAGTATTTGTAGCTGAGGAGGCAGTAGGATCAGGATCAGGATTAGAATCAGCATCTCCTCCAAAGAAAGAAAAGCCCAAGAAGAGTAAGACAATAGAGGCTGGAATCACTGAGACCCTAGAAGTGGGTCAATCCTCGAGAAAACCAGGAGAAGAGGTTATCCTCATGGAGGAAGAGCCTGAAGAAGAAGAGGCTCCATTAATTATAAAGAGAAAGAGAAGAGCTCCACAGGTGTTGGTGTCCACCACACCTAAGAAACAAAGAACCTCTATGAGAGGTGAAATAAAACAAACCCCTACACTATTACAAGGGGTAGGTAGTGAAGTACCTAAGGAACTTCAGCATAATGTTCCACTTCCTACCATTGTCAAGTTCAAAACTGAACTTGCAGAAGAACAAATGAAAGAAACTGATCAGACACAAGCAGAAGGTCATGTCTCGTTATACGAGACAATAAACTTGTCTAATGATGAGGTTGTGCAGGATGTGGCTGCACAAAAGATGGAAACACTTGCTGCTGAGATAAGTATGACTCCTCACAAGCCTCCACCAGTTCAAACTGTGCTTGAGGAGATGAAGCAAGTGGAAGAAGAGAAAGAAAAGAGCCCAGAGCAGGTAGCTCAAGAAATAGGGCTAGAAGCATTAATTACAGAGGTGACAAGTCCTGCAGTGGTAGACCTGACAGAGAAACAGGATGTAAGTCCTGGACATGTAGCAAGATCACCTAACAAAGGGCACCCAGTAGAAGAGATAGAGATGGCAGAATTAGAGGGCCATACTCTGGAATTAGGCCAACAAAGTCCACATGATACATCAGCAAAACCTGCTATAGTAGAGGTTCAAGAAATGAAGGCTGATGAAAAGGAGGAAACAATAGAGGATCCAGCTGCCAAAATACAAGAAGGTGATAGTGCAGGCTCAAAACAAATAGTGGCTATAGAACAACCACCAGCACTTTAGGCAGAATCCACAGTATCCAGTGCAGTGGATAAACAACAAGGGGAAGAGTTGAAAATAGATGAAGTAATGATGGAGAAAGATCATGATCATCATGATCAACATACAGATGCACCACAGGATTCCCCGCACCGAGAGGATGCTCCTCCAGAGAAAGAAACCCCTCAACAGGAGGATGTGCCGTAGGATCAACAACAAAGTGAGCATCAAGAAGAAGAAATGAGAAAATCACCATCTCCACCACATCTGCTAACAGAAACGGGAGATACGGGTGAACATCATGATGATGCTGAAAAACATGATCAGGTACCTCCGTGGTTGGCGAAGGAAGTAAATATAGAGGAAGAAATTCAGGAATTTGATGTCTCCACCTTGTTCTCCATGGATATAATGAAACCTAGGAGGAAGGCCAAAATTACATTGGCCATCAAGAGAGATCCGGCAACTGGGAGGAGGACTGCACAAATTGCCATACCTGCGGTGGAGAAAGAAAAAGGTAAAATTACTTTAGATGAATTCCAAATCAGCACAGTAGATTTAGGTTTTGCCAATGAGGACCAAGGAGGTCAAGAGGGCAAAGACATTATTGACTCTCTAATTCAAAAGGTGAAAAGAGAGAAGGAGAAGAATAAGCAACATAAAGAGCACATTGCTCAGTTGCATGCCTACATAAAGAGGCTGATTAATCCTGATGATACTTCAACTGAACATGCAGTCCCATTGACTGCCATTTCTCAGGAAGAGGTTAATAAGTTAGACCTCATGAAACATGAGGCGTCTGTAATAAGAAAATGGATGTCATCCACATTGGATGATGCTATAGAAATAGTGAAGGCCTCTTTGAAGAGTTGGAGCATTCTAAGTGACTCCAGGACCAAGGTGGATAAATTGCAAATGCAGACCAGGAAAAGGTCTTATAAACTGGAAAGGGTCCTGAGCCTTTTGGGAGAAATAAAGAGGATAAATCCTCAACTGCTTATCAGTAAGCAGGTACTGAACAGTAATACCGCATTGTTGGCAGACATCTGGTACAAGGACATTCAATTTGAATGCGGAGTCCTCAAAAGATGCAATAATAAGCTGAGAGATATTAGCATGAGGCTACACGATTTAATGGCTGAAGAGGCAGAGATATTAGAAACATTAGAAGGAAAGGTGGAAGGGAAAATAGAAAATCAAGATGAAGAATCTTCCATCAAAGCTCTACACAGTAACTTCCAATCAGAAGCAAATGGTCCACCTGTCCACTTGACAGAGGAACTTATAGATAAAATAATGAGGATCAAGGTCAAGATGGAGAAATATAATGAAACACTACAGGACAGGAAAAACAAGCTGGATAACAGCAAAGATAAGTATGAAGCACATAAGCATGCCATCATCAAAGCAAAGACTCAAGATGGCAGAGGAATAGATCAAGTTGTGCATTCATATGAGCAAATCTAGAATAGTATGCAGCCCCATATGCGGCATCATCATCATTAGGATAGCAAAAGTTCAGGAAGTGATGCACATGATGATGATCCACTTGAATCAGCTGAGGAACATGATGAAGATACATCATAAAGGGGATATAAGCATAAGTAATATAGATAGTTGCCAGCTAGCAACTTATGCCATTTTTGTAAAGGTTGACAAAGTCAAGAAAATGATGACCGTAGATTTGCATTGATAAATTAGGATCATAGATCCTTTGTAACGGATTCCTCACCTTATTCTATAAAAGGTGATGGAATGCCTTATTGTAAACATTCAAAACTTAATTGAAATCCATCTACTGAAACATTCAGAGCTCATTTCAAAGTTTTTGTAAACATTTATATTTTTGCATGCCTAATGAATGAGAAGACTGTGTCGATTACAATTCATAGTAAATCTTGAGTAATCAGTGTATGAGTTCTGGATATATGTGGTGATTTGCTGCATCCCTTGGAGTGCATGTCTACTTACATGTGTTGTCTTCATACAAATTCCTTTGAAGTTAGCATCAACTATATCTAGCTGTGGAATGTCCTGGTGAAAATATGGTTTGGTTTTCTTCTCTTCATGACAGTATCTAATATACATGTGGTTCAAAAGCTAAAGGTTCAACTTTAATTAGAAGTATTTCTTCAATTTCTTTTAAATTTTAGAGTGTTTCATCTCCATAATTGCAAATAATTGATGATCTTAAGAAAATAACACAGATATGCAGACATCTCGTAGATAATTGCAAATATTTAGCATATTTAAATACAGATCATGCACAATTGAAAATATCATGAAAAGATTGAGGTATTTCTGCATCTTTTCACCAAATAACTGCATAATATGACTTCTCTGTAAAGAATTTCTGCAGGAACGTCATGATGATCATAAACTTCCACGTAAGGCCCCAAAATGGAAACAGCAACTCACATTAACCTCTGAGTAACTTCAGACGATTAAGACCTAATCATCAGACACTTGGGATCATGAATTCCTTGAATTCATAGTATTTTTCAAGATGAATAAAGGTTAATGTGTTCTTTTATTCTATGCTTGTTTATGACTAACATCATAACCAACACTAATGACCTATAGGATTTGGTCATCAATGGGTTCATAGACACCACAGACCTAGCAGCTTATGCAACCCTAACTAATTCTCAAACAAACCAGTTGAAGGAAAGAAGAATGAAGGATGCAAAAGCCCTCAGTCTAATTGAGCCAGCCTTGACAGAGGCTATTTCCCCCCACATTGCAGTAGCAAACTACTCAAAACAAGGATGGGAAATATTGCAGAACAACTATAAGGGAATTAAAAAGGTGAGATCAGTCAAACTCCAGCTGTTTAGAAGAGATTTTGAGACCCTTCAGATGAAGGAGAGTGAATCTATTTTAAACTTTCACACTAGATTTTCTACCATGCTAAATTAGCTGAGGATAAATGGAGAGACCATGGATGAACAAAGGATTGTTGAGAAAATCCTAAGGAGTCTACCTTCTAGATTTGACCCTATTGTCATAACCATTGAAGAGACAAAGGACCTATCCAAGATGATAGTGGATGAGTTGATGGGCTATTTACAAAGCCATGAGCAATGGTTGGATAGATCCGCTCCTTCCCTTGAGCAAGCCTTCAAGGCTTAGAATAATGCAAGAGGTAGGGGAAGAGGAAGAAATAGCAGAAGTAGAGGTCAAAGAGGTAGAGGAAGAAGCAATTCTAGAAGAGGAGTTTCAAACAGCCAAGAAGAGGCAAGTAGCTCACATCCAAGCTATCAATAAAATAAGAAGAACATCAGTTCTAATCAAAGGTATGACAAAAGCAATATTCAATGCTATTACTATCATAAGTTTGGTCATTATGCTAGTGAGTGTAGAAAGAAACAACGTGATCATGGAGGCCAAAATGCTAATGTAGAAAATAAGAACAAGGCTGAAAATGAAAACCAGTCAAATGTTTTTATTGTTTACAACCTTGCTGAGAGGAGCACTGATGAAGTATGGTACCTAGATAGTGGTTGTAGCAACCACATGAGGGAAATTAAAACTTCTTTGCCTCCATAGATAGCAGCATCAAGACTGAAATAAAAATGGGAAACAATGAGAAAATTCCCATCATGGGAAAAGGTATAGTCAACATTTAGTCCAAGAATGGTGAAAGGAGGAAGATCTGGGATGTATACTATGCCCTAGGCATAAAACATAACCTATTGAGCATTGGATAGATGGTCCAAAATAGTTATAGAATCCTGATGGAAAATAGAGAGTGCACAATATTTGACAAAGGAGGCAGTAAGAAAGTGATTGCAGCAGTGCAGATGACAAGAAACAAAATGTTTCCCCTTAGGATACACATAGACTCTCTGATGCCATCTCCGGCGCTATCTCTAGCGTAGTTTCTAGCACTATCTCTAGCGCTCACAACAGTAGGACAACAATCAACCTTTAGGACAGTCATCAAAGACCCATCCAAATTGTGGCATTTGAGCTATGGGCACTTAAGTTTTACTGGTTTGAGTTTATTGTCCAAGAAAGGCATGGTTAGAGGGCTACCAAACATTGTAGAGCCCGATGGAAAATGTGAAGCCTACATTTTAGGAAAGCAGCATATACAACCCTTTCAATCAGGGCATTCTAGAAGGGCAAGAGCACCATTGGAGTTGGTGCATTCAGATTTATGTGGCCCCATGAAGACCCACACACTAGGTGGGAATGTATATTTCATGACCTTTATGGATTATTACAGCAGAAAAATTTGGGTTTATTTCGTGAACAACAAATCAGAAGCCTTCGAGAAATTCAAGTGGTTTAAGGCATCAGCTAAAAACCAGAGTGGCCGCTATATCAAAGCCCTAAGAACAGATAGACGGAGAGAGTATATCTCTAAAGAATTTTTAAATTTCTACAGAAATGAAGGCATTCATAAACAGTTCACAACAAGGTATACTCCACAGCAAAATAGAGTCGCTGAAAGGAAAAATAGAACCATCATAGAGATGGCAGCAATCATGCTAAAAAAAAGGACTATCACATGATTATTGGGGTGAGGCTGTAGCAAAAATAGTTTACCTATTGAACAATTGTCCTACAAAGGCCATTTGTGATAGGATTCCACAAGAGGCATTGACAAACACCAAATGGAGTGTTGAACACCTGAGGATCTTTGGGTGTGTGGCATATGCATTCGTGCCTAAAGAAAAGAGGCAAATATTTGATGATAGAGGTGAAAAATATATTTTTACAGGCTATAGTGAAGAGTCAAAAGCCTATAGACTATATAATCCCATCACCAAAAAGGTTGTGATCAGCAGGGATGTTGAGTTCATAGAGAATGAAGCATGGGATGGAACAGTGGATAGCACCACGGGTATTTAAGTCACAATACCCCTTGAAGATGAAGAAGCTCCGGAGGACAGCAACTCTGGAGGAACTATGGAGAGCAGCAGTTTGGGGAGAAACTACTGTAGAGCACTAGAGAACAATAGTTCCAGAGGTGTTCAGTAGAGCAGCTCCGGAGGTGGACAGCAGCACAGCAGCTCTGGAGATCAGCAGCTCTGGAGGTCTGCAACTCCAGAGATCTGCAGCTCCAGAGTTTAGCAGAGCAGTAGCTCCAGAGGTCAGTAGTACAGTAGCTCCAAAGGTCAGAACAATAGCAACTCTAGAGGTAATTTAGACCCCACACTCGCATCATTAATGCCACGGAGAACAAAGAGTGTGAAGGAGATTTATGATAGCATAAGGTATGCTGCTAATGATGAGAATTTGGATTTTGCATTATTTTCTTACAGTGATCCAATACACTTTGAATAAGTTGTGAAAGAAGAGAAATGGTGTAAGGCCATGGATGAAAAGTTGAATGCCATAGAGAGGAATGACACATGGCAGCTAATTGATTTACCCAAGGGTAAACAAGTGATTGGAGTAAAGTGGGCCTATAAGACCAAGCCTACTGCTGAAGGTAAGATTGAAAGATATAAGGCAAAGCTAGTTGTCAAAGGGTACAAACAACAACGTGGAAGAGATTATGATGAGACATGCACCAGTTGCAATGCTTGAAATAGTTTAGGTAGTCATAGCAATAGCAGCCCAACACAAGTGAAAGGTGTTGCAAATGGATGTAAAGTCAACCTTCTTAAACGGAGTATAGAAAGAGGAAGTGTATGTGGAGTAGCCATCTAGCTATGAAGTCCCAAGGTAAGAGGACAAAGTGTATAGGCTTTAGAAAGCCTTCTATGGGCTGAAACAAGCACCTAGGGCATGGTACAATAGAATAGACTCCTATTTAGAGAGTAATAGCTTTAGCAAAAGCAACAGTGAGCCTACTCTTTTCATCAAAGTAGCTGAAGGTAATATTTTGATTGTTGTTTTGTATGTAGATGATCTCATTTTTACTGGCAATAGTAATCTTTTCATTGCTAATTTTAAAGAGGCAATGAAGAATGAGTTTGAGATGACAGACTTAGGTCTGCTAAAGTATTTTCTTGGCATTGAGGTCAAACAAATAGAGCATAGCATATTTATTTCACAAACTAACTATGCCAAATAGATTGTGAAGAGATTTAAAATAGAGAATAGTAAACCTGCCCCTACACCAATAGCTACAGGTCTGAAATTAAGTAAAGAGGACAGCAGCAAGGAAGTAAACCCAACCCTCTATAAGAGCATGGTTGGAAGCCTCATGTACTTGACAACAACTACGCTTGATTTGATGTATGCTGTAAACCTGATTTCTAGGTTCATGGAGAAGCCTAAAGACACACATTGGTAAGCAGGAAAGAGGATCATGAGGTATGTGAATGGCACAACAGGTTATGGCATCTTGTATGATGTTTCTAATGAGTTTAAGTTGGCTGGTTTCATGGATAGTGATTGGGTAGGAAATGTAGATGATCGAAAGAGCACATCCAGCTATGTATTTCACATGGGTTCAGGCGTGATATCATGGGCATCCAAGAAGTAGCCCATTGTTTCTCTCTATAGTAGAAGCTGAGTCTATTGCAGCAAATGCAGCAACATGTCAGGCTATTTGGTTGAGAAGGATCCTTGCAGACTTGAATGAGCAGCAAGAAGATGGTACAACCATTCATTGTGACAATGTTTCTTGAATAGCCTTGACAAAAAATCTAGTCTTCCATAGATGAAGTAAATACATTGAGATCCGTTATCATTTCATAAGGGAGTTGGTAGAATGAGGAGAGATTGTGTTACAGTATTGCAGATCCGAGCAGCAGCTTGCTGATATTTTTACAAAGGCATTGCCAAAAGATTCTTTTGAATGCCTAAGGGTTAGGCTAGGCATTGTTGACAGCTCTGGAGGTGTGCAGCCCTGGAAAGATGATAGCTCTAGAGGTTCAAATATAGAAAAACAACAGCAGAGCTCCAGAGGCTCAACCCTAAAAGGTATGTGTAGCTCCAGAGGTGCTCCGGAGATGCAGAAACAAAACTTCGGAGATGTAGGAAGTCAGCTCCGGAGATGTAAACAGAGTGCTCCAGAGATGCAGAGAAGAGCTCCGGAGGTGATCCAGAATGATAGAAATAGCTCCAGAGATCTGCTCTGAAAAGGCAAAAGCAAAGGTACAACTCTGGAGATCAGTTCCAGAAAGAAAATTGTTGAATGACATCTGACTTTAGATTAAGGGGGAGTGTTGGAAGAATTTAATCTTCTGTCAAACAATTTAATGCACCTTGCCCCCACGTCAGACTTGGGGATCTCCACAATTAGCCCCAGCAACCGTTGACCTACCAGCATTGAATCCAGTAGGTGAGTTTGAATTTGAAATGAGTTGAGTGCCAGTTCTTTGGCATGAGACAAAAAGGATGGAAAGATAGTTGACCGTAGAAGAGAATGTAATAGAGAACCTACAGTAGCAGAAGGAATGTGAAGGAGGAGAATAATAGAGAACAACAGAGAGAAGCTAGCAGAAGGGAATGTTGTAGCAGCAACAGTAATCTACAAGTAGCTACAGAGTTTCTAGACAATAGTTCCAGATTTGATTTAGTGTGCAGCTCCAGAGATTGGGGCAAAGCAAAAAAATAGAGCAGCGGCTCTGCATAAGTTTTGTAAGAGGTTTTAAATGTAATCTTGGAAGAGGAAAATATAAAATATATTTTTGCTATCCTTGTGCCTTGTCTCTCTGTCTATGTGTTTGCTTGTTTTTGCTGTCCTATATTGCTGTAACATTGTTTTCCTGGACTGTAGTCTGCCTCCCCTGCTCCTCCTTCTTGCCAATAGATAGGAGGGTCAGGAACACACCACAAAACCCAAAAATTGAAAATATGCAATCCAAAATTAGAAAACAGGATGCCACTGCATTAGGAAAGACATACCTTGCCAATGTTGTATATTCAAAATTAAATCTGAAGGGCTACAACCATACCAGAGTTGTAATAGATATGGATCCTCAAGAAAACGACATCAAAAGGATGCAGCAGTAGATTTTGAAGGATGCCTTCACCACCTACAAGTCTCGAAGGGAAATAGATTTGAGAGATCGACAAGAGGGCAGGGAGTTTTTAAAAAGGGCTCTCTAAGAAGCGAATAATCCTGTCTTTCTGTTTATAGACAATGTTCCGCGGGCAGAAGAACTCAGAGAACTTTTACCAGAAGACTTGGGGCGCCTTGGCAAGCATATCAGACTTCTTTTGACAACAAGAAACTTGGGTGCTACAAATATGTTTAAGAAAAGCCTTCGCCTTGAATATCTTGTCCAACCCCTCTCGGACAACGATGCCCTCAAAATTCTGTGCGACGGAACAGAGAATCTTGATCATATCAAAGATGATGTTGACAAGATCTTGAAGATTTGTAGTGGAGTTCCTCTTGTTATAAAGATCGTTGGTGCTTATTTGGAAAATCAGGGATACAGTTTGGACAAATGTAGTCGGATAATTAATGCTTTTCAGAAAGGGGAGATAAGTAAAGAAGAACATCTCAGCGAACGTGTGGTTGATTTTGTATTTGACAAGTTTGAAGATTCTACCAAACAAGCATTTTTGGACATATGGAGCTTCTTTTGTGGTAAGAATCGTGGACATGTGGAGTACGTCATTAGATCGACAGAGCTCAAAACACTTGAAGATGCAGCATTGATCACATCTAAGCTGGAGATGCCAAGTCACTTTATTACCCAGCGTTATATACTATCCAATTTAATAGTCAAACAATCAATAGTGATTTTATATCTCATTTACAACCAAAAAAATGGTAATAGTTGTTCTATTTTTATTTGCCAAAATTGATCTTTGACTATTGAAATAGATGATATTTAAGAATAGCCACATCAAACTAGATATTCATATTCATGATGTAATTCTAACAAAGGGGCAAAACATGGCACGTTCCACCAGAATTAAGGGTGTTCAATCTTTTGAAGCCACTGTAAAAGAAGATGAATTCCTATCTCTCCAAAATTATAACTATACTTTTAAACTATGGAGTGCACTCTGACGATTTTTTGTAATGGTTATACATTTTGCAGAGGACAATTCTTCTTACGTGTTCAAAGAAGCGCAGTTAAATTCATTGAGCAAATCATTACGAGTTTTGGCGTTGGGACCGAAGATCAGTGTGAGCAGTAGAAATAACATGACATTTCCAGAACTAAGATTTCTTCATTTAGATGGCGATATTCCTTGCGTACCCTTCCATTTAGAGGCTATGGAGAAATTGGCTGTGTACGAAATGTTGGTGTAAGCCACACCCGGACTGACGATGGACTGGTCCAAGAGGGGCCAGTAGCTCAGTAGTAGAGCACTCCAGCAGCAAATGGATGGTCCTAGGTTCGAGTCCTAGCTGGTCCATGTCTCAACATGGTATCAGAGCAGGTTTGAAGAAGATCGTGATCAGATTTGTCATTGCAGCAATACTCTCTATTATCCCTATTTTAGTCAAGATGGTGAACGGTCTTAAAATTGAGGATAGACTCAAAGGAGCATCCAACTTCACATCATGGAGGTTTAGAATCATGCTCACCTTGGAAGAAAATGACTTGGCCGAGTTTGTGGAAACCAAAGTTCCCGAACCTTCAGAGGAAGAAGAGAAGTTGCAGTGGAAAAAGAAAGACATCAAGGCGAAGAAGATATTTGTTGACTTTGTTAAAGATCATATTGTTCCAATCGTCTCCAAGTTGAAGACGGCAAGGGACATGTTCAAAACCTTGGAGGAGATGTACGAAATCAACAACACCAGCCGGGCTCTTGCACTGAAGCAACAACTACATCATGTGAAAATGTCAAAAGGAGAAATGGTTATTTCTTACTTCATGAGGATTTCGGAATTGAGAAATCAGCTCTCTTCAATTGATCATGGTGGCGATGGACTTGTTTTCTTCATAGCTTCTCCTTATTTTGGTTATCTCGACTCGTACAGAGGAGATGGAGTTTGTTGTGGGAGTTTATGAAGTTGCAACCTCTGTCATTATCGTGTCTAATTGGTGTGTTGACGAGAACAGCCACAAGCCTAGCTCATTGGTGTACCAACAACTCAATAAAGAGATAAGTATTTCTCCTTGTTGTTTGTGCCCTTGAAATCACTCTTATCTAGGCTAGAGATCTGAAATGTCGATGGTGATTAGTTGGTCACATCGATATCATTCTCTAATGCATGAATTGTGATAGAGCCTTGACTCTTTGAGAGGGTTGGTTCTACATGCTAAATGCATTTAAGAAATCTGTAGTTTTGCAGATTGTCTTTTGTTGTGTTGAGTTTAGCACTCTCGAAAGGAGTAAAACATGGAAGAAAGAGTTATATATCAGATTTCAATAAAGATAAGTTTCTTTAACCCTTCATTTTTTATCTTTTGATATTTGCTACATATTTCACTTATAGGTTGATTTCATTATTCATGTTTTAATATTGTTCATAAATTCTTATGTATTCATCCTATAACTTGAGATAGTAAACCTTGTATGATTCTAGCCTTGATATTTCTTTGGATAGTTACAAACTGTTAGTAATCTCTCTCTAAAATGTTCCCAGGATCGATCGAGGAGCATGAAAGTAATGAGAGATTGCACTAGGAGGAAGAGCTTTAGGCATCTTGTGAGGAAGTTATGCCGACCAAAGAAATGATCAAGCATGGACTCACAACTTGCAGCTATGGGACTGAGTTAGTGGCTAGAGGGAGTTCACTTTCAGAAGTCTTCTTTGCAATCTCTGAGGTAGGGGTCAAGAGGGAGTTCTGTGACTCACTGAGAAGAAGTGAAGGTTACAGCATTGCAAGGCTAATGATAAATGTCCTTGGAAGACCTCTTTGGATGCTGAGAATAGAATTGCACAAGATAATCTATCTGGATTTGATTGATAGCTCCGCAAACCTATTCAAAATAGAGTGATCTAGGTTGGGGTCGAGGAGGACAATCCTGAACTCTCTACAATATCAGAGATGTGCTCTGGAAAATTTTCTCTAAGGCAAGCATTGCAAGCAATCTTGGACAAAGAGGTCAGAAGGTTGATGCAAGTACTGAAAGAGTTAGAGGAAGCCTACTACACCTGAAGAAGATGGTAATCTAGTTGATCTTGGTTCCTTATGGTGATTTATTTCTTACTGGAGAAGATCACCTTATTATCAAATGTAAGGAGTTAGCTTCTGAATTAGAAATGAAAGATCTTGGTTACATGCACTACTTCCTTGGTTCAAAAGTATGGCAGAAGCTTGATGAGATCATTCTAAGTCAAGGGAAGTATACCATTGATATTCTAAAGAGATTTGTTATGATGGATTGCAAATCCATGTCTACGCCTAAGGAGACCAACTTACATAAGCTTAAGGAGGTTGTTGCTAGTTCAGATTTGGTGGATCCCATGATGTACAAGAAGTTGATTGGATCGTTGATGTATTTAGTCAATACTAGACCAGATATTTGCTATGTAGTGAGTGCACTTAGTCAGTTCATATGTGAACCAAGACAAGTACATCTAGTTGTAGTGAAGCATATCCTAAGATACTTGCATGGCACAGTTGGGTATGGCTTGAGATATTCTTCTGGTGTAGACTTGAAGCTGCATGGATATACTGATTCTGATTGGACAGGGCGTGTCACTAATTGGAAGAACACCTCTGGATGTTGCTTTAGTTTGGGATCTACTATGATTTCCTGGTGCAGCAGGAAGCAGTCATCTATAGCATTGAGTACAACAGAGGCAGAGTATATTGCAGCTTGTATGGCAGCTCGAGAAGCAGTATGGCTTCGTAAGCTCCTTGCAGGATTGTTTGGACAATCAATGAAGCCTACTATCATTCATTGTGATAACCAGAGCTGTGTGAAGCTTTCTGTCAATCCAGTGTTTCATGACAGAACCAAGCATGTTGAGATCAAATACCATTATATTAGAGATATGGTATTGAGGAAAGCTATAGAGTTGAGGTATATCAGCACTGATGAGCAGACGGCAAACATTCTCACCAAGCTTCTCTCCAAGTTAAAGTTTGTGTACTTTCAAGATTTAAGCTTGGTATAGTGGAGAATACAGCCTTAACTAAGAAAGAGTCTCAGTATCAGTGATCCCTTGATAATGAGTTCTTCTCTGTGAGAGAAGTTCGAGGTGAAATCCCTTGATAACAAGTTCTTCTCTGTGAAGGAAGTTCGAGGTGAAATCCCTTGATAACGAGTTCTTCTATGTGAGAGAAGTTCGAGGTGAAGTCCCTTGAAAACGAGTTCTTCTCTGTGAGAGAAGTTCGAGGTGAAGTCCCTTGATAACGAGTTCTTCTCTGTGAGAGAAGTTCGAGGTGAAATCCCTTGATTCCACCCTCTGGGAGAGCCATAGTGGATGTCATCCATTGTGGTTGACATCACGATAAGGTGATATGTCTCATGCAGCTGGAAGTATCCTCCCTAGCTAAGAGGGAGTGTTGATGTTTTTAGCTTCAATCGGATACTTCTATAGGCCGACCAAATTAATATTGTAATGAGGCCGACCTCTTGTGAAAGGGTGTGTCCCTCATATATATATATATATATATATATATATATATATATATATATACAAGGTCATTACACCTCTCAATAAAATACATACAATTACAAGCTTAATTCCTAAGGTAGAGCAGACTTCTAAGGAGCAAATCAAGTTATTTCAAGATCAAATCAGATTTATCAAGTGTGGACTTATTCATTGTGCTTCAAGAAGTGAAGCTATACCTGTAGGCCTTGGATTTGGCCATTGTAAAGCAGATTGCTGTTCTTATCATTCAATATATAAGAGATATATTGTTGCTGGGTTTTTCCCTTCAAGTTGGAGGGTTTTCCCAGGGTATCTTGTTGTGTTCATTGTTCATTGTGTTGCATTTTCTGATTGCTTTAAATCTGATTATAAAACTAACACGAAGTTCCTCTCCTTAAGGAAGGTGTTAGCATTTACAAGGTGAGTCGTTATATTTCATAGAATTGTGTAGTTTACTAGCGGATGTTGGAGAATGCTTTCACAATGATAGAAAATTTGTCTGCAGTTACCACAGAGTTTACGCGTTATCAGACAGACATTCTCGTCCACTGAGGAATATACAAATTGGGAGCAATCAAAGCCAACGCAAGTGGCTCCAAATTCTTCTCTAGAAGAGTTAAGTTTATCCTCAATGTTGATGATAAGGACTCTACCAGAAGGATTTCAGAATTTCACTACATTGAAAATTCTGAATTTAGACACGTGGAGTGAAATGGTGGAGTTGCTAGACGTAATATGTGGACTACATTGCTTGAGGACACTAAGTCTGAGTTACTGTGAGTTGAAATGTCTTCCACCGTCGTTTGGAAAGCTTACAGCTTTAACGCATTTGGGGTTATCCTATTGTTTGAATTGGAAAGAAGTGCCTTCTAGCTTTGTGGAACTGAAGGATCTACAATATTTAAATCTGGAATCCTGTTCTTCCTTGATGAAACTGCCTTCCACTTTTGGGCAACTTACAGCCGTACAATGGTTAAACCTAAGGTATAGAAGGTCTTTAACACGTTATTAAAGATAGTGTAGATTTAAAACCTCTTTAATTAAACTTACGGCCCTACAATGGTTCAATGGGCATTAGTTATAGAAGGTCTATAACATGTAGCCTCTTTTAGTTGCAAATGCTTGATTTTTGAAGATGATTTAATTGTTATGATTATAGGTCTTAGTAATGTTTGTCCTAGCTAGAAAATAAAAAGTTTGATTGTAGAAGCCTCTTTGTTGTGTAAATCTTTTCATGAAATGGTTATTGGGATGTGAATAAAGTGGTAGATTGTTTGGTGAATTTGTGTGTGAATCAGGCTCCTTTATCGGCTTTGATTATTCAACATGTAGTTTCCTAGGTAGGTTGGCATCACTTCTAGTAGTTGTTGTGGCTTCTAAGTTTTCTAATTAGGCATCTCTTTGTTGAGATTGCAACTTGGAGGTAGGAGGTGTTTCCTTTTGACCTACACCTGCCACATTTCTTTCTCCCTTCTTTTGATTTGATGTGTATTTGTCCTAAAAGAAGTTGTATGTGAAGGGATTATTATTTAATGTGTATTTTAAGGTCTCACCTTATCATATCTAATCGCCATCCGGGTTTTGTTGCAATTGTCCCATGTTTGGTTGGAGTAGGCTCCCACATGTGGTGTGCTTCATTCACAAAGTCTTATTTTGATGCATGGTAAATATTCTTTATGCATCCTTTGGCTCACTCTTCATCTCATTCCTCACTAGTAGTGAGCTTTGTTGTCTTTTCTTTAGTGGCATTTGGGTTGTTATGGCTTATAGGGGTGCTAGCAAGGGAAAAGATTCACAATTTAGGAGTTTTATTTTGGTTTAGCTTGTTTAATCAAGCATATCCTTGGTTGCATGGGGGTCGAGATTCTTATGTAGCTTGGTCTTCAATTTCTATCCTAGATGATTTTCTATGTGGGCTTGCGGAGAAAGTGCCCAACCTTGATGTCAAGGCATGACTTGTGTATTATTTGTTCATAAAAATACCTCTTCTAAACTCATGGCAAAAGAAACTTTGGTGGATTCCCCTCGCAACATGACATTTCTTCTCTTTTGGCTACTAGAGATGAATTGAAGGTCCTTAATAAGGAGGTTTTGGTGGTCTACCATGAGCTACGTGAGGTTATTTTTTTGTGTTAACATTAATAAGGGTGTGAAAGTATCTTTGTCACTCACTTTAGTGGTTTCCTAGAGGTGACAATTGTATTTACTCAACTTTCTTTTGAGGAAGGCATTCTAGTTAGTTAGCAAAATATAAGGATTTTATTCTTGGAATTAAGTTAACCAATCTAGAATAATGACATCTTACTACTCCATTAGAAGAGGTTGTAGCAATGGCTAAATGTAAGTGGGAAGCTAGTAGTAGTTCTAGTGGTTCAGATGGTGTTGGTAATTTAGACATTGTGTAATCTGGTTGATTATTATGAGATATCTCTTTTTTATTATGATTATTTTTTTAATCTTTTGCTATTTTGTGGTCCTCTTTTTTAATGGTTTTCTATCGTTTGTCTCTTTCAAGGTGGGCTTGGTTGGTGTTTTGGAAGTGGTTTTTTATTACCTTCCATTTGTAATCTTAATTTTGATGATGGAGCATATAAAATTTACTCATTTTATTATTAAAAAAAAATTAGTGTTTTTGATCATTATCTAGTTATCTGTAATGCCCACATCTCAAAAGATGTGTGAACATGACACAAAACCCAATAAGTTATATATATATATATATATGATCTGGATGATCCAAGGGACCACACATTTAACATAAAGCTTATATTGGTACATAGAACCTGTACATAGAAAGTCACATCAAGAACCTAAGACATCTTATCTGACCTAAACAATGAGATAAATAGGGTTACCTAACACAAGGATATTTAAAACTAATACATCACATAAAACTAATACATCACATAAAATGTATCTATGGACAACAAACTAACTAAAACACAACCCTATTTCTCTCAAGGTAAAATAATACACTAGGAATTTACTGTCATTCCCAAAATCAACAATTTTTCCTATAGGACTCATTATAAAGAGAGCAAGAGGAGAAGACATTCAATACTAAATCTCCAATCCACACCACAATCTACTAAAGGTACTACACACAATCAATACAAAACTTCTACATCTAAAGTTTTAGGATATATTCCAAGAGATTTGTCCAATTCCTTTAAGTATGAGGAGAGTGTGGTATATTAGGTAAGAACATGCACATGAATTTATTCTGATGATCCATTATCCATATACCCATCAATCTAAATGCCCATCACAATTAATTAATAATCACTTAGTCCAAGGTGCAAGGAACAATGTAAACATAGTTTCTTAACAAAACACCCTTATTGACTTCACAAGTACTCCTATCCACCAAGTGATATAAGGTTAGAGTCACCACATCTTTCATAACATTCATCTAATCATAACAAGATAACTTGAAGTAAATCTCATTCCCTTATGTGCAATTTACCTCTAAAGTTATAAGGTGACATATGGAGAAAATAACATTACCCAAAACCCTTAAATATTATTTTCTTATATATTTTGTACCATCTTAAAATATACCTTATAATTCTATACTTTTTTTTACCATCTTAAATATACCTTATGCCTATAATTCTATTTTTTTTATCATCCCTTAAACTTTTTATTTTCCCTACTTGGGAAATCTCTACTTGTTCCTTATCTAATTTATCATTAATTTTTTAAGAAGAAATATATGTGAGGAAAAGAAGATATAAAGTTAATACAAAATAAGCCATATTTAATGTGTCATCAAAGTTATAAACTCAAGCATATGAATATAGGAAATAAAACAACGTAAATAAATTAGACATGAGTTCACCTTAAAGCACAAAGGAAAAATAAAAGAATTGCAAGGTGATCTCAATACTACTGCAGCAATTTGTTACCTAAAGAGTGGTAGCAAGGTTAAATGTAGGATTTGTTATTCCCTCAGGTACGATATGCATACTATGCGTTCTCTAATGAATTAATTTAATTAAAAGGTATTACTTCTTTTATTCATCGATACCCCAAAGGAATTTACTTCCTTAAAGTTTAAATAAAAACACAGCAACACATATACTCCAAGCAAATTAAGTTCCACATAAGATACATGGAGAGTCCACCTAACCCTCGTTTTGAGATCCAAATGACAATAAAATAATATGAAATGGTGAACCACATTGGGCAGCCTATCCGTGGAGAAATAAAGTTATAAAGTAAAAGAGATTACAGAAGTATTAATGAATGCATCACTCTAGGTAAGAGGTAAAATAAAAAGAGACAAACAGGATTTAATTTGACACTCTTAGCCCTAACCCTAAGGCGTTCAACTAAACCTAATTTTCTATTTCGTTTCAACCCTAGCACATATTGTGCTACCTTTCATCTTGCCACCAGGGTTGAGGGCTTCCCACCTAAGCGGACTCGTTCAACAGCTAGAATGAGATGTAATTTCTTACAAGCTGGTCTAGAATATTCAGTGACTGACGATTTTAGATGTTTTCTATCATTTTGTTTGCAGGGAGAGCTTTTTTCTTTTTCTTTTTTGGTTTCCATCTTGAATGTACAGCTCCCAGGCAGCCGTGAAGGGGAATGGCCTCTTAGAGGCTTCTACACATGGTGAAGACGGAAGTCAAGAGAAAAGGGTTCCTCTGGAATCCCCTTAACTTATTTTCTAACTACGCTTGGGTTCCTTTCACTTGACCCATAGAAAACACTCACAGAATTCACCAGCAGTAGAATACATGAAACTCAACATAGTCACTGGGTATTTACACATTCACAAGAAGGCTTGTGCAAAACCTTCACAAGGGGGTAACAACATTGGGTACTCTTACCCATTTCAGATTGCCACAAGACCTCTTCTTTCTACCCCACATACATATTTTACAACAGCAAGACCAGCACTTGACATTATGACAGACAACACACTAATCACAGCAATAACCCACCACACAACAAGATTTTCTTAAGACATTAACAGTAACAAAAGAAAGTACATTTTAACATATCAATTTAGGTTCAAGATAAATTTGGGTAATAAATCCTACCTGAAATTTTTTGCAGAGTTGTTTAGCTCCAAAATTAACTCATATTCCTCTATTTTGCTATGTTGTTTATTGTTTCACCCAATTCTCCTTCATGCCTTCAACCTTCCCCTTTGCTTTTTACCACAGTACAGAAAATAAAATTACAGTAGGTTCTCCTAGAGAATTACAATCCTAGGTCTCCAGAATCCAATTTCGATGGAAGGATAATAATGATGCCCCCCAAATCACAGCTACAGACCTCTCTTTCTCTCTTCCTCTTTTCTCACACCTGTACCCATGAACAACATGAGTCCTCTTAGGTGAACATGTGGCAATTTTGAGGACATCATATGTTTCTACTCTGATAAGCCACTTGGTTGTCCCCCTCAAAAGACACTTATTCACTATACTTCTCTTAATTATTATTATTATCTTCTTTCTTATATATATATTTTTTCTTTTTTTTTTAAGTCAATATATATATATTTTGAAAAATGGACCCACCTTTACTTACAAGCTTAGATTTTATTTTCTTTTAGAAAAGCATTAATTTTCAGTTGGTAATAAGATTAAAGCAACCGATTTATTTCCCCATTACAAGGAACAACTTAACAAGTTAATCATACATAGTTTGACACATTATGTCATGACCACATTTACGACACATGTTTCACATAGATGACACTATTTCTCACATAATTTGTCACATAACAATGATGTCAAGATACATATCCCAACCATACTACCACATGACACAATATCACATATAAGCAACCATACAATAGACCTAAGCCTCTCCAAATAGGCTAGGTCAGCTTACTGGGGAACCACAACAGGTTTCCAAGTGTTTTCCCTGATTTCACTGGCTAAGGAACCTACACACTTGCTTTCAACTGTTAGATGTGATTATGATACAATAGCCAAGTCAATAATATCAACAACAACAACAACTGCATGTCTAAATAAAACATATTAAAACATACATACAACCATATCATTAGTTCCATTCTAGATTTTTTCAACACGTATTTGATATGCACAACATAATGACCTCTCTCTAGTATATGAATCCCAAGTATGATATCCACAATGCTAAACATTATATGACATGAAATAAACTCAATGCATAATTCAACAAAAGATACAATCCACCGAAATAAGGTACGAGCCATGTTCCTAAAACATCATATAGATCAAATAATGACATAAACACCTATACCATTGTGTATCAACCACGATCCAAGCTAACATCATAAGTCCCAAAAATAGTCATGTAAACCATAGCCATAGTCTTATAATCAATATAATCAACATATGGGGTCTCATCATAGTACCATAACAATAAAACATATATCATTTCCTCAGCCCAAATTATAGTATTGAGAAGGGGTCCTACATCCTCCCCCCTAGGATTGGATGTCCTCTTGGAAGCCCTTAGGAGAAGGAAGCTACCCAGTAAAAACTATGAATTACTTCACCACTTCATAAATAATAAGCAACCATATTATATTAAGTCATAACAATGCAAGTTAACCACAACCCGTATTTTTAATAGCTAAGCATGACCTTAACTCACTACTACCATCACGAATATATAAATTTATATCTAAGTAAAGGATCAAGTCACATATTCTATCTAGGTCAAAAAATTTAACATCTGACTCTCAACATCACTCAATAACTCACATAACACAAAAAAACTCAATCCCACATATAACACATGATCTAAATTCAATGTCTCCTCCCAACACATACCTCTCCTAGGTGAATCACAAGACAAGGACCATACTCATGTGTATCAATATATATACACATCACAAAGACAACACATGACTCACACGACAAGGCTCAATAAGAAAAGGGGTATTACAAGGAGGACAACACTAATAAACCACTGAGCAATCCATAGTGCCATACAACCGAATGATCAATGAGTGAATAATCAAGTTGTTTAGTAACCACTGTGCCAATATCCAATTCAACATAAAATCATATAATCTCACCTCCAAAGGAATCCCAATATCATCGATATTATAGTTTTGAATAACAAATGAATAACCATGCCATGTAGTATACCACTTGCCAAGTGGTAGATCATGAAGGATGATCTCAGGGTCCTCTCTAGGAGCCCTCCATACATAACTCAGTATGAACAAGATTCCCCAGGCCATCTACTCCCGTAACAACTTGTCAGTGATCCCTCTAGGATATGACAGTATACAATAGTCACAACACTCCACACATACTAGCAATTGAAACATTAAAGTGCCTCAAATGAGAAAATTAGAGAAGTAAAGCAAACTCATAAATTAAACCTCAATAAAGTAGAAGAACACATCTATAATGAATCATAAAGGAAGTAGATATCAGATAACAATCATTGTAATATCCCAAATTTATCCAACAACACATCCTTGAGGCAAAAGGACTAACTCAAACATTAAAAAAAAAATGGCCAACTAGCCCCATGTAACAAAATATTGTTGGCTTGCAAGCAAAATATTCAACACATAAATAAATATTCCAATAATCTCTTAGAAATTTGCACATTACAAACACCATGTGAGCTTGCAACAAGGTCACCTAAGGGGAAGAGGGGAGTCGTACAGTGGTCTCAAACCACATAAAACAATAGCATGCAATATCATGGTGGTCTCAAACCACAGAATAATATGGTGCTTCTCAAACCACAAAATAGTATGGTGGCCACAGGATAGTGTGGTGGCTCTCTAACCATAGAATAGTATGGTGGTTCTCAAACCACATAATAGTATGGTGGTTCTCTAACCACATAAGATCAGTGAAACATATACCATATCATAATAAGTGTGTCCCACACAATCCATAATTAGTCTGATCATATATCTGCATGAGGAATCCACATGAATAGGCACCTGCCATCATACCAAAGTCCACTAACATATGCCACAAAGGAGTCATCTATAGGTTCTTACATCCACCTCACCAGAGAAAACCCACAAGCCTGTATGGTTATCATATATTATGAGTCTGAGATATCACATATGTATAAGGTCATCTATAATTATTCCAAGTAGAAAATAATACACTTCATACCTATACTGATGGCCACACCAAAGTCATATCATCCTTATAACAAGGTATCATTCATTGTTATCTCATTACACAAAATTGTCATTCCATCAAGCTACCATCCCAAATACCATGTCACACTTATCCTAATTCATCTCTTTGAACATTTTGATAGAACATAATGTGTTACTATCTAAAGTTACCAATCCTTTTTGTTTGCAACCATTATCAAATCTCAAAATCAAATGTTAGTACCTCATCACTGATAGTAGCTTCCCAAATTCTAGAAATCCATGATGACATTAGTATAACTACCAAGTGTCTATAGCTAGAACTGAGTATATGCTCAAGGCACATTAAGGTCCATCCTCAACCCATGGAACATTAGAAATAAAAGGATTTACAACATGAACCAACCAATGTGGTTTAATTTGGGGAAGAACGGGAACTATACTCCAAGTGGTCATGAGGGAATGCATGCAATAGGAGTGACACTAAACATCTCATCATATGAGAACATAAAGGGTGACTCACACATCTCTAATAAACACACTTCAATACATATTTCTTTAATATTTCTCTTCTAGGTCAAAAAGGTTATCATCACACATGTACAAATATCACAAGGGCATACCCTATATCACATACTTGAGGTATGACTACTACATTCACTGGCATGCTTCACAACACAGATCCCCACTACTCACATATAAAATTACGACATCAGGACATCATCTGGGATAATCACTCAAGTGACCACTGACATTCACAACAAGAAACATAATTCCTTTTTCTAGTTCACTACTTAATATTGAAACCAATTTTTTTTAATCTATTATACAATTGGTACTCATTTCATGGAATTTTAATAGGTCATAATGCAATATCAACTAAATGCAAAAATCAATTTCAAGGCAACAAATTTCCAATTACTATTACATACATAATCAAATTATATTAAAGGTTCCACCAAAATCATTCTCAAGGGAACTCATGTATACATTAACTAACAATCAAATACTAATTACATGATATCTAAGGCATCACCAATTTAGCTAAATCCTTTCTATGTATGCAAGAACAATTCATTTGTAAAGTTACTGAACACACTAAACCCAGTCTAACAATCAAGTATATAAGAGAATAAAATAAAACATGAAAATCAAGTTGCATCATCTTTATCATCTAATAACTAAAAGAAATATGATTCTCTAGTCGAAAATAATGAAATCTGAACTCTGTCAAATTACCTAATCAATTTATCACATTAATTTGCATCATCCTTTGTGACCTTCAATAGAGTAGATTCACAATATATCATATATTCTATATATACTAGATATAAGACATAAATGTGTAGCCATATAGCTACCCTTGACATCATGCAAAGCATCTCAAGAAACATAAGGTGACAACTTGGTCTTCTTATCTAATTACCAACCTAACTACTTCATATCCAAAATTTGCACAAGGTGAGAGCAAGAACGGGCATCATCTATTCACATGTTACATGGTTCTCATACTACTCACGAACATATTCACAATATTTGAGAAGATAAACCATCATCCTAGTCTACAACTATCAAGTTGAAACTTATAGCAAAATATTAGTTTTCATGACATGCACATATGAAAGGTTAGACCCAACAAACACTCCCCAGAGTTCCTAGAGTTGTAAACCCTGGATGTTCTGATACCTATGTAATGCCCACATCTCAAAATACATTTGAACATGACACAAAACCCAATAAGTTATATATATATATATATATATTTTGATCTGGATGATCCAAGAGACCACACATTTAACATAAAAGCCTAGATTGGTACATAGAACCTGTACATAGAAAGTCACATCAAGAACCTAAGACATCTTATCTGACCCAAACAATGAGATAAATAGGGTTACCTAACACAAGGAGATTTAAAACTAATACATCACATAAAATGTATCTATGGACAACAAACTGACTAAAACACAACCCTATTTCTCTCAAGGTAAAATAATACACTAAGAATTTATTGTCATTCCCGAACTTGACAATTTTGCTTATAGGACTCATTATAAAGAGAGCAAGAGGAGAAGACATTCAATACTAAATCTCTCATCTGCACCACAATCTACTAAAGGTACTACACACAATCAATACAAAACTTATACATATAAAGTTTTAGGATATATTCCAAGACATTTGTCCAATTCCTTTAAGTATGAGGAGAGTGTGGTATATTAGGTAAGAACATGCACATGAATTTATTCTGATGATCCATTATCGATATACCCATCAACCTAAATGCTCATCACATTTAATTAATAATCACTTAGTCTAGCATGCAAGGAACAATGTAAACATAGTTTCTTAACAAAACACCCTTATTGACTTCACAAGTACTCCTATCCACCAAGTGATATAAGGTTAGAGTCACCACATCTTTGATAACATTCATCTAATCATAACAAGATAACTTGAAGTAAATCTCATTCCCTTATGTGCAATTTACCTCTAAAGTTATAAGGTGACATATGGAGAAATTAACATTACCCAAAACCCTTAAATATTATTTTCCTATATATTTTGTACCATCTTAAAATATACCTTATACCTATAATTTTATCTTTTTTTAACCATCTTAAAATATACCTTATAATTCTATTTTTTTTTACCATCTTAAAATATGCCTTATGCCTATAATTCTATTTTTTTTTATCATCCCTTAAACTTTTTCTATTCCCTACGTGGGAAATCTCTACTTGTTGCTTATCTAATTTATTATTGTATTTTTAAGAAGAAATATAAGTGAGGAAAGGAAGATATAAAGTTAATACCAAAAAAAAACCATATTTAATGTGTCATCAAAGTTATAAACTCAAGGATATGAATATAGGAAATAAAACAATGTAAATAAATTAGACATGAGTTTACCTTGAAGAACAAAGGAAAAATAAACGAATTGCAAGGTGATCTCAATACTACTGTAGCAATTTGTTGCCTAAAGTGTGGCAGCAAGGTTAAAAGTAGGATTTGTTTTTCCCTCAGGCACGATATGCATACTATGCATTCTCTAATGAATTAATTTAATTAAAAGGTATTACTTCTTTTATTCATCGATATCCCAAAGGAATTTACTTCCTAAAACTTTAAGTAAAAATGCAGCAACACATATACTCCAAGCAAATTAAGTTCCACATAAGATACATGGAGAATCCACCCAACCCTCGTTTTGAGATCCAAATGACAATCAAATAGTATGAAATGCTGAAGCACATTGGGCAGCCTATCCGTGGAGAAATAAAATTATAAAGTAAAAGAGATTAAGGAAGTATTAATGAATGAATCGCTCTACGTAAGAGGTAAAATGAGACGTAATTTCATACAACCTGGTCTAGAATATTCGGTGACTGACGAGTTTAGATGTTTTCTATCATTTTGTTTGCAGAGAGAGATTTTTTCTTTTTCTTTTTGGTTTCCATCTTGAATGCACAGCTCCCAAGCAGCCGTGAAGGGGAATGGCCTCTTAGAGGCTTCTACACATGGTGAAGATGAAAGTCAAGAGAAAAGGGTTTCTCTGGAATCCCCTTAACTTATTTTCTAACTACGTCTGGGATACTTCAAACGTTCAGATAACAAGTAATCTCCAATCTCATTGTTTTTTTTCTATTTTTAACTTATGCTTCCTTGCTGTTGATAGGCGGCCTGAGGAGGTGCCCTCACCTAAGCAATCCTCCCAGACACAACTAGCCACCCAATTTGTTTGCATGTGATTCAGAAGGCTTCTGACAGAGGCATGGCATCGGGAGCTCCACCAGACAAGGAATAAAAGTTACACAGGAAGTTAATGATAATAGATTTGGCGCAACTACAACATTCGAGCGAATGGGGTAGCAAAACATTTACAATCTGCTATTTCATATGTTAATTTTTTTTTCTGTTTGTCCTACTACCTTTTGATTTTTCAACTAGAATGCTTTCAAGTGGACTTATCTTTCCAGATTTGTTTCCAACTGCGAACTAGATGTTTTGTATCATGGAGTGTTTTATAGGCCTTGGAAGTAGAGGCACTTCTGATGTAGTAAATGATAACAGAGAAAGAATAATACAATTACTTCATGAAAGAACTACATCTTATGATTTTTTTTTCCTATACTTGTAACATGAATATTAGTGAAACAAGGCAATATGTATTTTTTTCAATGTGTTGTATTACTATTTCTCCTGACAAAAGAAGCAAGTTTTATTCTGTTCAGACATAACCAATGCAAGGAAGATTTTCTTCTACTAAGAACACTATAGGGATATCTCAGAATCCTCTATAATGTAGCATGACTAATTTCCTCAATTTTTTTTTTCTTTTCCTTGTTGAAATGGATAGGTAATGATGGTTTTGGGAAGAGTGATGAAGAGCTACATGACGGCTATAGAGGAGATGATGGTTGGGCTCAGATTTTATCTTGTCGTTCCAAACATGCCTAGACGTTAGGTTATGCTTTTAAATTTTACTCATATAGATTCAAGGCCTAATTTTGCTGCTATAAAGTTGAATCTTCTGTATTTTGGAAATATAATGGTACAAACAAAAATGAGACTAATCATTTAAGAGACTTATTGTTTTCCTCATTTCTTTGAGTTTTTACAAAATTCCACTGCAGAACAAATAGATATGTTTGAATAGGTCTTACAACCTTCACGGCATATACTATAGCTTTACATATACAAGTTTTACATCAGCAAAAAGATTTGTTGTATGGGTTTTACCACCTTCTCAGAATACCAGCCAGTCAATTAATCTCGCCAACAGTTTCAATGTATTGCCACCAGATGATGGTATTGATTCTTAATTTTTACCAGGAATTGTCATACTCTCTCTTGGAATGTAAGGGGGATTACTCTTTCCCACAACAAACTTTAAGGTCAAAGAGACTGTCATTAAATGGAAACCTGATATTTTATTTCTGCAAGAAGTTAAACTTGGAAACAACAAACTAGAAGCTGCTCTATTAAATGTATGGAGAGATGCTCTTTTTCTACATACATCTCGTACAGAAGGGAAAGGAGGTGTTGTTATTAGTATTGCACATTTTCTCTCTAAATTTGTCATTGATAAAGGTGACGACCCTTCACATAGTTGTGCTTGGGCTCTCATGGTTATCAATGGGCAGTCTATTGGATTTTGTTTAGTTTATGCCCCTCATAATGCAAAAAAATGAGATGATCTTTGAGGATGGATGTCTAATACTCTGCCCAATATAGACTGGATCATTGGTGGTGATTTCAATATGGTAGAATATCACACTGATCGCAGCTGGTTGAGCCCCTTAAAACTCAGCAATGATGAATTCAATAATTCACGATACTGCAAAAATTCTCTTGGGGTGGTTGATCCTATTCATGACCAATTTACGTCTCACTCTAATAACTAGTTTACTTGGTCCAATTGCCAGTTGGGTGATGATAGAAAACTCAGTAGCCTAGATAGATTATATTTATCACCTCATCTATAGTTGGTCCATAATGCCTTTGGTGATTATATTCAAGTGGATTATTCTACTACTATGTTAGATCACTTCCCTATATTTTGTACTTTTTCTACTGCTCAAAAAGCATCATGTGCTTCACCATTGCCATATAAGCTTAACATCTCTCATTTGGAAAATCAAACATGCATGTCCTCCTTAGTGGGGTTTTGGAATTTGTTCCCAAAGCAATATAAGACCTTTGACGAAGGAATTAGGCAAAGATCATTTGTGAGCTGAAAGATATTAAAGTTTTTATTTTCTGAAAAGCCCCTGTAAATTTTTGAAATGAGATATGAGGCACTAAAACATCCCATAATGTCCCAAAAACTTGACAGAAATCTGTTTACACATTTTTGGCATGATAGTTCACATCGCGAGATTTCTGACACTTAAAACGGTTCGTTAATCAGACACCCAGATCAAAAGTTATGCTTCCCAGAAGTTGACCTACTTTGGGAGGGAGTTACAAATTTTAAAATTTAGCTGGAGTCCACCAAAAAGTGCTATTGATGACTATTTTGGGAACCCTAGGCATTAGTAGAGTTAAAGGGGCAAGTGTTGAGTCAAGAATAGGTGGGAAAATAGAAATCCTAGCTGATTTGGGGTTATAGAAGGAAAAAGGTTCTAGAGCTTGGTGAGGTGTAGCTGTAATGTGTTGCAGTCTGTGGAGGATTGATTTCTGAGATTGTAATTGAGCCTCTATAATATAACGAGTTACCCATATCAATAAAGAAATATTCTATTATTTATATTCTATTTCTATTGTTGTGTGTTTCTATGATTTACCGCCTTCATCATTCCACTTCTCCTCCACCCCATTCCTGCCAGAGATCTAGATCTCCATTAGACCACCGGAATAGCAACTAGTCAATTAATCTCGCCAACAGTTTCAATGTATTGCCACCAGATGATTGTATTGATTCTCAATCTTTACCATGAATTGTCGCACTCTCTCCTGGAATGTAAGGGGGATTACTCTTCCCCACCAAAAAATTTAAGGTCAAAGAGGTTGTCATTAAATGGAAACCTAATATTTTATTTTTGTAAGAAGTTAAAATTGGAAACATCAAACTAGCAGTTACTCTATTAAATGTATGGAGAGATGCTCTTTTTCTACATACATCTCATACAGACGGGCAATGAGGTGTTGTTATTAGTATTGCACATTTTCTCTCTAAATTTCTAATTGATAAAGGTGAGGACCTTCACATAGTTGTGTTTGGGCTCTCATGGTTATCAATGGGTAGCATATAGGTTTTTGTTCAGTTTATGCCCCTCATAATGGAAAAGAATGAGATGATCTTTGGGGATCGATGTCTAATACTTCGCCCAATGCAGATTGGATCATTGGTGGCAATTTCAATACGGTCGAATATCACACTGATCACAGCTAGTCTAGCCCCTTGAAACTCAACAATGATGAATTCAATAATTGGCTATACTGCAGAAATTTTCTTGGGGTGGTTGATCCAATTCATGACCAATTTACCTCTCACTCTAATAACTAGTTTACCTAGTCCAATTGCTAGTTGGGTGATGATAGAAAACTCAGTAGACTAGATAGATTATATTTATCACCTGATCTACAGTTGGTCCATAATGCCTCTGGTGATTGTATTCAAGTGGATTATTCTACTACTATGTCAAATCACTTCCCTATATTTTGTACTTTTTCTGCAGCTAAAAAAGCATCATGTACTTCACCATTGCCATATAAGCTTAACATCTCTCATTTCAAAAATCAAACATGCATGTCCTCCTTAGTGGGGATTCAGAATTCATTCCCAAAGAAATATAAGACCTTTGGCGAAGGAATCTGGGAAAGATCATTTGTGAGCTAAAAGATATTAAAGTTTTTGTTTTCTGAAGAGCCCCTAAAAATTTCTGAAATGAGATATGAGGCACTAAAACATCCCATTTACAAATTCTGGCATGATATTTCACATCACGAGATTTCTGGCACTTAAAACGGTTCGTCAATCAGACACCTAGATCAAAAGTTATGCTTCCCAGAAGTTGACCTACATTTGGAGGGAGATGTAAATTTCAAAATTTAGGTGGAGGCTGCCAAAAAGTGCTATTTATGACTATTTTGGGAACCATGGGCAGTAGTAGAGTTAAGGGGGCAAGTGTGGAGTCAAGATTAGGCGAGAAAATAGAAACCCTAGTTGATTTGGGGTTACAGAAGGCAAAAGATTCCAGAGCCTGGTGAGGTCTAGCTATAGTGTGTTGCAGTCTGCGGAGGATTGATTCCTCAGATTGTAATTGAGCTTCTATAATGTAATGAGTTGCCCAAATCAATAAATAAATATTCTATTTTCTATATTCTATTTCTATTGTTGTGTATTTTATGATTTACCCCCTTCATCATTCTACTTCTCCTCCACCACATTCCTACCACAGATCTAGATCTCCATCAGACTGCCGGAATAGCAACCAGTCAATTAATCTCGCCAACAGTTTCAGTATATTACCACCAGATGATGGTATTGATTCTCAATCTTTACCATGAATTGCCGCACTCTCTCCTGGAATGTGAGGGGATTACTCTTCCCCATCGCAAAATTTAAGGTCAAAGAGACTATCATTAAATGGAAACCTGATATTTTATTTCTGCAAGAAGTTAAAATTGGAAACAACAAACTAGAAGTTGCTCTATTAAATGTATGGAGAGATGCTCTTTTTCTACATACATCTCATATAGACGGGAAAGGAGGTATTATTATTGCACATTTTCTCTCTAAATTTGTCATTGATAAAGGTGAAGACCCTTCACATAGTTGTGTTTGGGCTCTCACGGTTATCAATGGGCAATCTATTGGTTTTTGTTTAGTTTATGCCCCTCATAATGCAAAAGAACGAGATGATCTTTAGGAATGGATGTCTAATACTCTGCCCAATGCATACTGGATCTTTGGTGGTGATTTCAATATGGTAGAGTATCACACTGATCACAACTAGTTTAGTCCCTTGAAACTAGCAATGATGAATTCAATAATTAGCTATACTGCAGAAATTCTCTTGGGGTGGTTGATCCTATTCATGACCAATTTACGTCTCACTCTAATAACTAGTTTACGTGGTCCAATTGCCAGTTGGGTGATGATAGAAAACTCAGTAGACTGAATAGATTATATTTATCACCTCATCTACAGTTGGTCCATAATGCCTCTGGTGATTGTATTCAAGTGGATTATTCTACTACTATGTCAGATCACTTCCCTATATTTTTTATTTTTTTGCTGCTCAAAAAGCATCATCTACTTCACCATTGCCATATAAGCTTAACATCTCTCATTTGAAAAATAAAAAATGCATGTCCTCTTTAGTGGGGATTTGGAATTCATTCCCAAAGCAATATAAGACCTTTGGTAAAGGAATTAGTCAAAGATCATTTGTGAGCTGAAAGATAGTAAAATTTTTGTTTTCTAAAAAGCCCCTAAAAATTTATGGGATGATAGTTCACATCGTGAGATTTTTGCCACTTAAAACAGTTCTTCAATCGGACAACCAGATCAAAAGTTATGCTTCTTGGAAGTTGACCTACTTTTGGAGGGAGTTGCAAATCTTGAAATTTAGCTGGAGGCCACCAAAAAGTGCTATTTATGACTATTTTGGAAACCCTGAGCAGTAGTAGAGTTAAGAGGGCAAGTGTGTAGTCGAGAATAGGTGTGAAAATGGAAACCCTATTAGATTTGGGGTTACAGAAGGCAAAAGATTCCAGAGCCTGGTGAGGTGTAGCTGTAGCGTGTTGCAATCTGTGGAGGATTGATTCCTCAAATTGTAATTGAGATTTTATAATGTAATGAGTTGCCCAGATCAATAAATAAATATTCTATTTTCTATATTCTATTTCTGTTATTGTGTGTTTTATGATTTACCCACTTCATCATTCCACTTCTCCTCCACCCCATTCCTTCGAGAGATCTAGATCTTCATCAGACCGCCAGAATAGCAACCAGTCAATTAATCTCACCAACAGTTTTAGTGTATTGCCACCAGATGATGGTATTCATTCTCAATCTTTACATGAATTGTCGCACTCTCTCCTAGAAGGTAAGGGGGATTACTGTTCCCCACCGCAAAATTTAAGGTCAAATAGACTGTCATTAAATGGAAACCTGATATTTTATTTCTGCAAGAAGTTAAAATTGGAAACAACAAACTAGAAGCTACTCTATTAAATGTATGGAGAGATGCTCCTTTTCCACATACATCTCATATAGACAGGAAAGGAGGTATTATTATTAGTATTGCACATTTTCTCTCTAAATTTGTCATTGATAAAGGTGAGGACCCTTCACATAGTTGTGTTTGGGCTCTCACGGTTATCAATGGGCAACCTATTGGTTTTTGTTCAGTTTATGCCCTCATAATGCAAAAGAATGAGATGATCTTTGGGGATGGATATCTAATACTCTGCCCTATGTAGACTAGATCATTATTGGCAATTTCAATATGGTAGAATATCACACTGATCATAGCTAGTTTAGCCCCTTGAAACTCTGCAATGATGAATTCAAGAATTGTCTATACTGCAGAAATTTTCTTGGGGGTGGTTGATCCTATTCACGACCAATTTACGTCTCACTCTAATAACTAGTTTACCTGGTCCAATTGCCAGTTGGGTGATGATAGAAAACTCAGTAGAGTGGATAGATTATATTTATCACCTAATCTACAGTTGGTCCATAATGCCTCTGGTGATTGTATTTAAGTGGATTATTACACTACTATGTCAGATCACTTCCCTATATTTTGTACTTTTTCTGCTGCTCAAAAAGCATCATGTACTTCACCATTGCCATATATTCTTAACAACTCTCATTTGAAAAATCAAACATTCATGTCCTCCTTAGTGGGTATTTGGAATTTGTTCCTAAAGCAATAAAACACCTTTGGCAAAGGAATTAGGCAAAGATCATTTGTGAGCTAAAAGATATTAAAGTTTTTGTTTTCTGAAAAGCCCCTGAAAATATCTGAAATGAGATGAGGCACTAAAACATCCCATCACATCCCAAAAACTTGATAGAAATCTGTTTATAAATTTCTGGCATGATAGATCACATCACGATATTTCTGGCACTTAAAACAGTTTGTCAATCTGACACCCAGATCAAAAGTTATGCTTCGTAGAAGTTGACCCACTTTTGGGGGGAGTTGTAAATTTTGAAATTTCGCTGGAGGCTGCCAAAAAGTGCTATTTATGACTATTTTGCAAACCCTGGGCAGTAGTAGAGTTAAGGGGGCAAGTGCGGAGTCAAGAATAGGAAGGAAAATAGAAACCCTAGTTGATTTGGGGTTACAGAAGGCAAAAGATTCTAGAGCCTGGTGAGGTGTAGCTATAGTGTGTTGTAGCCTGTGGAGGATTGATTCCTCAGATTGTAATTGACCTCCTATAATGTAATGATTTGCCCAGATCAACAAATAAATATTCTATTTTCTATATTCTATTTCTGTTGTTGTGTGTTTTATGATTTACCCCCTTCATCATTCCACTTCTCCTTCAACCCATTCCTGCCAAAGATCTAGATCTCCATCAGACCACTAGAATAGCAACCAGTCAATTAATCTCGCCAATAGTTTCAGTGTATTGCCACCAGATGATGGTATTGATTCTCAATCTTTACCATGAATTGTTGCACTCTCTCCTAGAAGGTAAGGGGGATTACTCTTCCCCACCATAAAATTTAAGGTCAAAGAGACTGTCATTAAATGGAAACATGATATTTTATTTCTGTAAGAAGTTAAAATTGGAAACAACAAACTAAAAGCTGCTCTATTAAATGTATGGAGAGATACTCCTATTCTACATACATCTCATACAGATGGGAAAGGAGGTGTTGTTATTAGTATTGCACATTTTCTCTCTAAACTTATCATTGATAAAGGTGAGGACCCTTCACATAGTTATTTTTGGGCTCTCACGGTTATCAATGGGTAGCCTATTGGTTTTTTTTTCAATTTATGCTCCTCATAATGCAAAAGAATGAGATGATCTTTGGGGATGGATGTCGAATACTCTGCCCAATGCAGACTAGATCATTGGTGGCGATTTCAATATGCTAGAATATCACACTGATCACAGCTGGTTTAGCCCCTTGAAACTCAGCAATGATGAATTCAATAATTGGCTATGCTGCAGAAATTCTCTTGGGGTGGTTGATCCAATTCATGACCAATTTATGTCTCACTCTAATGACTAGTTTACCTGCTCCAATGGCCATTTGGGTGATGATAGAAAACTCAGTAGCCTAGATAGATTATATTTATCACCTGATCTACAGTTGGTCCATAATGCCTCTAGCAATTGTATTCAAGTGGATTATTCTACTACTATGTCAGATCACTTCCCTATATTTTGTACTTTTTCTGCTGCTAAAAAAGCATCATGTACTTCACCATTGCCATATAATCTTAACATCTCTCATTAGAAAAATCAAACATGCATGCCCTCCTTAGTGGTGATTTGGAATTCATTCCCAAAGCAATATAAGACCTTTGGCAAAGGAATCAGGCAAAGATCATTTTTGAGCTAAAACATATTAAAGTTTTTGTTTCCTGAGAAACCCCTGAAAATTTTTGAAACGAGATATGAGGCACTAAAACATCCCATAACATCCCAAAAACTTGACAGAAATCTGTTTATGAAATTTTGGCATGATAGTTCACATCGTGAGATTTCTGGCACTTACAGTGGTTCGCAATCGGACACCTACATCAAAAGTTATGCTTCCTAGAAGTTGACCTACTTTTGGTGGGAGTTGCAAATTTCAAAATTTAGCTGGAGGCTACCGAAAAGTGCTATTTATGACTACTTTGGGAACCCTGGGCAGTAGTAGAGTTAAGGGGGCAAGTGTGGAGTCAAGAATCAGTGGCAAAATAGAAACCCTAACTGATTTGGGGTTACATATGGGAAAATATTCCAGAGCCTGGTGAGGTGTAGTTGTAGTGTGTTGCAGCCTGTGGAGGATTGATTCCTCAGATTGTAATTGAGCTTCTATAATGTAATGAGTTGCCTAGATCAATAAATAAATATTCTATTTTCTATATTCTATTTCTGTTGTTGTGTGTTTTATGATTTACCCCATTCATCATTCCACTTCTCCTCCACCCCATTCCTACCAGAGATCTAGATCTCCATCAGATCGCCGTATTAGCAACCAGTCAATTAATCTCGCCAACAGTTTCAATGTATTGCCACCAGATGATGGTATTGATTCTCAATCTTTACCATGAATTGTTGCACTCTCTCCTAGAATCTAAGGGGGATTACTCTTCCCCACCACAAAATTTAAGGTCAAAGAGACTATTATTAAAAGGAAACCTGATATTTTATTTCTGCAAGAAGTTAAAATTGGAAACAACAAACTAGAAGCTGCTCTGTTAAATGTATGGTGAGATTCTCTTTTTCCACATACATCTCATACAGATGGGAAAGGAGGTGTTGTTATTAGTATTACACATTTTCTCTCTAAATTTGTCATCGATAAAGGTGAGAACCCTTTACATAGTTGTGTTTGGGCTCTCACAGTTATAAATGGGCAGCCTATTTGTTTTTGTTCAGTTTATGCCCCTCATAATGCAAAAGAATGAGATGATCTTTGGGGATGGATGTCTAATACTTTGCCCAATGTAGACTAGATCATTGGTGGCGATTTCATTATGGTAGAATATCACACTGATCACAGTTGGTTTAGCCCCTTGAAACTCAGCAATGATGAATTCAATAATTGGCTATACTGCAAAAATTCTCTTGGGGTGGTTGATCCTATTCATGACCAATTTACGTCTCACTCTAATAACTAGTTTACCTGGTCCAATTTCTAGTTGAGTGATGATAGAAAACTTATTAGACTGGATAGATTATATTTATCACCTGATCTACAGTTGGTCCATAATGCCTCTGGTGATTGTATTCTAGTGGATTAATCTACTACTATGTTAGATCACTTCCCTATATTTTGTACTTTTTCTGCTGCTCAAAAAGCATCATGTACTTCACCATTGCCATATAAGCTTAACATCTCTCTTTTGAAAAATCAAACATGCATGTCCTCCTTAGTGGGGATTTTGAATTCGTTCCCAAAGCAATATAAGACCTTTGGAGAAGGAATCAGGCAAAGATCATTTGTGAGCTGAAAGATATTAAAGTTTTTATTTTCTAAAAAGCCCTTGAAAATTTTTGAAATGAGATATGAGGCACTAAAACATCCCATAACATCCCAAAAACTTGACAAAAATCCGTTTACAAATTTCTAGCGTGATAGTTCACATCATGAGATTTCTGGCTCTTAAAACGGTTCGTCAATCAGACACCCAGATCAAAAGTTATGCTTCCCAGAAGTTGACCTACTTTTGGAGGGAGTTGCAAATTTTGAAATTTAGCTGGAGGCCACCAAAAAGTACTATTTATGACTATTTTAGGAACCCTAGGCATTAGTAGAGTTAAGGGGGCAAGTGTGGAGTCAAGAATAGGCGGGAAAATAGAAACCTTAGCTGATTTGGGGTTACAAAAGGCAAAAGATTCCAGACCTTGGTGAGGTGTAGCTGTAGTGTGTTGTAGCCTATGGAGGATTGATCCCTCAGATTGTAATTGAGCTTTTATAATGTAATGACTTTCCCAGATCAATACATAAATATTCTATTTCTATTGTTATGTGTTTTATAATTAACCCCCTTCATCATTCCACATCTCCTCCATCCCATTCTTGCTAGAGATCTAGATCTCCAACAGATCACCGGAATAGCAACTAGTCAATTAATCTCGCCAACAATTTTAGTGTATTGCCACCAAATGATGGTATTGATTCTCAATCTTTACCATGAATTGTTGTACTCTCTCCTAGAATGTAAGGGGGTTGTACTCTTCCCCACCACAAAATTTAACGTCAAAGAGACTGTCACTAAATGGAAACTTGATATTTTATTTCTGTAAGAAGTTAAAATTGGAAACATCAAACTACAAGCTACTCTATTAAATGTATGGAGAGATGCTCTTTTACTACATACATCTCATACAGATAGGAAAGGAGGTGTTGTTATTAGTATTGTACATTTTTTCTCTAAATTTGTCATTGATAAAGGTGAGGACCCTTCACATAGTTGTGTTTGGGCTCTCACGGTTATCAATGGGCAGCCTATTGGTTTTTGTTCACTTGATGCCCCTCATAATGCAAAAGAATGAGATGATCTTTGGGGATGGATGTCTAATACTCTGCCCAATGCAGACTGGATCATTGGTGGCAATTTTAATATGGTAGAATATCACACTGATCGCAGCTAGTTTAGCCTCTTGAAACTCAGCAATGATGAATTCAATAATTGGCTAGACTGCATAAATTCTCTTGGGGTGGTTGATCCTATTCATGACCAATTTACATCTCACTCTAATAACTAGTTTACCTGGTCCAATTGCCAGTTGGGTGATGATAGAGAACTTAGTAGACTGGATAGATTATATTTATCACCTGATCTACAGTTGGTCCATAATGCCTCTGGTGATTGTATTCAAGTGGATTATTTTACTACTATGTCTGATCACTTCCCTATATTTTGTACTTTTTCTACTGCCCAAAAAGCATCATGTACTTCACCATTTCCATATAAGCTTAACATCTCTCATTTCAAAAATCAAACATGCATGTCCTCCTTAGTGGGGGTTTGGAATTCATTCCTAAAGCAACATAAGACCTTTGGTGAAGGAATCAAGCAAAGATCATTTGTGAGATGAAAGATATTAAAGTTTTTGTTTTCAGAAAAGCCCCTAAAAATTTCTAAAATGAGATATGAGGCACTAAAACATCCCATAACATCCCAAAAACTTGACAGAAATCCATTTACAAATTTCTTCCGTGGTAGTTCACATTGTGAGATTTTTGGCACTTAAAACGGTTCGTCGATCAGACACCCAGATCAAATGTTATTCTTCCCGGAAGTTGACCTACTTTTGGAGGGAGTTGCAAATTTCAAAATTTAGCTCGAGGCCGCCAAAAGGTGGTATGTATGACTATTTTGGAAACCCTGGGCAGTAGTAGAGTTAAGAGGGCAAGTGTAGAGTCAAGAATAGGTGGGAAAATAGAAACGCTAGCTGATTTTGGGTTAGAAGGTAAAAGATTCCAGAGTCTAGTGAGGTGTACCTATACTATGTTGCAGCCTGTGGAGGATTGATTCCTCAGATTGTAATTGAGCTTCTATAATGTAATGAGTTTCCTAGATCAATAAAGAAATATTATATTTTCTGTATTCTATTTCTTTTGTTTTGTGTTTTATGATTTACCCCCTTCATCATTCCACTTCTCCTCCACCCCATTCCTGCCAGAGATCTAGATCTCCACCAGACTGCCGGAATAGGAACCAGTCAATTAATCTCGCCAATAGTTTTAGTGTATTGCCACGAGATGATGATATTGATTCTCAATCTTTACCATGAATTGTCACACTCTCTCCTAGAATGTAAAGAGGATTACTCTTCCCCACTGCAAAATTTAAGGTCAAAGAGACTGTCATTAAATGGAAACCTAATATTTTATTTCTAGAAGAAGTTAAAATTGGAAACAAAAAACTAGAAGCTGCTTTATTAAATGTATGGAGAGATGCTCTTTTTCTACATACATCTCATATAGACAGGAAAGGAGGTGTTGTTATTAGTATTGCACATTTTCTTTTTAAATTTGTCATTGATAAAGGTGAGGACCCTTCACATAGTTGTGTTTGGGCTCTCACGGTTATCAATGGGAAGCCTATTGGTTTTTTTTTTAGTTTATGCCCCTCATAATGCAAAAGAACGAGATGATCTTTAGGGATGGATGTCTAATACTCTGCCCAATGTAGACTGGATCATTGGTGGCGATTTAAATATGGTAGAATTGTTGGCAAGAGACACTCTATGGCTTCATGGGTGTTGTCATTGATGGCAACAAAGACCATCCCACACATCCGTAGGACATGGTGTGTCTATACCAGAAGTTAGATTGAAGAGTACTTTGGTCTAATGACCAAGAACAGAACATGCAGCAAGGTCCAACAATTAGGTCCAGATCTCTTAGAGGAAGTATCTCTATAAAGTGCAGACTTGGGGAAGTCAAGAGGAGTACCTTGACTGACAGATTCTAGAGATTGAGCCTCCGGTGATAAAAGAGTGGAGAGATATGAGCACCTAAGTATTGGGTTCCTGTTTAGCAGAGTAGATAGAGGAAGAACTGATTAGCAGGGTGTTAGACCTTAATCCAGATGAGATACTGATGGTGATCAAGGTTCTTAAGGTATCATTAATGATTGCCCAACATGATTCAAGACTTATATAACTATCTTTTTGATACACATCACTTAGTAAGCATGGATTCAACTGACAGACGAGAGTTTAGAAATATCTTGAGTTTTCTCGATGCCGACTACAAAGATAATTGAATTCATTGATGTGGATATATATACCAGATTGATTTCGGTATGAGAGAGTGTGTGGTGTGTTGTGTAGTTTGAAGAAAAGTAGAGAACAATGTGGGAACAGAGATAGAGGTCCGGTATGTGATAGAACAGCAGTACTAAGGCAGAGGAAGAATGAAGTACAGTAGATCAGTATATTGAACTTAACCGGTACTAAACCTAAGCACATGTGGATGCTTCTCATTAGTTTAAGTATCTAGTTTCCTTGTATAAACTATTGTAGGCAGTGAGCCTCTTGTGAGCAGTTTGCTCGGGTAGTGAGCCCTAATTGGCAAGTGCCATTTTGTACTGTCTTATTCTTTTAACAGAGAATACAATCTTGGGTTAGTCATCCCGTGGTTTTTCCCTTAACAGGGTTTTCCATGTAAAAATCCTTGTGTTATGTGTGTTGATTTCATTTCTATTTTCATGTTCATTTATGCTTATAAGTTTTGATACTGCACTAATTGTCTAAGAAGAAAAGAAAGTTGAATAATTAAGATAACTGATTCACCCCCACTCTCAGTTATCAACAATTGGTATCAGAGATAAGTTCCTCCAAATAGAGCCTAATAGCTTGAGGAAGATCTATGAATCTCAATGGATATCTATGAATCCAAATTTAGAAGAGGTTAATCTACCAAGATTGATCTGGTTTAACAGTCATTCGGTAACAACAAGATTTTCATAGTTAGATCTGGTATGATTCAAATTGAGATATCTTGATCTACGGATAAATGTAATGATTGGAGAATGGTAGATAGGTTACTAATATTCACCAAGAATAACTCTAAGTGCATCTCAGTGATCTAGAAAGATCTCTCTCAAAACAAGGAAAATAAGGCAACCGGAATAACTTAGGTTGTGTATTTATTGCAAAATGAAATTAGGGTTTGCACAGAAATAAAAGGGTTCTTTGGTTCATCATTTACACATTTGCATTCAAAAAGAAGAGAGAAGGAGATCTGCAACAAGTTATCTCAAACCTCTCAAAGGTCAACCGCAGAAGTCGATTCATCCAAGCAACTCGATCCGGCTCATATTGTGAACCCTAGAAGCGTAAGATGTATTTTCTACTCTTGAAATCTCTCTCTGAATCTTTTGAAAGATGGCTACTCTAATTGTTGTGAAGATCACTAATAGGCCATGTCCTAAATTCAAGAAACATTCCTACAAATCCCTAGAAGTTGATCCTATAGGCGCCTTTTCAAGCATTCCGCATGGGGTTTTGCATGTAGAAGATGTTAGGGCATATATTCATGCAAACATTGAGGAATTTAGGGAATCCAAGCTAATGGATATCTATCACAATCAGTTAATAGATGATACTTTTGAACTCAAACCGCAATACAAAGCTATCCAGGACAAGCATTTTGGATATTGCATCCATTTCCCCTATTTTACAGAAGATGAATAGGTCTGGTATGTTCTAGGTAGAATGCATGACAACTTTATGTGGTTGATGAGGCCATTCAAAATAACCAAGGATGCCATTAGGGTAGTTACTGGATTGTAGTCATCTGGTGGGTTACCTACTCTCAAATCTGTCAAGAATCAGACAGTGAGTGAGGCAACCAGATCAAAATTTGACAAGAGAGAAATGACTATAGAAGATATCACTGATCTAGATATCAAGTTTGCATCTATGATAATTAGCTATAAGATATATCACTCCAGCAGGGAGAATTCAATATTCAGAATTATTGTGTATATTGCTTATGAAATGCTAAGAAAAAATGTTGACTATGATCTCTGCGAACTTCTTTTGAGCCAACTGTTAGAAAACTTACAAAGGATCAAGAAGGACAAGAAAAACTCATTCAAATATGGTGGTCTGATATTATGTCCATTCTTTTACTTTATGAATGATCTACCCAGAGCCAGTGGTTGGATATGGCAAAATGACAGACCAGTAGCCATACAAATCAGAGATTACTTGCATGGGCTTGGGGATGCTAAGGCATGAAATACATCTTTGTGGGGTTACTTCAAGAACTTTTAGAATATGATGCAAACTAGAGAGAGAATCCCCCAATCTCTAGTTGAAAAGTATAAGGATACAGTATGCTTTATGGTAGAAACTGATCAATGCCTAATAGAAGCAGTAGAGCCAAGGACAGTCTGGATCATGCCTATAGGGTATGAACTAGATGATAAAATTGTAGAGCTACATGTTCAACACATGCTAAGTCAACCCAAGGACCCTTAGGCAGAAAGGTTTTGAACCTTTCAAGAACTAAGTGTAAAGATTCATGTTGAACTAAGACAACCTGAGATCAAGAGAAAAGTAAGAAGGGAAGTGGAAGAAGTTGCCAAGAGAAATGGAATATCAAAAGAGGCACTTGATGCCAATAGAGAGAAGATGGAAAGGGTAGAGAAAGAGAAGGAAGAAGTAGAAAAAGAAAGTACTCTGATAGAAGCCCCCTCTTGGACCAGATCCTCTAAGAGCTCTACACCTACCACTATGAAGAGCTCAAAGGCATCAAAATCAGAAGCAAAAATCATCTGGTAAAAGAGAAAAGAGAACAAAGACAAAAGCTATAAGATCATACACAAGCCTCAAAGATGATGAGAAATAGAGATAGATGAGGAAGTAAAAAAATGAAGAAGAAGAAGAAAACATCTGGTGAACCATCTACCGGTCAAGGCAAAGAAGAGAAGGTAGAGGACTTTGTTGAAAAGCCTACTCTCTGCATTGATCATATCATCAAATTAGTCATTGTGGATGGGAACCTAAAATCAATGACTAAGTTCTATGATGAGTATAATGAAGCTGACCAAAAGATCTTGCAACAAGCTACAGTCAAGTATCTAAATAACTATAATAAGGCTTTTATTGAAATCATATATCTAATTCCCAAAAGCCTAGAGAAAGAACTAGAAATAAGGAAGAATAATGCTAAGGCAAAGGATCTTGAGATCTGGAAACAAATAGCTATTCAGCTTTATCCTTCAATCACTTTGAAGCAAATGAATATGATCTTCAAAGATTGCAAGGATGAGTTCCATAGCAAAGCTAGAATGAATTAGCTTATGCTTGGAGAGACTGACAAAGTGGCAAAAGAAACTGAAGATATCCTCTAGAATGCATACAAAAGATTCAACATTCCTATTATAGAGGACATAAGTGATGAACCTTCTGATGTTAAAGGATCAAGTGTTCCAAAGGAAGATCCTACAGAAAAGATTGCAGAAGAACCAAAGGAGATAGGTGAGGAGAAGTCCAAGGACCAGGATTCCTCTGTTCTAGAAGAGGAAGTCCAAGAAGAAGTAAATATATCTCATTCGGATTCCCCAACAGTCTCCAGATCTAAAGGAGAAGAAAGAATAGAGGAGAAAGAAGAAGTGAAGGGAAGAGAAGAAGGTCAAATTGAGAAAACCACAAGTGACAGTGTTGAGGCTGCAGAAGGCATGACAACTCTGTCTCTGGCAAGAGACACTACAGAAGCAATCAAAGACTTCTTGACAAAAGAAACGATGGAATTGGATGAACCGAAGCTACTTCAAGGGCCATTCAATTTTGATTCTCTTGCTCTGGTCCAGACAATGAAGGTAGCATCTTTTGCTCAAGCTAAAGCAAAAGAAAAACTTCTGAAGTCTCACATGGAAGATTGTGAGCTAATAGAGATTGCATCCAGTGTGCTAGAGAAAATCATATCAACCTTCCAAAAGGATTCTTCGGCCTCCACATCCTGTAATCTAAAGTCTCTTGTTAACTCTATTAATACACATTTTGACTCTTTAGAGAAAGCAGCAGAAGACAAAGTCTGAAAAGAATTTTTGGTTAAAAGATTCTCTGAAGTATGGGGGAACATAGAGAATGATAGGAGAAATATGAATATTGGAATAAAGAGCTTAGAAAATGCTCTTAAAGATGGCGGAGATATATATAAATTTTGTCTATCCTGGTCTAAAGTGACAATGGATATTGAGAAGAAAGCGAAAGAACAAGAGGGAAAACTTTCAAGTATATCTCAAAATTTTGATCCTCTCACATCTTCCATGATAAATCAAGAGTGTTAGACTATTGCAGTCATAAATGAAATAAAGAAACTTGAGAAGGAGAAGAAAAATAGAATAAGCAGGTTAAGTGAACTTAGAGGTATAATTATCCCTAAACTAGAGGTAATGCATGAGGCCCTATCTAATGCTCATACCATAGCTCGGACCAGTGATCCGACAGATCTAAAGGGGGCAGAAGCTTTTGTATTCTTTTTGAGTGGTCACATCTCAATTTTGGATAGGATGAAGCAGAGTTGGGCAACAGAATTTGTCCATTTGAAGACAAATTTTGCAGATATAATTCAGTATATGTAAATAAAACATGTATATATGTTTATGCAGCCAAGTAGAGATTGTTTTTGGGAAATTTTAGTGTGCGGACCCTACCCTTTTCCATTGATGTCAAAAGGGGAATGAGTAGCAGTAAAAAATGTAGAATCTAGCTAAGGGGTAGCTCCAGAAAAGTGTACATTAGAACAAAGCATCAGCTAAGGGGGAGTGTAGTGTGACACTTAATCATTTTTTACTAAGTGTTGCCATCAATGCCAAAGGGGGAGATTGTTGGCAAGAGACATTGTGTGTCTTCATGGGTGTTGTCATTGATGGCAACAAAGACCAACCTACACATCCGCAGGACATGGTGTGTCTATACCAAAAGTCAGATTGAACAGTATTTTGGTCCGGTGACCAAAAACAAAGCATGCAGCAAGGTCTGACAATTAGGTCCAGATCTCTCAGAGGAAGTATCTCTATAAAGTGTGGACTTGAGGAAGTCAAGAGGAGTACCCTGACTGATAGATTCTAGAGATTGAGCCTCCGGTGATGAAAGAGTGGAGAGATATGAGCACCTAAGTATTGGGTTCCTATTTGGCAGAGTAGACAGAGGAAAAACTGACCGGCAGAGCATCAGACCTTAATCTGAATGAGATACTGATGGTGATCAAGGTTCTTAAGGTATCATTAATGATTGGCTGACATGATTGAAGACTTATATAACTATCATTTTGATACGCATCACTTAGTAAGCATGGATTCAGTCGACAGACCAGAATTTAGAATTATCTTGAGTTTTTCAGATGCTGACTAGAAAGATGATTGAATTCATTGATGCGGATATATATACCAGATTGATTTCGGTATGAGTGAGTGTATGGTGTGTTGTGTAGTGTGAAGAAAAGAAGAGAATAGTGTGGGAACATAGGTAGAGGTCCGATATGTGACAGAACAACAACACTAAGGTAGAGGAAGAATGAAGTGCAGTAGATCATTATATTGAACTTAACCAGAACTAAACCTAAGCACATGTGGATGCTTCTCATTAGTTCAAGTATCTAGTTTCCTTTTATAAACTATTGTAGGCAGTGAGCCCTAATTGGCAAGTGCCATTTTGTACTATCTTATTCTTTTAACAGAGAATACAATCTTGGGTTAGTCACCCTGTGGTTTTTCCCTTAACAGGGTTTTCCATGTAAAAATCCTTGTGTTATGTGTGTTGATTTTATTTCTTCTTTCATGTTCATTTATGCTTATAAGTTTTGATACTATAGTAATTGTCTAAGAAGAAAAGAAAGTTGAGTAATTAAGATAACTGATTCACTCCCCTCTTAGTTATCAACAAGAATATCACACTGATCGCAGTTGGTTTAGCCCCTTGAAACTTAGCAATGATGAATTCAATAATTCGCTATACTACAGAAATTCTTTTGGCAAGATTGATCCTATTCATGACCAATTTACGTCTCACTCTAATAACTAGTTCACCTAGTCCAATTGCTAGTTGGGTGATGATAGAAAACTTAGTAGACTAGATAGATTATATTTATCACCTGATCAACAGTTGGTCCATAATGCCTCTGGTGATTGTATTCAAGTGGATTATTCTACTACTATGTCAGATCACTTCACTATATTTTGTACTTTTTCTGCTACTCAAAAAGCATCATGTACTTCACCATTGCTATATAAGCTTAACATCTCTCATTTGAAAAATCAAACATGCATGTCCACCTTAGTGGGGATTTGGAATTCATTCCCAAAGCAATATAAGACCTTTGGCGAAGGAATCAGGCAAAGATCATTTGTGAGTTGAAAGATTTTAAAGTTTTTGCGTTCTAAAAAGCCCCTAAAATTTTTTGAAATGAGATATGAGGCAGTAAAACATCCCATAACGTCCCAAAAACTTGACAAAAATCTATTTACAAATTTTGGGCATGATACTTCACATCGTGAGATTTCTAGCACTTAAAACGGTTCATCAATCAGACACACCTAGATCAAAAGTTATGCTTCCTAGAAGTTGACCTACTTTTAGAGGGAGTTGCAAATTTCAAAATTTAGCTGGAGGCCATTAAAAAGTGCTATTTATGACTATTTTGGGAATCCTGGGCAGTAGTAGAGTTAAGGGGGGAAGTGTGGAGTAAAGAATAGGTGGGAAAATAGAAACCCTAGTTGATTTGGGGTTAGATAAGGCAAAAGAGTCCAGAGCCCGGTGAGGTGTAGCTGTAGTGTATTGCAGCTTGTGGAGGATTGATTCCTTAGATTGTAATTGAGCGTCTATAATGTAATGAGTTGCCTAGAATAATAAAGAAATATTCTATTTTCTGTATTCTATTTCTGTTGTTGTGTGTTTTATGATTTACCCCCTTCATCATTCCACTTCTCCTCCACCCAATTCCTAACAGAGATCTAGATCTCCATCAGAGCGCTGGAATAGCAACCAGTCAATTAATCTCGCCAACAGTTTTAGTGTATTGCCACTAGATGATGGTATTGATTCTCAATCTTTACCATGAATTGTCACACTCTCTCCTAGAATGTAAGGGGGATTACTCTTCCCCATGGCAAAATTTAAGGTCAAAGAGACTATCATTAAATGGAAACCTTATATTTTATTTCTACAAGAAGTTAAAATTGGAAACAACAAACTAGAAGCTGCTCTATTAAATGTATGGAGAGATGCTCTTTTTCTACATACATCTCATACAGACGGGAAAGGAGGTATTATTATTGCACATTTTCTCTCTAAATTTGTCATTGATAAAGGTGAAGACCCTTCACATAGTTGTGTTTGGGCTCTCACAGTTATCAATTGGCAGCCTATTGGTTTTTGTTTAGTTTATGCCCCTCATAATGAAAAAGAACGAGATAATCTTTGGCGATGGATGTCTAATACTCTACCCAAGTAGACTAGATCATTGATGGTGATTTCACTATGGTAGAATATCACATTGATCACAGCTGGTTTAGCCCCTTGAAACTCAATAATGATGAATTCAATAATTGGCTATACTACTGAAATTCTCTTGGCGTGGTTGATCCTATTCATGACCAATTTATGTCTCACTCTAATAACTAGTTTACCTCGTCCAATTGCTAGTTGGGTGTTGATAGAAAACTCAATAGATTGGATAGATTATATTTATCACGTGATCTACAGTTGGTCCATAATGCCTCTGGTGATTGTATTCAAGTGGATTATTCTACTACTATGTCAGATCACTTCCCTATATTTTGTACTTTTTCTGTTGCTCAAAAAGCATCATGTAGTTCACCATTGCCATATAAGACTAACATCTCTCATTTGAAAAATCAAGCATGCATGTCCTCCTTAGTGGGGATTTGGAATTTATTTCCAAAGCAATATAAGACCTTTGGAGAAGGAATCAGGCAAAGATCATTTGTGAGCTAAAAGATATTAAAGTTCTTGTTTTCTGAAAAGCCCTTGAAAATTTTTGAAATGATATATGAGGCACTAAAGCATCCCATAATATCCCTAAAACTTGATAGAAATCCATTTATGAATTTTTGGTATGATAGTCCACATCGCGAGATTTCTGGTACTTCAAACGGTTCGTCAATCGGACACCTGGATCAAAAGTTATGCTTCCCAGAAGTTGACCTACTTTTGGAGGGAGTTTGAAATTTTGAAATTTAGCTGGAGGCCACCAAAAAGTGCTGTTTATGACTCTTTTGGGAACGCTGGGCAGTAGTAGAGTTAAAGGGGCAAGTGTGGAGTCAATAATAGTGGGAAAACAGAAACCCTAGCTGATTTGGGGTTACAGAAGGCAGAACAACCTAGAGCTTGGTGAGGTGTAGCTGTAGTGTGTTGCAGCCTATGGAGGATTGATTCCTCGGATTGTAATTGAGCTTCTGTAATGTAATGAGTTGCCTAGATCAATAAAGAAATATTATATTTTCTGTATTCTATTTTTGTTGTTGTGTGTTTTATGATTTACTCCCCTTCATCACAGATTTCTCTTTTCTCTTTTTTTTTAATTCTTTCTATAGCCTGCGGGGTCCTATAACACAATAGAGTGACAACAAGAAAAGTCTTCTGTTAGCCAATGAAGCTCACCACCCAGCCTAGGGCAGTAACTACCTACCCTCAAGCTAGGGGAAAATATAGGGGGACCTACGTACACTACACACCCATTCACTTGACCCATAGAAAACACACTCAAAGAATTCACCAGCAACATAATACATGAAACTCAACACAGTCACTAGGTATTTACACATTCACAAGAAGGCTTGTGCAAAACCTTCACAAGGGTGTAATAGCATTGGGTACTCTTACCCATTTCAGATTGCCACAAGACCTCTTCTTTCTACCCCACATACATATTTTACAACAGCAAGACCACCACTTGACATTATGATAGACAACACACTAATCACAGAAATAACCCACCACACAACAAGATTTTCTTAAGACATTAACAATAACAAAAGAAAGTACATTTTAACATATAAATTTAGGTTCAAGATAAATTTGGGTAATAAATCCTACCTAAATTTTTTTGTAGAGTTGTTTAGCTCCAAAATTAACTCATATTCCTCTGTTTTGCTGTGTTGTTTGTTTTTTCACCCAATTCTCCTTCATGCCTTCAACCATCCCTTTTCTTTTTACCACAGTGTAGAAAATAAAATTACCACAAGTTCTTCTAGAGAATTACAGTCCTAGGTCTCCAGAATCCATCTTTCATGGAAGGATAATAATGATCCCCCCCCCAAATTACAGCTACAGACCTCTCTTTCTCTCTTCCTCTTTTCTCACACCTGTACCCATGAACAACATGAGTCCTCTTAGGTGAACATGTGGCAATTCTAAGGACATAATATGTCTCTACTCTGATGAGCCACTTGGCTGTCCCCCTCAAAAGACACTTATTCACTATACTTCTCTTAATTATTATTATTATTATTATCTTTTTTCTTATATATATATATATATATATATATATATATATTTTCTTCTTTTTTTTAAGTCTTATTTTATATTTTTTTTGAAAAAGGGGCCCACCTTCACTTATAAGATTTGATTTGATTTTCTTTTAGAAAAGTACTAATTTTCAATTGGTAATAAGATTAAAGCAACCTATTTATTTCTCCATTACAAGAAAAAACCTAACAAGTTAATCATACATACTTTGACACATTATGTCATGACCACATTTACGACACATGTTTCACATAGACAACACAATTTCTCACATAATTTGTCACATAACAATGATGACATGATACATATCCCAACCATACTACCACATGACACAATATCACATATAAGCAACCATACAATAGACCTAAGCCTCTCCAAATAGGCTAGGTCGGCTTATTGGGGAACCACAATAGGTCTCCATGTGTTTTCCCCAATTTCACTAGCTAAGGAACCTGCACACTCGCTTTCAACTGTTAGATACGATTATGATACAATAGTCGAGGCAATAATATCAACAACAACAACTACTACATGTCTAAATAAAACATATTAAAACATACATACAACCATATCATTAGTTCCTTCCTAGGTGTTTTCAACACGTATTTGATATGCACAACATAATGACCTCTCTCTAGTATATGAATCACAAGTATGATATCCACAATGTTAAACATTATACCACATGAAATAAACTCAATGCATAATTCAATGAAAGATACAATCCACCGAAATAAGGTATGAGGCATGTTCCTAAAACATCATATAGGTCAAATAATGACAATAACATATACCATTGTGTATCAAGCATGATCCAAGTTAAGATCATAAGTCCCAAAAATAGTCATGTAAACCGTAGCCATAGTCTAATAATCAATATAATCAACATATGGGGTCTCATCATAGTACCATAACAATAAAACATCTATCATTTCCTGAGCCCAAATGATAGTACCGAGAAGGGGTCCTACATCCTCCCCCTAGGATTGGAATTCCTCCTGGAAGCCCTTAAGAGAAGGAAGCTACCCAGTAAAAGCTATGAATTACTTCACCACTTCATAAATAATAAGCAACCATATTATATTAAGTCATAACAATGCAAATTAGCCATAACCTATATTTTTAATAGCTAAGCATGGCCTTAACTCATTACTACCATCATGAATATATAAATTTATATCTAAGGAAAGGAATCAAGTCACATATTCTGTCTAGGTCAAAAAATTTAACATCTGACTATCAACATCACTCAATAACTCACATAACACAAAAAAACTCAATCCCACATATAACACATCATCTGATTTCAGAGTCTCCTCCCAACACATACCTCTCCTAGGTGAATCACAAGACAAGGACCATACTCATGGGTATCAATATATATACTCATCACGAAGACAACACATGACTCACATGACAAGGCTCAACAAGAAAAGGGGCATTATGAGTAGTACAACACTAATAAACCACTGAGCAATCCATAGTGCCATAAAGGTGAATGATCAATGAGTGAATAACCAAGTTGTGTAGTACCCACTGTGCCAATATCCAATGCAGTGTAATATCATATAATCTCACCTCCAAAGGAATCCCAATATCATCCATATTATAGTTCTAAATAACAAATGAATAACCATGCCATGTAGAATACCACTTGCCAAGTGGCAGATCATGAAGGATGATCTTAGGGTCCTCTCTAGGAGCCCTCCATACATAACTCAGTATGAACAAGATTCCCCAGACCATCTACTCCCCTAACAACCTATAGGTGTATCATAATAAGTGTGTCCCACACAATCCAGAATTCATCTGATCATATATCTACATGAGGAATCCACATGAATAGGCACCTGCCATCATACCAAGGTCCACTAACATATGCCACAAAGGAGTCATCTATAGGTTCTTACATCCATCTCACTAGAGAAAACCCACAAGCCTGTATGGTTATCATATATTATGAGTCTGAGATATCACCTATGTATAAGTTCACCTATAATTATTCCAAGTAGAAAATAATACACTTCATACCTATATTGATGGCCACATCAAAGTCATATCATCCTTGTAGCAAGGTATCATTGATTGGTATCTCATTACACACAATTGTCATTCCATCAAGCTGCCATCCAAAATACCATGTCACACTTATCCTAATTCATCTCTCTGAACATCCTGATAGAACATAACGTGTTACTATCTGAAGTTACCAATCCTTTTTGTTTGCAACCATTATCAAATCTTAAAATCAAATGTTAGTACCTCATTACTGATAGTAGCTTCCCAAATTCTAGAAATCCATGATGCATTAGTATAACTGCCAAGTGTCTATAGCTAGTGTAACACCCATCCATTCGCACCTTGGATGAGCAGGTGATCCTTAGGGTATGTTAGACATGTGATAGTAGGCTTACTATTAGGATGTAGTCAATGTCACTCATTGATGTTTACCATTGATACTTTATGATTAGTACATAATTGTTATGTTGTGAACAATTATGGAAATAGATTAGTTTTACTATGTGATTTATGCAACTATCTAACTATGTATTATCTGGTTGTTTAGTTATTCATGAACTTGTTTAATGTGGATATTTGTTATATGCTTCTGAAGGGACAGTGTAGTATTACTCATCATGAGTACCCTACTACACTATGATTCCCTATCACTATGTGCCTGTTTGGATGATTATATATATGTTTGTATGTGACACTTTTGTTTACTATAGGCTGTAGGTACCAGGCATCGACTCCACCTGAATTGGCAGGTCTAAGCGTGCCTTCATACCAATGGAATTTGTGGAATGGAGATAACATGAGGTTCCCCAGTTGTTATCATTCTCAATAAGGATGAGTTCTCATTCTCAATAAGGATGAGTTCTCAGTCTTAGGTTCTGTCAGTTTGGTCGGTGTGGAGCATGGTTGTGAGTCTCTATTGTTCTGTAGAGTGTTGTCATTGGAAATGTTTGGCATGTAATTTTGAGTTGCTTATTTTTGGTTTAATTGTTTCATTTAATAGAGATTATTAATCTATTTTGTAAATAAATAATATTAATTTTTTGGAGTATTAAATATTGGATAGAAATTTAATTAATAATTTTAATAGTAATAATAGATAAATTATAAATATTTAATATCATATTAAAAGAATAAATATTCTTTGTTAGATACTATTTTATATTGTATTTATAAGTTTAATTTTATTAATAGTGAGTTGTTGTATGAGTGGTTATAAATTATAAGATTGGAAGAATCTTTCTGGTGGTGGAAAATTTAATGTATTTAATTTTTGAGGAAGTGGATTCCAATAACGGGAGAGTTATGGGATGGAATTTATAGTTTTGGCTATTTTTATGATAGTAGGAATATTTGAAGGGGTCCATGGAAAATTTTAGGGGGAGAGTTTTTGCAGAAGAAGAATGGGGAAAGAAAGGAAATCAATGGGAAAGGAAATCAATGGGAAGGAAATTCTAAAGCTCAAGAATAAGATTCTAGGTATGCCTTTTGAATAATTGAATCAATGTTATTTTTGATTGTTGTGTCTCTAAGTGGGAATATCTCTCTCTTTCTCTTCTATTGTTTTAATCATCTTTGCATGCTTGTTAGTTTGGGCATTGTTCCTCAAATATGTCATTTCATGCTTGGTCTTCCTGTAGTTCTTTATCCATGGCATTCTTCTAAATAGATTGAATCCTCACAAAATCGACCCTGCACAAGCAAACAATAGTAGTATAATTTATAGGTTTCAAATTTCAAGAGAGGAAAGCAATACCATGTTTATACTCTAAGCCTTCTTCATCCATTTCTTTCAATCTGCAATCGTAGTAGCTAGAAAACAATTCTATGGGGTGGAGATTTAATTTCCATCACTCTGTAATCAATCATAAAGAACTTGGTTATTATTATGGTGTCCTGGCATGCTAGCTAACCCTCCTATAGCATCCACACAGTGGATCAACTTGGTCTTATATTGAATACTTGCTTGTGTCACTTGCTGATCAATCCATTTTGTGCACATTCTTCTGTTAAGATATTAGGTGCCTTCCCAATTGCATATGATTAAGCTCACAATAAAGGCTCACATCTTGGTCCATCTAAATTTGAGAATCTCGAAGTGTCTTATTCAGGTCATCCATCAAGCATGTTTTGTGTATCCAAAATAATCCCAAATGCTAACCTGTTTGCAATAAAATACAAATTGAATAAGCCCAACAAATCAAAGTGAGATAAACAATTCAATCCACATTGAACAAAACAAAATTAATGCTTAATGCTTACTTACTCTAGAGCAAGGTTGAAGAGATCACACACCCCATTACAAAGCTCTCTTATGGTATCCTAAAGAAATATTGAGATTGCAACTAAGGAAAAATGATGATGCATTAGTTAAAAACTTAAAATATTGCTTTAAACTTGCTAAGCATTAAGATAGTATATTTAAATCATTTTCTTTCCCTTATAGAATCAGTTACTATCATTAGAAGTTAGAAAGTATTCTAAAAGGATAAAGAATTAAGTTATAGTTTGTTACCAAAATGAAAGAAAATAATTGCAAATTTAAAATGTAAATGCATATAAGTGTTTAATTCTTATAAGATATATGAGGAAAAAAGCCAAGTTTTGTACAGATTGAAATAGTAATAATATTGGTAGTGAAATTAAAATTGAATTGTCTTTGGAATAGAAAGTAAGGTATTAAAATTGTTATTTTATATGTTAGGATATAAATTAGTTTGTGTGGAGTTAGAAATAAGAATTATGCATTAGTGTTTAACATTTTAATGTAAGTTTTAGTGGTTTGAGTAAGTTATTATAATTATAATGACTACAATAATGATATGTAGCTTTCCTTAGAATGAAAAGTAGTTTCTTTTTAAAGAAAAGTAGTTTTCTTTTATTCTTTTAGAATCTTCTATTTACATTCTAAATTAATCATTTGGAAGAGGAGTATTTTATTGATTAATAAAGGGAAAGAGGAGTATATTTTTAATTATTAATGAAATTAATATTATAATGGAATGTTATTTATTAGATAGAATCTATTTAACAAATTGTTATTATATATAGTTTTATCTCCTACCTATGACAAGATATTTCTAAGATTATATAGAATTTATCATATTTTGTTTAATTAGAAAGATTCTATGGAATAAGCATGTGAAATTACTATGATATCTTTAAAAGAATTTAATTTAGAAGGATAATTTTATCAATAACTTTTTTAAAATTAAATTATGATCTTGTAACAAGAGTATGTTTTTTTTTTTATGTTCATATTGGAAAAATTAGAGATGTATATATTGTCAATCTTATAAGGAAATAAGTTACTAACTTAATTAGGATAAGATGTCTTGAATTTATACTTATTCCATAGTCTCAAGTTATTTCTTTTGTTAAATGAAAACAAGTTTAACTTCATCATGAATTATTATTATTATCTTTAGCTATGTTTAAAATGGTTAGTCAAGATAGGAATAGTTTTGAAGACATTAAAATTATTTGTTAAGTTTATTAATTGTACCTTTATTTTTGCGTATATCACCATTTGTTATCAAATATTAAATTAGCATTAATTTCTATGTAATAATGTTTAGTATATGTTAAATCAATTCTTTCCGATGAGAGTTAAGATCGATGGATTGTATCCTCCTTTTAGAGTTATTTCAAGATTGTGTTCAAATATGGTCTTCTTTGGCCATTTACTTGATTGGGGGTATTGGTGCTTTTGAGATTGTTTTTGACATGGGTACTATGATTGGTAGTACATATGTTAAGAATGCTTATAGGTTTCAAGTATTTTGAAGTTGAAAATGTTAATTAGTGATTTATGTTTAGATCGAATCTTGATACTTAAAGAAGTTTTATTTGAAATTATGGTTGGTAACATATAGGTTTACGCTTATCAAGAATATAGGTGTATACTTATTGTTGTCTTTATTTAATGGATAATTATTAGGTTATAGAACTAGGGTTTCTTACATTTGCGCATTGGATAAAAGGAAATTTAGTAAGTTTAAGTTAAAGAATATTAAATTAGATACCTCATTTAAATAAATCAAGAATCGTGTTCTAGTTTTATCAAGTGGGATTAAAGAGCTTCTATCTTGGGATTGTTTAGTAATGGATCTAGAATATAGCTTCTCGTTGCTTTTGATTTAGTTAAGATGTCCATATCATGATTCTCTATCTTTTGTTTCATTATTCCTTGAGATTTAAAAGTTGCAATTTTGAAACATATAAGTTAGCTTATAGAAAACTAGTAAGGTTTGAATTAAAGTTTAGCATGATAGATAGCTAATTGTCTTATGGGCAAATAATTAATAACATTTGTAAAGGTTTTTAGAAGTTGTTGGAAATAGTAAATGTTTTCTAGTGACTCATGTTATAGTTGATTCATAGATGCTTATAGTCATTTTGTTTTGAACTTGTATTTGCCTAATAGAAGCTGGAAATTTTTGTTCATAAGAAAATATGTTTGTGGTTAAAGTTGTTATTAAAAATTGAGATAGTTAAAATCTCTTAAGTTGTTTTCTTGATTGAATTTGGAATTCATTGATTTTCGTATCCTTGAATACCCTCCATGTTATATCATCATGTTTGTATTGGATCATTATGTTACTTTGGGATGGAGTTTGGTCTATGTTTTGGTTATTTGTGAAGTGGGAATCTTGAGGGGTGTCATGTGTATTTGGTGACATGGCAGAAATTTTGTCCCTGTCAGATAATGGCGACTTTATCTTTGGTTTGTAACTAACTCCAGAGGTGTGGTGTCTTGATCTTTGGTTCAGATTATGGCATGCCAATGTAATGGGATATTTGGATTTTTGTGCCCTGTAATGAATGGGATAATGGTCTCTTGGATATAGTACTTGGTTTCTAGATTGTATTGCTCCTAATTTTGAAGGGAATCTATGGACTTATTGTTATGGCGTAGTGAATGGCGTAAGTTGTGGATCAGAACTGATTTGTGTTTTTATACCTATATGTTGTGGTATGTATACTGTTCAGAGAACGCTAAGGGAGTGGCTTTCATGGTGGGGCTGGTGCCTAGTGAGAGGCCACCTGGGTAACCCCATGGAAGTTGTAAGTATCTGGAAACTTAATAACTTAATCAAGAGGGTTGGGGTATTAAAATACTTAACAACATAAGTTAGATGCCTCACCCATGCCTTGCATGCTCTCACAGGCTAAGGACGGGATGAGAAGGCCTGGTTGGCAAGGCCGACCTCCTTGTCTCCATGAGAGGACTTGTCAGCTCCACATGTGTCACCCTATGGGGCCAGTGCCTAGAGAGAGGCTACTAGGGTAACCATAGATGGGGGCCTACTTCTGGGGATAGATAGCCTGGGTAACCCATGTTAGGACCATGCGATGACACTCTCCTTACGCAGTTATGTTCTTTCTTGGTAGTGCCTCTAGAGTGATGTCTTGTCTTGTGCAGTTTTGTTGATATGGTTAGTTGTGTCAAGTCAGTTGTCACTCTTTTATTTTTGGATATTGTTTCTTGGCTTAGTGGAGTCCTCATCATTATCTCCTAGCTCGGAGGGGTGGACCTCAGGGTTCCACATGGTTGGGTGGCAAAGCTATCCATTGGTCATCTTGGAGATGCGGTTTGTGTCATGTGTAGAGGTGTTCTAGTTCTAGATTGCTTTCTACCTCTAGTGATGTTTATACTTTCATATGTATTCTTTGGTAACTGACGCGATCGGTCTTGTAATTTGGCATTGTAACTTTGTAATTAACTATCTTGCTAATGTAAAAGTTGATCTTATCTATAGCAATAGTCTGATGTATATCTCTTGTGTGGTTTTAAGTTTCTTTTCACTGATGCAGTTATGTTTCCCTAGAGTTGTTAGAAGAGCAGTTTCCTTTATGTTGTGTATTATGGTATAATTGTTTTTTGTGATGGCACTATCTTTCTCTCAAAAAAGAAAAGAAAAAAAAATATTTATAGAATTTTTGCTCTTATTAGTCTAACTCTCTCTAGGGTTGCATGATGGGGCATTACATTTGGTATCAGAGCCAAGTTTAAACACTGGGTACTCTGGTTACAATTGAGCCCAATATGTGCCCTAGTGCCTAAACTCTGTAGATTAATTGTATGCTAGGTTGCAACACTAAGACCTCTGGATTGTTGTTGTTGCCCTAGGTTAAATGATTTTCTTGGTGTAGTGAGTTGGTAATAGTATCTCTTACCTGTATGCATTAGTATGAAGGTTGATAAGTTTATAGACTTGCTCTTTAAGAAATGAATGCTTTATGTTACTTATGTGTCTGCTATGTGCCCTCTCCTTCTTCTCTAGAAATGTGATGTTACTTCTAACAAAATGTTCTCCCTGCATGTTAATGCATCTAATCATCTGGTGGCATCATGCATCATGAGTTATGTGGTTATGTGATGTCAACATCTTTACATGGTTGCTCAAAAATCCATATCTAACCCCTAGATGGTCATGACCTCTTATGGAAGAATTATTGTAATTTATGGAAGTTATCATCATATATGCCCATGTAAGAATTGTATGCAGGAGATCAAATGAGAGCTTGTGTTGGGCCTATGAGATCAGGAACATGATAATGTAAGTTTGAATTATTCTTGTATTTGATATCATATATTCCTTTTATATCTTTGTGTATAAGGGAGCAATTGCATATTTCTATAGTTTAGTAGAAGGAAATTGTATTGCATTAAAGATAGAAGTTGTTTGTATATAAGTAGTGACTGTGTTGCCTTAAATCCTTGTATAAAAGTTGCTTAGATAAAAGGATGTAGTTAACTAAATCATTTGAGTATTGGTGTACATTCTCTAACACATTCTGGACCTTGTGTCCTTGAGTGTTGTGTAGTGGATACTGCCTTTATGTGGCTAAAATTAGTCACATCATGATGTGACTTTGTTGTATAATTTGGTTGTTTTGAAATTTTTAACGGTTGTTTCATGTGTTGTTGGGGGTTAGCAATGAATTTTACTTGATTTATTGTTGGAAATCTTTGAACTTTCTTATGACAGGAGTGATCACCAAAACTCTTTTCTTTTTACTTGATTTATTGTTGGAAATTGCTGGCACTCTGTCACTTAAAGTTGGATTTAATTATTTTCCCACTTGTGTTTGCAATTATTTTTACAATCTCTATGCTATCTATTCCGGATGTTTGTTTTTGTTGGCCCCATTTTGTGTTAAGTGATGTTTCTATCATGTTCATTTCAAACCTCTGATAGTATGTTCAAGGGAGGACTCTGTGGAGAATTGTACTTTTTATGTTGGTAATAGTCAAAAGCATAGTGGAAATGAGATATGAGATGTATTTTTCTTTGATTATATGTGAATGCAATTATCTAAATTGTATGAAATTTCTAAAACATGTGTGATTAGATATAAGTATATCACATGATACGCCTTAAAGGTAAAGAATTAATGTTTTTCTTGTCTTTATTAAATGATTGTGCATACCTTATGAACAATTGCTTAATATGGATGTGTATGTAGGTAATAGAAAGTTGCAATACTAATATGTTATATTTCACCCTAGTCTGTGACTTCTAGGAGGAAGTCAAGTTTTAGGGGGGGAGGATGTAACACCCCTCCATTCACACCTTGGATGAGAAGGTGGTCCTTAGGGTATGTTAGACATGTGATGGTAGGCTTACTATTTGGATGTAGTTGATGTCACTCATTGATGTTTACGATTGATACTTTATGATTAGTACATTATTGTTATGTTGTGAACAGTTATGGAAATAGATTAGTTTTACTATGTGATTTATGTAACTATCTAACTATGTATTCTCTGGTTGTTTAGTTATTGATGAACTTGTTTAATGTGGATATTTGTGATATGCTTGTGAAGGGACAGTGTAGTATTACTCATAATGAGTACCCTACTATGCTATGATTCCCTATCACTATGTGCCTATTTGGATGAATATATATATGTTTGTATGCGACACTTTTGTTTATTGTAGGTTATAGGTACCAGGCATCGACTCCACCTGAATTGGCAGGTCTGAGCATGCCTTCATACCAATGGAATTTGTGGAATGGAGATAACATGAGGTTCCCCAGTTGTTATCATTCTCAATAAGGATGAGTTCTCAGTCTTAGGTTCTGTCAGTTTGGTCAGTGTGGAGCATGGTTGTGAGTCTCTATTGTTCTGTAGAGTGTTGTCATTGGAAATGTTTGACATGTAATTTTGAGTTTCTTATTTTTGGTTTAATTGTTTCATTTAATAGAGATTATTAATCTATTTTGTAAATAAATAATATTAATTTTGTGGAATATTAAATATTTGATAGAAATTTAATTAATAATTTTAATAGTAATAATAGATAAATTATAAATATTTAATATCATATTAAATGAATAAATATTCTTTGTTAGATACTATTTCATATTGTATTATAAGTTTAATTTTATTAATAGTGAGTTGTCGTATGAGCGGTTATAAATTATAAGATTGGAAGAATCTTTCTGGTGGTGGAAAATTTAAGGTATTTAAATTTTGAGGAAGTGGATTCCAGTAACGGGAGAGTTATGGGATGGAATTTATGGTTTTGGCTATTTTTATGATAGTAGGAATATTTGAAGGGGTTCATGGAAAATTTTAGGGGGAGAGTTTTTGTAGAAGAAGAATGGGGAAAGAAAGGAAATCAATGGGAAGGAAATTCTGAAGCTCAAGAATAAGATTCCAGGTATGCCTTTTGAATAATTGAATCAATGTTATTTTTGATTGTTGTATCTCTAAGTGGGAATATCTCTCTCTTTCTCTTCTGTTGTTTTAATCATCTTTGCATGCTTGTTAGTTTGGGCATTGTTCCTCAAATCTATCATTTCATGCCTAGTCTTCCTATAGTTCTTTATCCATGGCATTCTTCTAAACAGATTGAATCCTCACCAAATCAGCCCTGCACAGGCAAACAGTAGTAGTATAATTTATAGGTTTCAAATTTCAAGAGAGGGCAGCAATACCATGTTTATACTCTAAGCCTTCTTCATCCATTTCTTTCAATCTGCAATCGTAGTAGCTGCAAAATAATTCTATGGGGTGGAGATCTAATTTCCATCACTCTGTAATCATTCATAAACAAGTTGGTTATTATCATGGTGACCTGGCATACTAGATAACCCTCCTATAGCATCAACATAGTGGATCAACTTGGTCTTATATTGAACACCTGCTTGTGTCACTTGCTGATCAATCCATTTTGTGCACATTCTTTTGTTAAGATATTAGGTGCCTTCCCAGTTGCATATGATTAAGCTCACAATAAAAGCTCACATCTTGGTCCATCTAAATTTGAGAATCTTGAAGTGTCTTATTCAGGTCATCCATCAAGCATGTTTTGTATATCGAAAATAATCCCAAATGCTAACCTGTTTGCAATAAAATAGAAATTGAATAAGCCCAACAAATCAAATTGAGATAAATAGTTCAATCCACATTGAACAAAACAAAATTAATGCTTAATGCTTACTTACTCTGGAGCAAGGTTGAAGAGCTCACACACCCCCTTACAAAGCTCTCTTATGGTATCCTGAAAGAAATTTTGAGATTGCAACTAAGGAAAAATGATGATGCATTAGTTAAAAACTTAAAATATTGCTTTAAACTTGCTAAGCATTAAGATAGTATATTTAAATCATTTTCTTTCCCTTATAGAATTAGTTACTATCATTAGAAATTAGAAAGTATTCTAAAAGGATAAAGAATTAAGTTATAGTTTGTTACCAAAATGAAAGAAAATAATTGCAAATTTAAAATGTAAATGCATTTAAGTGTTTAATTCTTATAAGATATATGATGAAAAAAACTAAGTTTTGTAAAGATTGAAATAGTAATAATATTGGTAGTGAAATTAAAATTGAATTGTCTTTGGAATAGAAAGTAAGGTATTAAAATTGTTATTTTATATGTTAGGATATAAATTTGTATGTGTGGAGTTAGAAATAAGAATTCTGCATTAGTGTTTAACATGTATTTAATGTAAGTTTTAGTGGTTTGAGTAAGTTATTATAATTATAATGACTATAATAATGATATGTAGCTTTCCTTATAATGAAAAGTAGTTTCTTTTTAAAGAAAAGTAGTTTTCTTTTATTCTTTTAAAATCTTCTATTTACATTCTAAATTTCTCATTTGGAAGAGGAGTATATTTTTAATTATTAATGAAATTAATATTATAATGGAATGTTATTTATTAGATAGAATCTATTTAATAAATTGTTATTATATATATATATATATATATATATATATATATATATATATATATATATATATATAAAGGGGTAAAAACTTTATTGAAATTCAGAAAAGAGCATTAAAAAACATCAAAGGGCCAAGGCCCTAGGAATCCATAAGAAACAGCCATACAAAGCATGAAACAAAATCATCCTTCACCAATACCATTCCCATCCTCAACAAGAATCCTCTCCAAGTCATGTCAGAGCTAATGAGGAACCTGCTCCCACTCATCAATCTTCCATCCATCTAAATGCTCAGAAGCCCACTTAGCCAAACAATCTGCTGCCCTATTCCACTCCCTTAGAATATGGACGAAAGACACCATCTCCATCAAAGAACTTATCTACAGAATCTATTGCACCATCATAGCCAACTGCCAACTAAAATTAGATACCTTCTGTTTATTTAGCAAATTAATCAAAACCTGTGAATCAGAATCACAAATATCCTTGTGCCATTCTAAAGCATAAGCCCTCTCCAAAGCATAGAGAATCGCCAAACCTTCCATAAGGTTGATAGTATGCAATCCTTCATGAATAGAAAAGAAAAAAACAACCGATCCTGAAAAATCCCTACCAACCCCAGCAATCCCAGCAAGCCCAGGATTGCCCCTTGAAGAACCATCAGTATTGAGGTTCAGAATGCTAGCTAGAGGGGGAAGCCAACTCCCCACCCTTTGAACTTTCTCCTACCTATGACAAGATATTTATGCGTTTATATAGAATTTATCAAATTTTGTTTAATTAGAAAGATTCTATGGAATAAGCATGTGAAATTACTATGATATCTTTAAAAGAATTTAATTTAGAAGGATAATTTTATCAATAACTTTTTTTAAATTAAATTATGATCTTGTAGTAAGAGTATGTTTTTCTTTTTATGTTTATATTGGAAAAATCAGAGATGTATATATTGTCAATCTTATAAGGCAATAAGTTACTAACTTAATTAGGATAAGATGTCTTAAATTTATACTTATTCCATAGTCTCAAGTTATTTCTTTTGTTAAATGAAAACACTTTTAACTTCATCATGAATTATTATTATTATCTTTAGCTATGTTTAAAATGGTTAGTCAAGATAGGAATAGTTTTGAAGACATTAAAATTATTGGTTAAGTTTATTAATTGTACCTTTATTTTTGCATATATCACCATTTGTTATCAAATATTAAATTAGCATTGATTTCTGTGTAATAATGTTTAGTATATGTTAAATCAATTCTTTCCAATGAGAGTTAAGATCGATAGATTGTATCCTCCTTTTAGAGTTATGTCAAGATTGTGTTCAAATATGGTCTTATTTGGCAATTTTCTTGATTGGGGGTATTGGTGCTTTTGAGATTGTTTTTGACATGGGTACTATGCTTTGCAGTACATATGTTAAGAAAGTTTATAGGTTTCAAGTATTTTGAAGTTGAAAATGTTAATTAGTGATTTATGTTTAGATTGAATCTTGATGCTTAAAGAAGTTTTATTTGAAATTATGGTTGGTAACATATAGGTTTGCGCTTATCAAGAATATAGGTGTATACTTATTGTTGTCTTTATTTAATGGATAATTATTAGGTTATACAACTAGTGTTTCTTACATTTGCGCATTGGATAAAAGGAGATCTAGTAAGTTTAAGTTAAAGCATATTAAATTAGATACTTCATTTAAATAAATCAAGAATCGTGTTCCAATTTTATCAAGTGGAATTAAAGAGCTTCTGTCTTGCGATTGTTTAGTAATGGATCTAGAATATAGCTTCTCGTTGTTTTTGACTTAGTTAAGATGTCCATATCATGGTTCTCTGTCTTTTGTTTCAATATTCCTTGAGATTTAAAAGTTGTAATTTTGAAACATATAAGTTAGCTTATAGAAAACTAGTAAGGTTTGAATTAAAGTTTAGCATGATAGATAGTTAATTGTCTTATGGGCAAAGAATTAATAACGTTTGCAAAGGTTTCTAGAAGTTGTTGGAAATAGTAAATGTTTTCTAGTGACTCATGTTATAGTTGAATCATAGATGCTTATAGTCGTTTTGTTTTGAAGTTGTATTTGCCTATTAGAAGCTGGTAATTTTTGTTCATAAGAAAATATGTTTGTGGTTAAAGTTGTTATTAAAAATTGAGATAGTTAAAATATCTTAATTTGTTTTCTTGATTGAATTAGGAGTTCATTAATTTTTGGATGCTTGAATACCCTCCATGTCGTATCATCATGTTTGTATTGGATCATTATGTTACTTTGGGATAGAGTTTGGTCTATGTTTTGGTTATTTGTGAAGTGGGAATCTTGAGGGGTGTCATGTGTATTTGGTGACATGGCAGAAATTTCGTCCTTGTCAGATAATGGTGACTTTATCTTTGGTTTGTAACTCACTCCAGAGGTGTGGTGTCTTGATCTTTGGTTCAGATTGTGGCATGCCAATATAATGGGATATTTGGATTTTCATGCCCTGTAATGAATGGGATAATGGTCTCTTGGATATAGTACTTGGTTTCTAGATTGTATTGCTTATAATTTTGAAGGGAATCTATGGACTTATTGTTATAGCCTAGTGAATGGCGTAAGTTATGGATCAGAACTGATTTGTGTTTTTATACCCATATGTTGTGGTATGTATGATTATTCAGAGAATGCTAAGGGAGTGGCTTTCATGGTGGGGCTGGTGCCTAGTGAGACGCCGCCTGGGTAACCCCATGGAAGTTGTAAACATGTGGAAACTTAATAACTTAATCAAGAGGTTTGGGGTATTAAAATACTTAACAAGATAAGTTAGATGCCTCACCCATGCCTTGAGTGCTCTCACAGGCTAAGGATGGGATGAGAAGGCCTGGTTGGTAAGGCCAACCTCCTTGTCTCCATGAGAGGACCTGTCAGCTCCGCATGTGTCACCCTATGGGGCCGGTGCCTAGAGAGAGGCTGCCAGGGTAACCATAGATGGGGGCCAGCTTCTGGGGATAGATAGCCTGGGTAACCCATGTTAGGACCATGCGATGACACTCTCCTTACACATTTCTATTGTTTCTTGGTAGTGCCTCTGGAGTGATGTCTTGTCTTGTGCAGTTTTGTTGATATGGTCAGTTGTTGCTCTTTTATTTGTGGATGTTGTTTCTTGCCTTAGTGGAATCCTCGTCATTATCTCCTAGCTCGGAGGGGTGGACCTCAGGGTTCCACATGGTTGGGTGGCAAAGCTATCTATTGGTCATCTTGGAGATGTGGTTCGTGTCCTGTACAGAGGTGTTCCAGTTCTAGATTGCTTTCTACCTCCAGTGATGTTTATACTTTCATATGTATTCTTTGGTAATTGACATGGTCGGTCTTGTAATCTGGCATTGTAACTTTGTAATTAACTATCTTGCTAATGTAAAAGTTGATCTTATCTGTAGCAATTGTCTGATGTATATCTCTTGTGTGGTTTTAAGTTTCTTTTCACTGATGCAGTTATGTTTCCCTAGAGTTGTTAGAAGAGCAATTTCATTTATGTTGTGTATTATGGTATAATTGTTTTTTGTGATGGTACTATTTTGCTCTCAAAAAAGAAAAGAAAAAAAATTATTTCTGGAATTTTTGTTCTTATTAGTCTAACTCTCTCTATGGTTGCATGATGGGGCATTACAGCTAGAACTGAGTATATGCTCAAGGCACATTAAGGTCCATCCTCAACCCATGGAAAAATAGAAAGATAAGGGTTTACAACATGAACCAACCAATGTGGTTTAATTTGGGGAAGAAGGGGAACTGTACTCCAAGTGGTCATGAGGGAATGCACACAATAGGGGTGACACTAAACATCTCATCATATGAGAACATAGAGGGTGACTCAGACATCTCTAATAAACACACTTCAATACATATTTCTTTAATATTTCTCTTCTAGGTCAAAAAGGTTATCATCACACATGTACAAATATCAAAAGGCCATACCCTATATCACATACTTGAGGTATGACTACTACATTTACTGGCATGCTTCACAACAGATATCCCCACTACTCACGTATGAAATTACGACATCATGACATCATCTAGGATAATCACTCAAGTGACCACTGACATTCACAACAAGAAATATACTAGTTCACTACTTAATATTGAAACCAAATTTTTTTAATCTATTATGCAATTGGTACTCATTTCAAGGAATTTCAATAGGTCACAATGCAATATCAGCTAAATGCAAAAATCAATTTCGAGGCAACAAATTTCCAATTACTATTACATACATAATCAACTTATATTAAAGGTTCCACCAAAATCATTCTCAAGGGAACTCATGTATACATTAACTAACAATCAAATTCTAATTACATGATATCTAAGGCATCACCAATTTAGCTAAATCCTTTCTATGTATGCAAGAATAATTCATTTGTAAAGTTACTAAACACACTAAACCCAGTCTAACAATCAAGTAGATAAGAGAATAAAATAAAACATGAAAATCAAGTTGCATCAGCTTTATCATCTAATAACTGATAGAAATATGATTCTCTAGTCAAAAATAATGAAATCTAAACTCTGTCAAATTACCTAATCAATTTATCACATTAATTTCCATCATCCTTTGTGACCTTCAATAGAGTAGATTCACAATATATCATATATTCTATATATACTAGATATAAGACATAAATTTGTAACCATATAGCTACCCTCGACATCATGCAAAGCATCTCAAGAAAGAGAAGGTGACAACTGGGTCTCCTTATCTAATTACCAACCTAACTACTTCATACCCAAAAGGTGCACAAGGTGAGAACAAGAACTAGCATCATCTATTCACATGTTATGGTTCTCATACTACTCATGAACATATTCACAATAGCTGAGAAGATAAACCATCATCCTAGTCTACAACTATCAAGTTGAAACTTACAGAAAAATATTAGTTTTCATGACATGCACATACGAAAGGTTAGACCCAACAAACACTCCCCAGAGTTCCCAGAGTTGTAAAGCCTGGGTGCTCTGATACCTATGTAATGCCTACTTCTCAAAAGATGTGTGGACATGACACAAAACCCAATAACTATATATATATATATATATATATATATATATATATATATATATATATATATATATATATATATATATATATATATATATATATATATATATATATGGATGATCCAAGAGACCACACATTTAACATAAAAGCCTAGATTGGTACATAGAACTTGTACATAGAAAGTCACATCAAGAACCTAAGACATCTTATCTGACCTAAACAATGAGATAAATAAAGTTTCCTAACACAAGGAGATTTAAAACTAATACATCACACAAAATGTATCTATGGACAACAAACTGACTAAAACACAACCATATTTCTCTCAAGGTAAAATAATACACTAGGAATTTACTGTCATTCCCAAAGTCGACAATTTCACCTATAGGACTCATTATAAAGAGAGCAAGAGGAGAAGACATTCAATACTAAATCTCTCATCTGCACCACAATCTACTAGAGGTACTACACACAATCAATACAAAACTTATACATCTAAAGTTTTAGGATAAATTCTAAGAGATTTGGCCAATTCCTTTAAGTATGAGGAGAGTGTGGTATATTAGGTAATAACATGCACATGAATTTATTCTGATGATCCATTAACGATGTACCCATCAACCTAAATGCCCATCACATTTAATTAATAATCACTTAGTCCAAGGTGCAAGGAACAATGTAAACATAGTTTCTTTACAAATCACCCTTATTGACTTCACAAGTACTCCTATCTACCAAGTAATATAATGTTAGAGTCACCACATCTTTGATAACATTCATCTAATCATAACAAGATAACTTGAAGTAAATCTCATTCCCTTATGTGCAATTTACCTCTAAAGTTATAAGGTGACATATGGAGAAATTAACATTACCCAAAACCCTTAAATATTATTTTCCTATATATTTTGTACCATCTTAAAATATACCTTATGCCTATAATTTTATCTTTTTTTAACCATCTTAAAATATACCTTATAATTCTTTTTTTTTTTTACCATCTTAAAATATACCTTATGCCTATAATTCTATTTTTTTTTATCATTCCTTCAACTTTTTCTTTTCCCTGCGTGGGAAACCTCTTTTCCCTACATGGGAAATCTCTACTTGTTCCTTATCTAATTATTATTATATTTTTAAGAAGAAATATATGTGAGGAAAAGAAGATATAAAGTTAATACCAAAAAAAACCATATTTAATGTGTCATCAAAGTTATAAACTCAAGGATATGACTATAGGAAATAAAACAACGTAAATAAATTAGACATGAGTTTACCTTAAAGCACAAAGGAAAAATAAAGGAATTGCGAGGTGATCTCAATACTACTGCAACAATTTGTTACCTAAAGAGTGGCAACAAGGTTAAAAGTAGGATTTGTTTTTCCCTAGGCATGATATGCATACTATGCATTCTCTAATGAATTAATTTAATTAAAAGGTATTACTTCTTTTATTCATCGATACCCGAAAGGAATTTACTTCCCAAAACTTTAAGTAAAAACGCAACAACACATATACTCCAAGCAAATTAAGTTCCACATAAGATACATGGAGAGTCCACCTAACCCTCATTTTGAGATCCAAATGACAATAAAATACTATGAAATGCTGAACCACATTGAGCAGCCTATCCGTGGAGAAATAAAATCATAAAAGTAAAAGAGATTAAGGAAGTATTAATGAATGAATCGGTCTAGGTAAGAGGTAAAATAAAAAGTGATAAATAGGATTTAATTTGACACTCTCAACCCTAACCCTAAGATGTTCAACTAAACCTAATTTTCCAACTTTCGTTTCAACCCTAGCACATCTTACGCTACCTTTCATCTGGCCACTAGGGCCGAGGGCTTCCCACATGAGAGGACTCACTGAACAGCTAGAATGAGATGTAATTTCTTCCAACCTAGTCTAGAATATTCGGTGACTGATGAGTTTAGACGTTTTCTATCATTTTGTTTGTAGAGAGTTTTTTTCTTTTTCTTTTTGGTTTCCATCTTGAATGCACAGCTCCCACGCAGCCGTGAACAGGAATGGCCTCTTAGACACTTCTACACATGGCGAAGATGGAAGTCAAGAGAAAAGGGTTCCTCTGGAATCCCCTTAACTTATTTTCTAACTGCGTCTGGGCTCCTTCAGGTATTCAGATAACAAGCAATCTCCAATTTCATTGTTTTTTTTTTGTTCTTTTTTTTTTTCTGTTTTTAACTTATGGTTCCTTGCTGTTGATAGGCGGCCTGAGGAGGTGCCCTCACCCAAGCGATCCTCCCAGACATAACGAGCCGCCCAATTTGTTTGCATGCGATTCACAAGGCTTCTGACAGAGGGATGGCATCGGGAGCTCCACCAGACAAGGAATAAAAGTTACACAGGTAGTTAATGATAACAAATTTGGTGCAACTACAACATTCGAGCGAATGGGGTTGCAAAACATTTACAATATGCTGTTTCAGTTGTTAATTTTCTTTTTGTTTGTCCGACTACCTTTTGATTTTTCAACTAGAATGCTTTCAAATGCATTTATCTTACCAGATTTGTTTCCAACTATGAACCAGACATTTTGTATCATGGGGTGTTTTGGAGGCCTTGGAAGTAGAGGCACTTCTGATGTACTAAATGATAACAGAGAAAGAATAATACACTTACTTCATGAAAGAACTACATCTTATGATTATTTTTTTTTCCTATACTTGTAACATGAATATTAATGAAACGAGGCAATGTGTATTTTTTTTAATGTGTTGTATTACTATTTCTCCTGACAAAAGAAGCAAATTTTATTTTGTTCATACATAACCCATGCAAGGAAGATTTTCTTCTGCTAAGAACACTATAGGGATATCTCGGAATCCTCTGTAATGCAGCATGACTAATTTCCTCAGTTGTTTTTTTCTTTTCCTTGTTGAAATGGATAGGTAATGATGGTTTTGGGAAGAGTGATGAAGAGCTACATGACAGCTATAGAGGAGATGATGGTTGGGCTTAGATTTTATCTTGTCGTTCCAAACATGCCCAGACTTTAGGTTATGCTTTTCAATTTTGCTCATATAGATTCAGGGCCTAATTTTGCTGCTATAAAGTTGAATCTTCTATATTTTGGAAATATAATGCTACAAACAGAAATGAGACTAGTCATTTAAGAGACTTATTATTTTCCTCATTTCTTTGAGTTTATACAAAATTTGACTCCAGAACAAATAGATATGTTTGAATAGGTCTTACAACCTTCACAGAATATACTAGAGCTTTACATATAAAGGTTTTACATCAGCAAAAAGATCTGTTGTATGGGTTTTACCACCTTCTCAGAATATACAAGAGTTTCACATATATAGATTTCTCTTTTCACTTTTTTTTTCTAATTCTTTCCATAGCCTACGGGGTCCTATAACACGACAGAGTGACAACAAGAAAAGTCTTCTGGTAGCTAGTGAAGCTCACCACCCAGCCTAGGGCAGTAACTGCCCACCTCCGAGGTAGGGGAAAACACAGGGGGACCTAGGTACACTACACACCCATTAACTTGACCCATAGAAAACACACTCAAAGAATTCATCAGCAGCAGGATTATGAAACTCAACACAGTCACTAGGTATTTACACATTCACAAGAAGGCTTGTTCAAAACCTTCACAAGGGGGTAATAGCATTGGGTACTCTTAACCCATTTCAGATTACCACAAGACCTCTTCTTTCTACCCCATATACATATTTTACAACATCAATACCACCACTTGACATTATGACAGACAACACATTAATCACAGCAATAACCCACCACACAACAAGATTTTCTTAAGACATTAACAATAACAAAAGAAAGTACATTTTAACATATCAATTTAGGTTCAAGATAAATTTGGGTAATAAATCCTACTTGAAATTTTTTGCAGAGTTGTTTAGCTCCAAAATTAACTCATATTCCTCTATTTTGTTATGTTGTTTGTTTTTTCACCCAATTCTCCTTCATGCTTTCAACCATCCCCTTTGCTTTTTACCACAAAGAAAATAAAATTATAGTAGGTTCTCCTAGACAATTACAGTCCTAGGTCTCCAGAATCCAGTTTCCATGGAAGGATAATAATGATCCCCCCAAATTACAACTACAGACCTCTCTTTCTCTCTTCCTCTTTTCTCACACCTGTACCCATGAACAACATGAGTCCTCTTCGGTGAACATGTGGCAATTCTGAGGACATCATATGTCTCTACTCTGATGAGCCACTTGGTTGTCCCCCTCAAAAGACACTTATTCACTATACTTCTCTTAATTATTATTATTATCTTCTTTCTTATATATATATATATATATATATATATATATATATATATATATATATATATATATATATATATATATATATATATATATATATATATATATATATATATTCTTCTTTTTTTAAAGTCTTATATATATTTTTTGAAAAAGGGGCCCACCTTTACTTATAAGCTTAGATTTTATTTTCTTTTAGAAAAGCACTAATTTTCAATTGGTAATAATATTAAAGCAACCTATTTATTTCCCCATTACAAGGAAAAACTTAACAAGTCATTCATACATAGTTTGACACATTATGTCATGACCACATTTATGACACATATTTCACATAGACAACACTATTTCTCACATAATTTGTCACATAACAATGATGTCACGATACAGATTCCAACCATACTACCACATGACACAATATCACATATAAGCAACCATACAATAGACCTAAGCCTCTCCAAATAGGCTAGGTCAGCTTACTGGGGAACCACAACATGTCTCCATGTGTTTTCCTTGATTTCACTCCTTAAGAAACCTGCACACTTGCTTTCAACTGTTAGATGCGATTATGATACAATAGCTGAGGCAATAATATCAACAGCACCAACAACTGCATGTCTAAATAAAACATATTAAAACATACATACAACCATATCATTAGTTCCTTTCTATATGTTTTCAACACGTATTCGATATGCACAACATAATGACCTCTCTCTAGTATATGAATCACAAGTATGATAGCCACAATACTAAACATTATACCACATGAAATAAACTCAATGCATAATTCAACAAAAGATTCAATCCACCAAAATAAGGTATGAGCCATGTCCCTACAACATCATATAGATCAAATAATGACATATACACCTATACCATTGTGTATCAACCATGATCCAAGATAACATCATAAGTCCCAAAAATAGTCATGTAAACCATAGCCATAGTCTGATAATCAATATAATCAACATATGGGGTCTCATCATAGTACCATAACAATAAAACATATATCATTTCCTGAGCCCAAATGATAGTACTGAGAAGGGGTCATACATTATCAATCTTTTTTTGCTAACTTAGAGACACACCTACCTAATGACCACTGAAGATGGATGAGTAGACCAAAATTTGGGCTATACCTTGATAGGTCCTAGGCCTGGGTGCAACTTGTAAATCAGGTTTGAATCTTGTGACCATTGTATGTGTTTTTCAATAGCTCAACTATGTGGTCTATACCCAGGGGCTAGTTATCCATCTTTGTGATGATTAACTTTGATAACTAATATTTTTCATAGAAGTATGTATGTATTGATGTAGCATCCCATTCAAGCTTATTTTTTTATTTTAATTAATAGTTTTTAAAACTAGAATATTATCTTGGTAGTTAAAACTATGAATACGCTTACCCATTAAACATTGGGCCTTGGTTCAATTCTAATATTTAGATTATTCAGTTTACCCAATAACCAAATTCTTATTTGAGATATTTAGACATTGAGCTAACTCATGTTTCTCCACCTTTGACACCATGGAAGCTTATTTACTAACTTCTAGACATGCATCAAGTTTAAAGTAGGGTTTGTGTACTACATGGCACTCACCAGTTTGCTTTAAAGGTCTTCAATGCTTTTGAAAATTTAATAAAAGATATAATTCAAATAATCTCAAACTCAAAAAGATATTTAACTTGAATTCACCATTTCAATAAGTATAAGAGGTTTGGAGATAAACATTTCCTTATAGTTTAGATTATCCTACGTTATCTTCTTGAAGGTTAAAAAATACTCAAATCTATTAGAAAAGGTGTCTCAACCTTGCTCCTAATGTAATCTTACCCATTAAACATTAGGCCTTGGTTCAACATTGATATTTACATTACTTGGTTTTCCAAGTAACCAAACTCTTATTTGAGATGTTTAGAAATTGGGCTAAATCATGTTTCTTCACCTTTGACACCATGGAAAATTATTTACTCACTTCTAGACATGCATCAAGTTTAAACTAGGGTTTATGTGATACATGGCACTCATCAATCTACTTTGAAGTTCTTTAAAGCCTTTTAAAATTTAATCAAAGATATAATTCAAATAATTCCAAACTTAGAATGACATTTAACCTAAATTTACTATTTCAATAGCTCTAAGAGGTTTAGAGATAAACATTTCCTTATAGTTCAAATCATCCTATGCAATCTTCTTGAAGGTAAAAATATTCAACTATATTAGAAAGGGTGTGTCAACCTTGCTCCTAATGATAAGAATTCAAAAATGCATCTTTTGGACTATGATTTGTAAGAGTGCTTCTAGATTCAATTATGTGAAAAACTCAATTTTTTGGCTATAGATGTCATTTGTAGCCAAAATAAATAATCTACATTATTCGACACAAGTTGTAGGGATGCCTAGTATGTAGATCTCCTGAAGCTCTACAATTTTTCAAAAAATCCCAACCAATCTCTCAAATCCAAAGTTATGGTCTCTAGAAGTTGGGCCTTCCACATTGGAAATGTTAAAACATCTATGACACATTATGTTAAGTGGAAGGAATATGTTAGTTTTAGCTTGTGGACTCATCTCAAAATTTAGGTGTTGGATATCTATGTAGGGATTTTTCCACCACATTTTGGGTATTTTTAGCTCATGGTTTCCTAATTACTATTTGATGGTTTCATGTATTGCATCTCGTATTTATTCAGTGCTTGAGATGGAGGTTTCAAAAGTGAATTTTGTAGGTATTGTTATGCTACAAGAATTACTCTAGATTTCTAGTTGGTAATACTCCTATAGAGGCTTAGACTGTCTAAGTGTATTGTAATCTTTGATTACTAAATAATACATTAATTTTCTTTGCGGTGTGGGTTTCTTCCCCAAAAGGGATTTCCCAACATAAGTCACTATATTATGGTATATTACTTTTTTGTTTATTTCCTTGTCACTATGTGATTAGTTTAATTTTCACATATATCTCTTCTCATAGATTAGTGTAGGAAGTGTATTCCACACATTTTCTTCCTTTCATTTGGTATTAAAGATTGATCACCTTAGTTTCTAGGTATTAGGAACACCAATGTTTTTACTAATCTTGAATTGACTTGGAGCTTGCACAAAAGAATTATTGTTGCAAGAAAGTTGGAAAGCACATCAAGGATAGATATGGAGAAGTGCGTGGACACAAATTTAAGATTTAGAATCTTAAGATGGAGGATATGCTCATGGATGGAGATATATGGGCTGCAACATCCAAATATAAACCTAAAACTATGTCACAAGAAATTGAGAAAAAATGGATAGAAAATAAAAGGGTCTCATTAGACTTTGTTTTGTTGATTCAGTATTATGACATTTATATTAGGATTCATCTACATAATTTTTACTCAAACTCATTGACCCATATTTAATGAGTGGCGGTTTAGATGAACCCATCTCTCATGAGAATTAATGGTCTACATAGCACTAATTGCATCGAGGTGATGCTCATAGGGGTGAAGCATCAAGACTTCCCAGGAGGTCACCCATCCCAATATTACTAAATGTGCATGAAGAGACTACCACAATGAAACTTTAGAAGAAGCTAGGTGAGAATTATCAAGCTAAATCATTAGTAAAAATAATTTCATGAGAAGTGAGTTATACACCCTTAAGATGGAGGATGGTAGTTCTATGGACAAACATATAAATGTTTTCAAAATGATTGTGATCCAATTGCACTATCTTGGAGTAATGATGGAGTAGGATTGGTGTATGAATTTACTATATTATTTTTTAGATTTATGGGACCACCTTGTTATAGATATTTAGACTATTAGAAACAAGATCAACTGATGCATTGCTGATTATGAATTGGAATAAATTGATAAACAATATGTGTACAATATATAGGAGTAGAGGTTGAGTAGACTTAGTAGTCGACTTCAACACTCAACTAGAGGTGGAGGAAACAGAGTCGACATGTGTGTTGGAGAGTTGTATTGGACTCTCTAATTTGACACCTAACCACCTAAGGTGGCTTAAATCCATGTGGGGAATATACACATAATTACTTATTTAAATAATAAGTAATAGTGTTAATATTCCTACAATAACACTCCCCCTTAAGCATAGCTTAGGTGGGCATAATAAATATGGGTCCTAACAACTAGGCCTGATCATATACCCATGTACAAATACATCTCTCATAAGGTTAAGAAAGAAAGAAAACCCTATGGAAAAAAACTTTCCTCCAAAAGAGAGAAAATAAGAAAGTATTCTAGACACGACTCGATGGAAGTGCACTTGACACAATACAACTCAAAGTGATAGTTCTGTAATACTTGCAAGATCCATGTGTGGAATGAAATAATGGCAGCTGAATGTGAATGGAGATTTGCAAAAAAACACTTCAGCCTCCTTCAAGAAAACCTCTACATGGATTTATTAGCAGAAACCTCAAAGCAATGAAAATCTGGCAACCTTAATGACTTCGGTTTGATGAAAAATGACAAATAGTGACACTTCTTCCCACAACAAATGAAAGTCATTGGTTTGAAGACCTCAAATAGATCTTTGAAACCCACCAAAAGAAACATCCTGACATGAATTTGGTATGAACAAAAGCGTCCTAGATTTATTAAAGCCTGATCCAAAAAAAGACAGAAAATATAGCATCACCTCTTTTGAAAGAACGAGACCTTGACTAGGTGTAAATAATAGAACACGAACGAGCAATGCCCAAATTCACCTTCAAAACCCCTGAACAACGTTTAGTACAAAGAAGTTAAAACCTTCAACTGGTGAAGAAAAAGAGCCTGCTAAGCCAAAAAAGGATCACCTTATTAAAAATTTCACCATAAATGGAGGCCTACAAAATATCGATTGTGCAAATTTTTTTGCATTTTTAACAAAAATCTATGAATGAAAACTTGTAAAATGTCAAATTTCTAAAAAAAATCTTTTTTTTACAAAACATTCCATGAAATAGGAGATTTGTGCCTCCAAACGAGCCAGCAAGCTAATTAGCATAGCTCTAATACCATGTTAGAAAGAAGATTGACTAATGCATTACTCATTATGAATTGGAGTAAATTGATAAATAATATGTGTACAATATATAGGAGTAGAGGTTGAGTCGACTTCAACACTCAACTAGAGGTGGAGGAAAGAGAGCCGACATGTGTGTTGGAGAGTTGTGTTGTACTCTCTAAGTTGACTCCTAACCACCTAAGGTGGCTTAAAGCAATGTGGGGAATATACACATAATTACTTATTTAAATAATAAGTAATAGTGTTAATATTCCTACACTAACATAGACCACTACCACCAAGTTGAAAATGGATGAGGTGGTGGCATAATTACTTTCTAAAGATGTCCAAATAAGATTTTTGCATCTACTAAGGAAGCGCTATATATTCATGGAAGACAAGAAGAGAAAGGAAAGAAGGATAAGAAATGAAATGATGAAGGGGGTAAATCACAAAACACGCAACAACAAAAATTGCACACAATAAAATAGGAATGCTATTTTATTGATTTGAACAACACATTACATTACAGAAGCTCAACTACAATCAGAGGATGAATCCTCCACACGATGCAACACATTATAGCTTCCTATCTCCAGACTTTGGAATCTTCTGCTTTCTATAGCCCAAAATCTTCTAGAGTTTTTGTTTTCCACCTCTTCTTGACTCTACACTTTCCTCCTTTTCTCTACTACTATTAAGGATTCCCAAAAATGGTCATAAATAGCCCTTTTGGCAGCCTCTAGCCAAAAATTCAAAATTTGCAACTCCCTCCAAAAGTAGGTCAACTTTCGGGAGCCATAACTTTGATTTGGGTGTCCGATTGACGAACTGTTTAAAGCATCAGAAAGCTCATGAAGTGAACTACGATACTAGAAATCCATAAATGGATTTCTATAAACTTTTTGGGGTGTTATGGGATGTTTAAGTACCTCATATTTGATATCATAACTTTTTGGGGGACCTCAAAAATTCAAAACTTTAATATCTTGAAATCCATAACATGATCTTGAGATGAAATTTACCAAGAATGCTTATTTGACTATTCCAAATCTTTGGGAAAAATTTCAAGCTCAACTGCTTCTCTGATATAGACTTACTAAAAATAGTAAATTTTGGTATTCTTAGCCCTGTTGGAAACTTTGAAGGTTATGAATCATTATTCAAGCAAATGGGTATCCAAAAACACCAATTTTAAAAAGAAATGAAAAAAAGTCATCAATTTTGAATCAACATTGTTTTTGGGTGATTCAAGATTGCCCTTACACCTCTAGATGCTCTTGCATCAGACACCCAGGGTAATTTTGAGAATTGACCTTGTCACATCTCAGGTGTTCAAGGAAAACCCAGACGGTCAACCTCTGCCTTAGACAACCAGGAAGAATCTTTGACATGCCTTCATTTTCACTTCACCAAATATTCTTTATATTGCCTGTTTCAAGTACTCCTTCCCACATGACAATCCAAGATCTCTTCTATCTCCTCCTTTGAAGTAGATGCCAGAATACTCCACTGTTCTTTTGTTGGTCCATCTTTTGTTCCACATTCATGATATTATCTTAAATCAACAATGTTGAACATAGGGGAAATGTTGATCTCAATCAGCAACTCTATCTCATATGCATTTATTTAATCATGCTTCTTTAAAATCCTGCATGGTCCAAATTTATTCATTTTCAACTTATTCTAGGTTCCAACCAGAAACCTCTCTTTTCTCAAGTGAACCATGACTTAATCTCCTACCTAAAACTCCTTATATCTTCTCTTCTAATTTACCTTAGCCTTTGTACTAAATATTCATCTTATTAATGTTCTTTCTCACGTCTTCATGCAAATTATTCAGGTGTTCTACAAATTCTTCGGCTTTAGCACTAATCTTTTCTCCCTTGTCCATATTCCTTAACTCTAAAACATTTCTTGGACTACTCCCATATACAATGTAGAATGCTGATTTACCTATACTCCTATTGATATAATTGTTGTAAGCAAATTTTGCCTATGGTAAAATCAAATCCCATCCCTTGGGATTATCCTGTACTAAGCATCATAGCAGGTTACCCAAGCTCCTATTCACCACTTCTGTTTATCCATGAATCTATGGATGGTGTGCAAAACTAAACTTCAAATCTGTCTTCAACTTCTTTCACAATGTCCTCCATAAATAACCAACAAAACTTGGTATCTTAATCTGAAACTATGCTCTTAGGTAGATCATGTAGTCTCACCACCTCCTTGAAAAATAACTCTGCAATATGAACATCATTAGTCTTCTTACAAGGAATAAAATGTGCCATCTTCGAGAATCTGACCACCACCACAAAAATGGAATCATGTCCTCTCTCTGTCCTTGGTAAACTAAGAACAAAATCCATACTAATATCTTCCCATGGCTTCTCTAGTACATGTAATGGATGATATATCCCTGTATTCTGACTTGTTCCTGTTGGTGTCGTCCACCTCCTAGGAGCACCATCTGCAACAAACCTTCACAGAAAATGAGAGAGGCAACACAAGGCCATTACACCAAAACAATAGTGAAGAATATTGAGATGATAAATTACATAATGTACAAGCCTTTTAAAGGCATGAAATATGTGATGGGTGAACAACTACCTGATACTGGAAAAAAACACTTGGATAATTAAATGCATTATTATGCCTAAGTAAACTTAAGTAGGTAAATGGTAAAAACCATTTACTCTAATAGTTCCTTTTGCCATCTGACACACTCTACAACTCTGTACAAATTTTCTCACATATTGCTGCAACTGTGGCCAATAATAATGTTCACTAACAATAGCAATGGTCTTATCTTGACCAAAGTGTCCAGCTAATCCCCCACTATGCTTTTCCTTAATCAGGTTCTTTCTCATGGAACTCATTGGAATGCACAAACTAGCTTCCTCTAAACAGCATGCCATCTTGGATTATGAAATCCAACCATTTTGTCCTATCCAAAGTAATAGGTTCCAAACAAGCTTTCCAAGCCTGTGCATATTCTAGATCTTCAGGATACAAACTTTTGAGCTCAAAACAAAGGTATAACTCTGCAAAAACTCAGCCCATTTTAAGTGCCTTTGATTTAACTTTCCTTGACTATTAAGATACTGCAAAACCTAATGATCAGTATATACAACAAACTCCTTCAACAACAAATAATGTCTCCATTTCTTCAAAGCCTGAACTATTGCATAAAACTCCTAATTAGAAACAAATACTTTTTCTTGGCATCATTAAGCTTCTCACTAAAATAGGCAATGGGCTTACCTTCTTGGCTCAAAAAACCTCCTATAGTACTGGTACTAGCATCACAATCTACCTAGAATACCTTATTGAAATCTGGAAGTGCCAAAATAAGTTGCTCTGTAACTTTCTACTTCAATGTATCAAAGCTCTTGATTGCTCTTGTAGTCCATCTAAACTCTATTCTATCCCTCTGATTGTCTTAGTTAGGGGTGTACAAATGCTACTAAAATTCCTAATAAATTTTTTGTAAAAACTTACCAAACCATTGAAAGATCATACCTCTGTAGCACTCCTTAGCATGGGCCATTCGATGATAGCCCTTACTTTTTCTAGATCCATCTTAAGACCTTCCTCTGAGACAACAAATCCTAGGTATACCAACTCCTTTGCAAAACTACATTTCTTTAGATTGATCAACAACTTCTCCTCCCTTAGCTTCTCTAAAACTCTTTTGATATGCATTAGATGCTCATCCCAAGTCTTATTGAAAATCAAAATGTCATCTAAATAAACAATAACAAAATTTTCCAAAAAATATTTCAATACCTAGTTCATGAGCCGCATGAATGTGCTCGGTGCATTGGTCAGCCCAAATGGCATGACTAACCACTAATACAAACCTTCCTTTATCTTGAAGGTTGTGTTCCATTGATCTCCTTCTTTGATTCAGATTGGGTGATATCCACTCTTCAGATCAGTCTTCATAAATTAATTGCCTCCACTCAAATAATCCATTATGTCATCCATTCTAGGCAATAGAAATCTGTACTTGATCATGATCTTGTTGATGGATCTAGAATCTATACATATTCTCCACTCTCCTTCCTTCTTTGGTGCTAGTACTGTAGGTACCACACATGGGCTTAGGCTCTCCCTTATCAGCCCCTTCCTTAACAACTCATGAACTTGTCTGTTCAGCTCTTCATTCTTTGTTGGAGTCATTCTATGGGCTGTTTTATTTGGCAAACTAGCTCTTGGTATCAAATCCATTTGGTGACTTATCTTCCTAACCAGTGGTAAACTTTCTGGTATATTATCAAAGACAATATCCTGAAATTATTCCAACAGATCTGAGACTTCTGCTTATACATCTTCACATTTCTCTTTTTGATCTTAGGAATCAATGCAAAGCAATGATACTCTTACTTCATACCCTACAAAAATTTCCTACCATCTACCAAGCAAATTCTAGTAGTACTACATACCTTTTCTTCTACCTCCTTCAAGGGATTCAACTTATGACAAACTTCATTGTTTGTTAGGGAATATGTGTTTGCCATGGAAATCATGGACATCACATCGATCATATGGCCATGACCTTCCTAATAACATATGACATGCATCAATTGGTATGATGTCACACAACGCGTCATCATGGTAGTCTCTAATCCTGAACTTAACCAAGCATTTCTCATTGACTAAAGCTTTATGGTCCTTCTGCAACCATGCAATCCAATATGGATGTGGATGCTTTCTTCTTGTCAACTTCAACTTGTTAGCCATCTCCTTTGAAACAAGATTGTCAGTGCTTCCACTGTCAATAATAATATCACAACAATTACCTTCACACTTGCACCTTGTGCAAAATAAACTCTTCCTCTGATCTAGTTCTTTCTCCTTATTCAACAAGGTTCTTCTGACAACTAGGGTTTCTCCCCTTTCAGCATCTTTAGAATGCTTAGACTATGCATCTCCATCTATATGTGCAACTTGTGCATTACCTCCAGGTCTTCTATTTATCCTTCCTTGATATTGTGGACACTCATATGCTCGATGTCTTTCTTCTCCACATTGGAAATAGATTCCTCTGAAACTTCCTCTTCCATGTCCTTTCCCAAGTCTGCCTCTTCCTCTTCCTCTTTGCACCATTGTTTTGGTCACGAGATCGGTAGGTATTATCCACTCTCTAATTTTGACTGGTGCCAGCTTCTTCACTTTTATTTTGATCTTCATTTCAGCCTCCATAGGGTCTTCCTCTTTGCTTTCTTTCAAATATTTTATTTAGCTTCTTTTCCACCTTCAGGGAAAACTATTACGCATTTTCTATGGTGGTCATTTTGACCAGGCTTAGCACCTCTTCAACACTTGGCCTCAACCCTTTAATGTAATGGGCTAACTTCTCCTTGTTGGCCTCCACATGGCCTATCCTGATAGTAATCTTATAAAACTCTTCTATATACTCCTTGACAAACTTGTTACCTTGCTTCAATCCTTGCAGCTTCTTCAACAACTCCAGCTCATAGTCCACATGAATGAACTCTTCTTCATCTTGTCCACCATTTGATCCCATATGGTAATCTTTCCTTTTCCTCTTCTATTTCTCTCTAATTGGACCTCCTTTCACCAAATACTGGCATGGCCCTTCAACATTGTTTAGGCAAACTTGACCTAATCTAGATCTTCCACATCTTCATACTTGAAGTATTCTTCCATATCATTGATCCAATCAATAAGCTCTTTTGGGTTCAGATTCCAAGAATAGGTAGAGATTTCAATCCTAGGTCTCTTTCCAATCTTCAAAATGACCCTCAACAACCTAACTTCTACAGGATTTCTTGCAACTTCTTATTCTTCCTCGGATAGCTCTTCTTCAGCTTCATCTTCACTTTCTTATTTTGTTCTCGACTCAAACCCTCTTCACAGCTCCTCTTGCAATGCATCAATTTTCCTTTGTAGGGATCTAAAACCCTCTTCCATCAAAGCATTTCTCCCACCATAGTTTCTTTGTGGAGGCATTTTGATCTCTACAACAAACCCACAACCTCGAGTCCTAGTGCAAATTGTCTCATGTTCGGTGATCTGTCTACACACTCAAGAACCCTTGCTCTGATACCAATTGATGAAGGGGTAAATCATAAAACATACAACAACATAAATTGTACATAGAAAATTAGAATGTTCTTTTATTAATTTGGACAACACATTACATTATAGAAGCTCAAATAGAATCAGAGGATGAATCCTCCATAGGCTACAACATATTACAACTTCCTATCATCAGAATCTAGAACCTTCTGGCTTCTGCAGCCCCAATCTTCTAAGGTTTCTATTTTCTGCCTCTTCTTGACTATACACTTTCCCCCTTTTTCTACTACCACAAAGGGTTCCCAAAAATGGTCATAAATAGCCCTTTTGGTAGCCTCCAGCCAAAATTTCAAAATTCGCAGCTCCCTCCAAAAGTAGGTCAACATATGGGAACCATAACTTTTGATCCAGGTGTCTGATTGATGAACTGTTTGAAGTATCAGAAAGCTTACGAAGTGAAATACGACACCAGAAATCCATAAATGGATTTTTGTAATTTTTTCAAGGTGTTATGAGACATTTAAGTACCTCATATCAGATATCAAAACTTTTAAGGGGACCTCACAAAATTGAAACTTTAATATTTTGAAATCGAAACATGATCTTGAGCTAAAATTCAGCAAGAATGCTTACTTGACTATTCCGAAGCTTTTGGAAAAATTTTGGGCTCAACTACTTCTCTGATATAGACTTACTAAAAATAGTAAATTCTAGTATTCTTAGCCCTGTTGGAAACTTTGAAGGTTCTGAATCATTATTCAAGCAAATGGGTATCCATTAACACAAATTTTGAAAAGAAATGGAAACAAAGTCATCAATTTTGAATTAGCATTGTTTTCGGGTAATGTAAGATTGCTCTTACACCTCCTAATGCCCCAACATCATGAGGCAAATGGAGGAACTATAACAAGCTTGGGCATTTCAAAAGAGACTATAAGAAGAAGAAGAAGAAGAAGAAGAAGAAGAAGAATGATTTTGATGATGAGTATGAAAATTTTTCTTAAGAGGATGATGATGTCTTTGTCATGGCCTTGGCTACACATGCATCAAATCATGTGTAGTTGATAGACTCTATTTCCTCTTTCCACATGACCTCATATCATGGATAGTTCTCAAAATATGAAGAATACAATGATGGGAAGGTGTACCTTGGAGATGACTCTCATTTGAAGATTATTGTCCATGGAAGAGTTTTTATTCATTTCATTGATGGATGAGCGAAGGAGATCAATGGTGTACTACATATCACTAGTTTGGAATAAAATTTAATTTTATAAGTAAACTTAATGATTCATGTGTGTAGGTTGTTTTCTTGAGTGGAGTGTGCAAGATGATGAGACGAGCTATGTTTCTTGTTAAGGATGTTCACATAGGCACTCTATTTTATCTAGATTCATGCATGGTTCAGTGTAATAGCTCTTTTATTCCTACAATTAAGAGATTTATAAAATTTACACCTTCAACATTGGAAGTAGTAGCAAATAGGAGTGTTGCATCCACTTCCGATGGTCATGTTTTTTGGTACCTAAGGGTGCTCATGTTTTGTAGACTAAGTTGCCTACTAAGAAGGCAATGTTATAGCACCAAAGGATGGGCCACATAGGTGAGAAGGGTCTAAGACCCCTAAATGATAAAAAACTTCTTGAAGGGTTAATGACTGTTATCTTAATTTCATTTTTTTTAGCATTGCACATATGGAAAACATAATCCTATTTTGTTTTAAGTCTAGTTCTCATAAATCTTTTGGGGTGTTGGATTTAATCCATTTTGATGTATTTAGTCTTGGTAATGTTCCTTTGAATTATAAATTTGTATATTATGTAATTTTCATTGATGACTACAATAGAAGGACATGGGTATATGTTTCCATAGAAGTAAATATGAAGTTTTCAATTATTTTAAACAGTTTAAGGCTCTTATAGAGAATCAAACTAGTTGGAAAATTGAGATTTTGAGGATTGATAATGGTACTGATTTTCTTTAGTAAATTTTGATAGATCCTATAAGGATAATGAGATAAAGATCTATATAAGATAACTCTATACACTCCTCAAAAAAGGGAGTTGTAGAAATAATGAGTACGATGTTGATGCAGACCTAGGCTAGCAGTATGCTCAATGAATATGGCTTGGAGAAAAAATTTGGTTATAAGTAGTTAACATAGCTTGTTAGTTGGTTAAGAGGTCTCCTACATTAACTCTTGTCAACAATACATCTATAGAGGTATGGTCAAGAGAAATCTTCCATTAAGACATGTTTGAGTTTTTTATGAGGTATATGGACATGTGCCTTGGGAGAAGTGATCTAAGTTAGAGAAAAAAGATGTCAAATGTACCTTCATTAGTTATAGTGTAAGTGTAGAAGTGTATAAGATTTGGTGTCTAATGGCTAAATTTTTTTGTATAATAGAAGTGTTATCTTTAGAGAATTTAAACCTTCTTCCCTAGTGTTGTAGTTAGAGAAGGATAGAAATGAAGATGTGGTTCAACTACCCTCAAAGACTGAGAAGTTTGAATTAGATGACCATGAAGGACATAAGGAAGAGGTGAGCCTATATAGTTCAGAGAGTTGAAAAGAAGATATAAAACCTCCAACTTAGTTATTGAGGAGGTCCAGTCAACAAAGATAATAAAAAGATAGGTATACTCCTAATTAGAGATGTTATTTTATTTTGATTAATAACATTGATGAGTGTAGGACTATGGAGGACTTTGTGGGTAAGGATGATATAGAGTCCTAGAAAGTGGTCATAGTCATAGATTAGGAGATGTTTGCAATGAAGAGAAATGATACATGGGACCTAGTACCTTTGCTTGATTGACAAAAACCCATTGGATGCAAATGGATGTTCGAAAGAAAAGTTAGTTAAGATGGTAGTGTTAAGAAGTATAAGGCAAGATTAGTTGAGAAGGGATATTCTTAGGTTCAGGGAATTGATTATGTTGAGATTTTCTCTTGAGTTCCTAAATTGACATCTAGACACTATGTTCTTATTGTCTATTGCAATAGATTTTGATCTTGAGATTGAGTAGATCGATGTGAAGATAAATTTCCTACATGATGATTTGGAGGTAGAATTAATGTGACACATCTAAATAACTACATTGAAATAGTTAAAGAAATTTTCATTTGTAAGTTAAAAAAATATTTATATGGTCTTAAGTAATCACCTAGGATATGTTACCAAAAGTTTCAATCCTTTTTGTTAGGATTAGGGTAAAACCAAATTAGCTAGTGTGACTTGAGGTCGAGTATTGGCTTGGAAATGTTGGAGGAATTGATTGACAAGTTGTTAAAAAGAATGAATTGAGTTATCAAGTAACAAGCAGAACTAATCGAAGGCTATGTCTTTTAAAGATCGAGGAAAGAGTTTAGCTAAGAAATCATCTTAAAAAAGAAAGTCACTGCACAATGTGGTAAAGGTTGAGACATGGTTATTGGGGTCTCCTTTTCTAGTGTATTTCTCAAAATGGGGTGCTTCAAATTTATCTGGCATTGGGTGTTTTAGGATAGTGAATGATAATGGGCTACAAGAGTAATAGGATGGGATGGTTGGTTGGGATTGGATTTGGCTCATGCTCACTAGTTGTTGTTGTAGGGAGTTGACATTTTGTAAGAGTTGGTTGATTAAATGATTGACAAATGGGGTGGTTTGAGAGTGGCTATTATATGAAGGAGCAGAGTTTTAACAATATGGTGAGAAGAAATAGGGTAAGTGAACTGTGGATGGGGCTAGCTAACAATATGTTTGGAAACATTTGGATTAATGTTTTGATAGGTAAATCAAAGACTAGAGGCAGGTGGGATGAATCTATATTAGTTTATATGGTTTCCACCTATTGCCTCAAAACTAGTCTTGGCATTGTTACTAGACTGCGCAGTGGTGGTGACAATTGAAGAAGTGAATATTGAAACAAAAGATGTCATCATGGGTATCGAAACATGTGTCCCCATTTGGTTTTGAGAGGACATTTTATTGAGGACTTCTATGTAGTTAGCTAACAACATAATGTTATTATCCACAATGTGAGCTAGGCCACATAGAACTTCTATACCTTGTGGATCATCAAGTAACAATATTTTGAGATTCTTTTTGAGAGGGACAACCTCCCTAGCCAAATGTTTCATGCCCAAGAATTGCTAGAAACTAGCCAACTCTCTATCTAGCTTCTAAATTCAGGCCTTAGGAACATGGGCCACGAAGTTTTCTATCTCAAGAGAATCGTGAGAAGGTTTTGTCTTCAAGATCATTGGCAAGGTGGGAATGTGATCCAAATATGGTTACATTCTGGAACTTTCTAGGCTAAATATGTTAATGAATTTGGGTTCTGATGTTGAAACACCAGAGCTACTCAAAGCCTGGGAACCCATTATAATTCAATAACTTATTCTTATAGGGATTTTAGATTCAGAACACTAGGTTGTGAAAATTATAAAGAAACTACAAGTTTTAGGACACTCAAGTGCTCCTAGGAAGTGATAGAGAGAATAAAAGCGACGACAAGACCTATATGTTGATGATATGCTAGAAGAAAGAAAGTTCTTTTTGGTTTTTTTAATCTAAAAGAAAAAAAAAGTGTTTAAGGGTTTTGTTTTCTAAATACACAAGATAAAATAATACTTGCAATAGAAGTGTCTAATCAATTTATCAACTAATCAAACAAAACAAACAGAAAGAAGGTTGCTAGCATGTCAAGTTCACCAAAATGTCTGATTGGAAAAGATGATATAACTATTTAATTAACTCACTAGATCAATCTCTCTAATCAAACACTAGAAAATGAGCCACCGAAGGCTCTAAGTAGGTTGTTGTCCCTAAGGAAGAGCCAAGCTATTTTAGGAGGGCTTTGTTCCTTTGTTGTGTTATAGAGATTGATTTGATAATGGAATGAACTAGGTTAATAAGGTGATTAAATTAACTAAATTAAAAAAATTTAGGGACTACAAAACAGATTCATAGAGATAAAAAGAAGATCTAAGACGATGATAGAGAGGAACCTAAAATTGAAAAATGAAGTAGAATGTTAGGGACGCTAGCAAACTTCATAAACAAAAGAACACCACACTTTAGTCTATGCATCATAGGAAAATAAAATTGTTCACCTGTATGGATCTGGTACGATCTGAATGTTTGGGATGTCAAATCTTCCTTCCACAACAATGATATAGAAATATGAAAAATGAAAGGGAAAAGGGGGTTGTGCTATATATGGGCTTGATTTAGTCAATCCTTGTGTTGGTGTTCCCACCTCCACAACAACAATGATGGTGATGATAGAAAGTGCATATTTGTGATGAACATAGGTAAAATAAATGACAAAGATTACAACAAACTAACACAATGAAATGGACTTACCACAAGTATGAAACCCTTATTGGATTGACGTCATAACACAAATCACACACAAGGAGTTGATGGAGGAGGAAGAAGCTTCCTCAAATACCTGCAAGTGTTATTGTATATAAAAATAATAATCTTCACAAGTAGAGAGCTTCGCTAGATCTTTTTTGTATAAAAGAATTCATATCCTAGAAGTTGTAAGGCTTGTTGAGATTATAGAGGGGCATACCTCTTAAAATGAGGGAGAGAGGGTTGTTTATATATGAATCAAAATATGTTTTTTGATGATCCATTTAGGATAGGTCGACAAGCAAGGTATGTTGTTGAATACAACAAGGATGACATTCAAATTCAAATTCCTTTTGCATGTATGGATAGGATGTTGGAATAGGTCTGGACAACTGAGAGAGGGGGTGAATCAAATGTTGCTCTTATCAAACTTTTTCTACTGTTATTCCTTTTTACAACTTAAGATTAAATCAATGATATAAACATTCTAGCATTAGACAATAGCATATGAGTAGAAAACATGAATGACACATTTGACACCAAGATTTTGACATGGAAACCCAGTTAAGGGAAAACCATGACGGGAATTAACCCGCAAAAATTAATACCCTGTTAAAAGTATTTTACAAATGAGAATGCACATGCTTTCAGGCTCACTGCCCCGAGCTCACTACTCAAGTGGAGGCTCAATGCCTATAGAAAAGTTTACCAAAGATTTACAAAGATTAAGAACTGGTGAGATGCATCTACCAATGCTCGAGATTAGTTTCAGTTAATTGCAAATATTGACTTTGTACACTTCATCTTTATCCTGCTCTTCTCTTTATTCTAACCTCATTCAGATATTAGATTTCTACTCCTTTTTACTCTTTCTTCATAATCACAATACATCCATCCAAAATATCCACAATAATTGGCTATATATACTTATCTTGAAATTACAATCACTTGCCAGTTGGCAACAATAATCAACACTTTGAACTTTTTAAGAGCTCTGCTCTGTCGGCTAGATCCATGCAAAATTATTGATATGTACCACAAATAACACATGTAGATCATCATATATGTTGGTAACTAACATCCTATCTCATACACAGTTCATCAAAACACTTCTATTGGGTCCGCACAAGGATTTACATAAGTTTGCATGTTCTTCACTAAACTGTTCTGTCATAATAGGACCCGTTATTCATATGCTCATAACTTCTGATCCCATTATCACCAGAGGCTAAAAACTTGGATTTAGATTTTTTTGGTGTCCCTCTACACTCCTTTAGATCCATAACACATAATGATTAACTGGAGAAATCTGCTGACCAAAATACTGGACTCTGCATATGCTCTATTTCAGGCTCCTGGACATAGATAGATTATCATTCTGACTTTCGGTAAGATCAGATACTATACTATGGATGTGTGGAACAATCTTAGTTACCATCAATGACAACACCTATCAATGCTATGCAGTGTCTCTTGCTAACAATCTCCCCCTTTGGCATTGATGGCAACACTTAGTGAAAAATGACTAAGTGTCTTTGTACAACTCCCCCTTTGTCTGTGCATTCATGCACTTCACTTATTCTGGTGCTCCCCCTTTGTTGAATACTTCATTTTTTCACTGCCCTTCACTCCCCCTTTGACATCAATGGCAAAGGGTGGGATCCCAAAATCAAAATTCTCCAAAATTTCTTTACACATTGCCGCATATGTATTAGTAACCATTAGGTTCCATTCACATGAACTTGAAGATGTCTATAAAACTAGCTGTTATTTGCACAAGTTCGGAGGCCCAAGTACTCTCCATTCCATCCAAAATTGAGATGTACCCATTTAACACAAATGAGTATGCTTCTGCCTTTGATAGATCTGATGGAACACTGGTCTGAACTGTAGTCTGAGCTTCAAATAAGGCATTATACATTGTCTCTAACTTAGGGGAAATTAATCCCCGAAGCTCATACATTCTTTTCATAATGTTACTTTTCTCTTTGACAAGTTTCTTTATTTCCTCAGTCAAGCTAATTACTTGACATTCTTGACTTATGGGCGAAACTGTTAGGGGATCAAAATTTTGAGAGAGATTTGAGAAATTTTGTTCTTGTTCCTTTATCTTGTTCTCAATATCCTTATTAACTTTGGACCATGATAGACAAAATTTGTATATCTCACTTCCATCATTTAGAGCATTCTAAATACTCTTTATGCCAATACCAAGTATTCTTCTATCATTTCCTATCAGGTTCTATATTTCACAAAACTTCTTATCTAATAATTCTTTCTGAACTTTTACCTTTGTAGACTTCTCAAAAGACTCAAAATGTGAATTTACTGAACTTACTAGATTCTTTAGATGTTCAAAGGGGGAATCATTTTGATTCTTCTGATAGGTTGGCATAATTTCTCCAAAACTCTGCTTGTAAGTCCTAGTAGCTCATTTTCCTCCATGTGGAACTTTAACATCTTCTCTCTAGCCTTTACTTGGGTGAATGATGCTATCTTCATTAGTTGAATTGCAGAGAGAGCATCTGGATTGGCTAGACCTTGGAGTAGTTCCGGTTCATCATGCTCAATCACTTCTTTTCCAAGAAGACCTTTTACTACTTCTGTAGTGTCTCTTTTAGCCATTTCAGAATCAAACTTTTGATCTCCTGATTTCTCAGTCTCTACTTTAGGTGCTTCAATGTTTGCACCATCTTCTTCTATATTATCTTTCTTTTCTCTTTCTTCTTCTAACTCTGCTTTATCCTTTTTTGTGTTCTCTACAGAGGAACTTTTTCTTGTTTTTCATCACTTGCTATCTGATCAGGAGGGTTATGTGAAACAATAACATTATCCTCTTTCCTTGTTGTATCAGATGGATTGAGAGTATCTTGTACATCAAATATTTTATCCAACATTTCTGTATCCTCCTAAATTGCTTGTTCTACTTTCAAAACAGAGGCTCCACCCAACTTAGATTACTGCTCAATAATGTTCTCTTCTTCAACATCTGGCACTTCTTTTGTGATTATATGAAGATTATACTTCTTTAATGCTTTCAAAATAATCTCTTGAGTTTCTTCAACTATTTCACTTGTTTCTCCAAGCATGAGCTTGTTCATTCTCCTTTTGCTTTTAAAATCATCATTAACTTCCTTAAGTACCATATCTATTTGTTCAAGAGAAATTTGGGGACACAGATTTATTAGTTCATGTTCTCTAATTTCCACATCCTTGCACTTGGCATTTTCTTTTCTCAATTCCAAGATGTTTTCCAGACTTTGTGGTAACTCAGAAGTTATCTCAATTAGTGCCTTGTTGTAGATGTTGAGATATCTAACCGTTGCTTCCTCCAACACTCTTTTATCCATATCATTGTATTCATCATAAAATTCAATCATGGGTTTTAGATTACCATCCACAGTGACTAATTTTATCACATATTCTAGCGAGAGTGTGGGTTTCTCAACATATTCTTCATATTCTTTAGTCTTTTTCTTTTTGGTATTCCTTTTGCTTCCATAGGACTTTTCTCTGGTTAACTTTGTAGCTTTTGTTCCAGTGACTTTTGGTTCCTTGATTTCAATGTTAGAGACTGTATCTATTTTATCTCCTCTTATGCTTTCATAAGTTTGGGAAGCTTTTGTTTTCTTCCTTTTCTCATGTTTTCTAGATGATTTTGCTTCCAGTTTTGCAGATTTGAAAGGAGCAGAGGCAGTAGTAGAACTTCTAGTAGTTCTTGAAGTGGAAGAAGGTTCCACTAGATCACTTGTTTGTCTCTTTTCTTGTTTTTCTTTCTCATCCTTTTTTGTTCTTTCTCTAAATTTCTTCATAGCTTCCTTTGTTAGGGGAAGATTTTCAGCTAGCTGCTCAACTTCTTTTCTTAATCTTCAATTAGTTTCAAGTTCTATGAGCTCAGTATGCAATTTTAAACTTAGCTCCTGATAAGTTTCAAATCTTTCAACTGTTGTGTCTTTGGGCTTGTTTAACAGATGTTGAGCATACATATCCAAGATCCTTTCATCTACTTCATACCCCATGGGCATGATCTAAACAGTTCTGGGTTCTACTGCTTCCATTAAACACTTGTCAGTATCAACTATGAAGAATAATTCACTTTTGTATTTGTTAACAATTGAATTGGGAATTCTTTCCCTTGAGTGTGTCATATTTTGAAATTTTTTGAAGTAACCCCATATTGTCATCTTCTGAGCATTGAAATCACCAATGCTATGAAGATGATTTTTGATTTGAATGGCAACTAGCTCATCCTTAGTCCAGTGTACACCTTTTACCCCAGGTACCTCATTCATATAGTAAAAGAATAGACATAAAATCAATGTACCATACTTGAAGGTGTTCTTCTTATCTATTTTGATCTTGTTCGTATTTTCAATCAATTGATTCTGTAATAGTTCACACAAGTCATAATCAACATTTTCTTTTAGCATCTTGTATGTAGCATAAATGGCTGTCCCAGAAACAAAATTTTCTCTGCTCGAGTGTTAAATCTTGTATCCAATCACCATGGAGGTGAATATGACATCCGGCTCTATAATATCATTTATGGTCATTGCTCTTCTGTCGAACTTAGCTCTAGTAGCATCAGTTATTGTCTGGTTTTTCATAACTTTTAGTATTAGCAATCCTTCAATTGAGTTCAAAGCAGTTACATTTCTAATAGCATCCTTGGTAATCTTGAACGGTTTTAACAACCACATGAATTCATCATGTATCTGACTTAAGACATATTGGACCCACTCATCCTCATCAAATGTTGGAAACCCCATAACCTGAACAAAGTGTTTATCTTGTAGAGCCTTTTATTCAGGTTTAAGTTCTTTATTTTCATCCATGGGTTGTTTTTCAAACAAATCTACATACCTTGAATCTCCAAACTCATCTATATTTGTATGAATGTAAACCCTAATGTCTTCTACATGTAGCACCCCATTCAAAATGCTTGAAAAATCTCCTAATAGATTGACATGAATGGATTTGTGAGGATGTTTCTTGAATTTGGGTCGAGGCCTTTCGGTAATGTCAATAACATGAGGGATAGCCATTTCAGTAGATTTCAGATTCAAAGATTTACAGAGAGGTACCTTTTTCTTTTGCGGGTTAGGGTTGATCACTTGCCAATTGAACTCATTCTTTGCCTCAGTCTCTAGACTTTGTAGCTCAAGTGCTCTTTTTCTTGTTTACTTAAAATGCAAGGTGATTCAAATGAGTGGTCAAGTGACCTTTTAAAGCTCTACATTACCTAATTTTCCTTTGCAATAAATGTGTTTCCCTAATTATATCTGGTTACACTGTTTAGACAATTCCCCATATATCAACATCTTTTCTTCCAGAAATCCTTCCATAGGTTCTGAACTAACTTAGAGTATCTTTTGTTAATATGCCAGATTCAGGCACCCACTTAATGACTAGGGGAATTTGATGTTCTATGCAACTCCCCCTAAGCCAGAGTTTTTTTGACTTAATTCCCGGAGGAATTGTCAGCACTAGATTCCGGTGCAGACTCATTATCATTGTTTACTGTATCTTTCTTTATCCAAATCTTGTTCATTTCACTCTATATCTCATCCACATCAAATTTCCTTTTGCCTCTGTCTTGTTTCTGCTCATCCAGGTTTCTGTTTATCAGACCTTTTCTTCCATTGTCTTTACTTCTGTAGAATCTTGTAATATGACCAGATTTATTGTAGTGATAGCACACAACATTTCCTTTCTTATAAATCTGATTTTCTCTTAATCTGCACTAATTAGCCATATGTCCAAACCCATTGCAAACAAAGTAGTAACCATTGAAAGAATTTCTAATTCTTCTAACATTGGGATTACTCATTTTCACACTTTTGCATTCATTTGATCTATGACCATACTTGTTACATTTGAAGCATTGACCAGAGAAGGATGGACCATTTTGATTTACTCTACCTTTGCACTAACTAGCTCTATGACCAAATTTGTTGTAGTTGAAACAATTTCCATTGAATGATGGATATCTTTGAGCATTTGGTTGTCTTACTGGAGGTTTTCTAGATCTATTTCTTCCATTCCTAGGTTGAAAGTTTCTCTATCTAGATCTGGAGCTTTCACCTTTCTCATGCTTATCAACATCCTTTTTCTTCCCTTCAATGAGTGCCTCAAGTTTAGCTAAGCTTATCTTGAATTTCTCCTTGTACTCATTTGCAATTTCTAGGTCATGTCTGAGTCTGATAATCTGTCTCTCAAGTTCTCTTTCATTGTCTTTGCTTTCTTATAGATTAGATTCTAGAAGGCTAGCTATCGCATCTAATTTACAATATTCTTTAGAACTCTTTTTTAGATTTTGATTTAAATCTTCTTCAACTTTCTTCTTATCTTCAATTTCCTTGGTTAGTCTCATCACTCCAATTTCCATCTCATGTTTTAGAATAGTAACTTCTTTAGTTAACTTTTCACATTCCTTTGTCTTTTCATCCAGGGCCTTGTCTTCATAAGGTTTTCCCAGTTGAAGAGGTTGCTCCTTTCCTTTTGCATTGGATTTGCTCAATTTTTCTTTTAAAAATTTAATGAAGTTTTTAGCCTTTTTGAGGTTGTTTTGTAGGTCTTGAACTTCTACCTTGGACTGCTCAAGATCATCTAGGATGAGATTAAGTTGCCCTTGAAGGTTATAGTCATCCATTCTGCTGTCTTCCCAGATCTTTGTTAAGCTGTTAAGCTTTTTCAAAGGAACTTAGATCTAATACCAATTGTTGGAATACATCCGGACAACTGAGAGGAGTGGGTGAATTAATTATTGCTCTTATCAAACTTTTTCTACTGGTATTCCTTTTTACAACTTAATATTAAATCAATGATATAAACATTCCAGTATTAGACAATAGCATATGAGCAGAAAACATGAATGACACATTTGACACCAAGATTTTGATGTGGAAATCTAGTTAAGGGAAAAACCATGGTGGGTGTTAACCCACAAAAATTAATACCATGTTAAAAGTATTTTACAAATGAGAATGCACATGAATTTAGGTTCATTGCCCTAAGCTCGCTGCTCAAGTGGAGGCTCACTGCCTACAAAAAAGTTTACAAGAGTTTTACAGAGATTAAGAACTAGTGAGATGCATCTACCAATGCTAGAGATCAGTTTCGGCTAATTGTAAATATTGACTTTGTACACTCATCTTTATCCTACTCTTCTCTTTATTCCATCCTCATTCAAATATTAGATTTTTGCTCCTTTTTACTCTTTCTTCATCATCACAATACATCCATTCATAATATCCACAATCATTGGCTATATATACTTATCTTGAAATTGCAATCACTTGCTAGTCGGCAATAATAAACAACACTTTGAACCTTTTAAGAGCTCTGCTCTATCGGCTAGATCCATACAAAATTATTCATGCGTACCACAAATAACACATGTAGATCATCATATATGTCAGCCACTAACATCCTATCTCATACACAGTTCATCAAAACACTTCTATTGGGTCCGCACAAGGATTTACATAACTTTGCATGTTCTTCACTAAACTGTTCTATCATAATAGGACCCGATATTCAGAAGCTCATAACTTCTAATCCCACTACCACCAGAGGCTAAAAACATGGATTTAGATTTTCGTAGTGTCCCTCTATACTCCTTCAGATCTACAACACATAATGATTAATTGGAGAGATCCACTGACCAAAATACTGGACTCTGCATACGCTTTGTTTCAGGCTCCCGGACTTAGATTATCATTCTGACTTTTGGTAAGATCAGATACTGTACTGCGGATGTGTGGAACAATCTTAGTTGCCATCAATGACAACACTTATCAATGCTATGCAATGTCTCTTGCCAACGCAGGATGCTAGTGCATGACACTAGGGTCCATGTGGAACACTCGTGTCCAGGAAAAAATGGATCTTAAAAGGCCCGTTGACAAGGGACTTAACTAATTTTCTTACTAAAGTGATGAAACAAGCACATTAGAAGTATAGAGAGACACGCATGCTAAACCGAGTGCCAAACCTAGTGTGAAATTGTAAGTGGTGACAATTTACAATTCTACAACTCCAAAGAATACATCTCCTACTCATTGGTTTGTTTGCCTAGATTGACCTTTATAATTTGATAACTAGAGGGAAATAGATCCCTATCATCTTTATTCTAAACTAGAGTGGTAACTTTTGTAATGCTTTCTCCATGTTCATTTAAATCCTGATGGTTTAGAGTTCTAGATTTCTTCTTTAGTAGATGCTCTTCTCAACCTCTAAAACCATATCCTGCAAACTTAGTGGATTAAACACTACCTATTGCCTCTTCTCCAAGTTTAATTTTATCCATTTGGGAGCTATTGAAATTATTTGCAAGGACTTATCAGAGTCTATGTTTTTGTCTTTCTACTCTACATCAGAGACTTCTTTATTCATCCCCTTTTCTTGATCTTTCTCTTTCTCTATATGGAACTCTTCTATTTGAACAATTGTTTCTTTTTGAGGTTCCTTCTTTTGCTCCACTTCATCTTTTTGTAACAGTACATTTTGTATGGAAGAATAAATTTCTTTTTCTTGTTGTTCAATGGTTTCTATGAGATTTTGTTGTTCTTCATATGTTAGGACATGTTCTTATTCCATCACTACATTTTCTTGCCCTTATGATTGTCTTATGAAAACATTCTCTATTTTAGAGTTGTGAGGTTCATTTTCATCCCCTGAAGCTATTTGATACTCTTCATTAGTACCATCCTCCTTACTGATTACATCTTCAATAATAACCTCCTTTTGAGGAACATGTTTCCCAGAAGTGACATCTTGTTGTATTGGTGGACTTATATCCACCTAATCATTCTTTAAATATCCTCATGATGTCCCTCTTGGGGTAGCTGAGGGGTTTGTAGATTTTCTAGAGGATTATCCTCCTTCATTTGTTCTTCTTCTTATGTGCAACCCTCTTCTTGCTAATTATCCTCCTTGGTGGAGACCTCTATATCATGTGGCTCTTCTAGTTCTTGAGTATCCTCATCTCCCATCTCTTTATCCGTTTCCTCCTTCTCTTCTTGTCTACAAGGTGAAGGGGTATCCTCTTCAGAAATATCAATCACATGACTCTAAGATGGTAATCCTTCTTCCTGAGATTCTTTCTCCACTAACTCCTTGGGTTTACTTGATTGAGGCACTTATGTTTCCTTTAAAGTAGGAGGAACAACAGTTGTATGTCTTTGCTCTATAGGCTCTGCTATTGTTTGTTGAGTTTCTTGATGAACAAGTTCTTCCTTGCCTTCTCCAAGAACTTTTCCTAAAGGCATTCTTCTTAGGATGATTTCTGCCATGGGCATCACACCCAAGCCAATGACTACTCCAACCTCAGCAGCCCTACAAGTAATGGAGTCTTTATTGAAAGTGTCTCCAACCATTGAGACCACTTCCTCTTGTGAAGCACTTTCTATTGATCCTCTCATTTTAACCTTCTCGGATCTCTTGTGCCTATTATAGAACTAAGGATTAGAGGTAGAAGTTTCGTTTTTCCTCTTATAGGTCTTTATCCTTCACTCCTACCCCAAGGTCTTGGATTCTCCTGTCTAACCATATACTGCTAAGATCTAGCACTTTTACACTTAATGAACCTAAAGAGACATATTCATTCAAAGACTAGTCAATTGTGTCCAATAGATTATGGTCCACTTGCTCCACATCATACACAAGGTTTAGTATGTGTCCATCATCTAACAATTCCTTAGGAATATCATCCTTGATGCCAAATGCCCTTATTTGAAAAGCTATCAATCTACAATAACTCTTTTTCCTTACTTCAAAATTATCTTTGCAGTTGTCCTAGAAGTCCTCCAGAGCATGTTGATGATGGAATCCCATTGTAGGGAATAATTGCTTTAATCTACCTGTGGGATCAAAATCATCCCTAGCAATAAATGACTTCAAATTTAATGCTTCTAACTCTTTTGTTGCTGTTTTGGTTGCCTAGATACTAGGACAAGAATAAAACCCCAAAGCGAAGGGGTATTTTACACCTGGCTTATGCTTTCTTGGTTACTTCAAATGCACTTCACTATTTTCCTGAAAAACTCCATTAGAATCATATTATGACTATAGTACCTAGGCAATAGGAATGGGGCTTTCTTGAATCCAATAATTCTAATGTAGGTAGACTTTGGGAACTGAATGTACCATTTTCCCCATCCTCTAACCAATCCCATGGCCTTTTCTGACACTATCCATCCAGTATCACCAATTAGTTGAGTAATAATGACATATAAAAAGACATCATTAATCCTCTTAACATGTTTTTCTTCTTTTTTGAGCCCCATTTGGGGATAGAATTCCAAAATTTTACTTTGTTCGAGAAGCTCTCCCCTTACTCCATGAGTAATTAACCCCAAGAAGTTTCCTACCCTAGCTTCCAAATATACAATGTATGAAGACATAAAAAACTTTTTGGTATTAACCACAAAGTTTAACTACTCATGAATTTGGTCAAAGACCACTATTCCTCAATCAAGATGAATCTCTCCTTTTGTAATGATGTAAATGTATTGAAACATTTGAGTCTCATAGGGCCTAGAGTCATCTTTTACAAATGCCCTACTCAGAAGAGTTATAATATCCCCTATTTCTCCTTTATATTCAACTGTGGTAATCTTCCCAGTGATTTTTTTATAGATTTATTTTCAACTCTTAACCATTACCTATCGAAATGCTTAAGATTTTTAGTTATATTCAATTCAAAGGCTTTATTACCATCATTTATTGATAAAGAACTAACTTCTCCATAAAGAGGCAAATCAAATGTTGTTCTAACCATTTGAGGTCTGAGCTCCAAAATCAAGTTACCATTGGAGTCATAACACCTCCTATTACTAGGGTTGTCATACTAAGCAATTGTCAAAATTGGCTCTGGGCATTGAACAAAATACCTGAAATGATGCCACATGAGCTAATCCAAATTTTGCTATCTTCTTTGCTCTAAGGGTTACATCCTCACTAAAGGTGTCTACCTTGAAGGCCTCCATATATATATGCCCAATATCTGTATCTGTTATATTCATGAGATCACTTGTGAACTTGGATACCTTTGGTAACCCTTGGAATTTATAATTTATGGTTACTAGAACCTCTTTATTTTTCTTTTCTTTCTTCTTTTCCCTTTGTCTACTACTCCTTCAACTACTACTTCCTCCCTTGCTTCCTCATAAACTGATTCCTCTACTACATGATCTACCACTCTCTTCCTAGACATTTAGTATTCCTAAAAATGACAAGAACAAACATAAGAAACCTTGGGAATTTTGAAAGAAAATTTAAATTATGCAAGTTTTGATTATTTTTGTCTGTGGTGGGTTTGTAATCCATGAGAGGATTTTGGAATTTGGAACTAAAAGTTTTAGGTCAGAAGTCACTCCCAGGCCTGAGATTCCTTATAACTCATTCACTCTTAGCAGGGGTCAAGATCATGGAGGAAAATTAGACTTAGGCACCTAATGTAAATGTCTTATCAGGCTCTAGAGTTTTGCAAGAATTCCAGTTCTATGTAACGAGAACTAAAAGTTTGAAAGAATTTGGGTTTTTAGAATGTGTGGAAAAAGTTCTCATAGGACTTGAGGTTCTACCAGGATATTTTGTTGTTTTTCTTTTAAGTTAATAGAAGGGGCAACTTAGACAAAACGGATTTGGGGTATATGGTTTGAAAGTGCCTTCAGGTCCTAAGGTCTTGAAGGAACCCTTAAAAGTTCTCTAAGTCCAAGATACTTCATAGGTGGTGGAACTTTGGGAGAAAATAGGATCTTGGGTTCTTTTCCAAAATCCCTTTAGAGCCTAAGGCTCCGAAGGAACTTTTTGACACTTAATTTTTCTCTATAGAGTATGGGGTCAAGGTTTTAGAAGGAAACCAGCCTAATGGTCTAAATTCCAATGTGCCCTTGGGAACTAAAGTCTCAAAGGAATAATTTTTACACAAAAGATTATTTCTAAGGCAATGGGGATAGAACTAAAAGATGAATTCATATTGTTTTAGTGAAGGTACAAACGTGCCTTTGGGACCCAAGGTCACAAAGGAACATTTTTGAAAATTGCCTAAAGGAAACTAGGTCATAGACAAAAAACAAAATTGGTCCCGACTCTGAGGTTCAACTAGTTGATCTGATCCATTTATTAACACCTAATGTATAAATAAAAAAACCTAAACTAATAGAACACAAATCTAACTAAAGCCCTAACCTAGAAAACAAAAAAAAACCTCCCAAGCTAAGAAGGATGAAAACACCTGGCCATGAATAGGGCAAGATATCCACAAACCCAAAAATGTAAACAAAAAAAAACAATAGGAAAAGAAAAACACACAATAAAACACTAAAGCACCACAAAAAACCATGAATAGGGTAAAAACCCTACCCAACAAATGAAACAAGGGAAGATATTCAAAATCAATGAAATACCCATGCTCAACAATTCCCTTATGATGAAATTTTGAACTGGATCAATCAAACTAGTTTGAATTCATGTTTTGGGAATCTTAAGAGCTTGAATACAATTTTGAATTTGTGAATTCAAAAGTAAAATGACAGAAATATCCAAAGGAATGATTAAATACCTTCGAAATAAATTTAAATGGTACTAAAATAAATGCAGTAGGTCAGAAGCAGGAGACCAGGGAGAAATTGGATTTTGTAACTATTTCCTAAAATCCAATGAGGTCCCAAGACCTTGATGGAACATAAAATAATGGCATAAACAAAGTTTGGGCAAGGAAACGACCCCAAACGCAGGATCTTGAGAGTTTGGGAACTCCCAACACTAAGAGAAAAGAGGCCAAAAACAAAAGTTTAAAGGCCAAAACAAAAATCTATGGTAAACTTAAGAATTAGAAAATGGTTAGATGACCAAAACATGCAAGAAAAGAAGTGAACAAAAGAAAGAAGGAAAAGAAACAAAAATGGGGGTCCCTAATCAATCAAAAAAATGTGAGGTGTATGCAGAGCATAATAGGTCTTTGAAACTATAAAGCTTTGCATGATGACTTCATCATCCTCTCAAGGCTCTCAAACACCATTCTAAACTTGATAGAATGATCCATTTAGACCTGGGATGTGAAAAAGTGAGCAAAAGCATAGTATGTTTTCAAACCTTCATGAAGTCTCTAGTTTTGAGATGACCTTTTGAGCTTGTTTGACAATAACTTACTCGTGTTTCATGGAGATGAAAGCTTGCAATATGATAGTTCAGGAAACCTAAAGATAAAAAACCCTAACTCTACCCTAACCCAACCTTAAAACCATGATTCCTACTTGATTTAATTTAAAAAATCATTCCCTCCATGATGTGTATGTGGAGTTTGGAGAGAATAAGTTTTCCAGATACAATGAAACTTCTATTTTGACCTTTAACTCATTGATGCATGCATATTCACATGCCTTTTGGAGGAAATAAAGCTTCAAAACACCTTTTGACACCTTACACAACAAAATAAAGACATTTAACACATTTTATCATTAAAAATATTTCAAATACCCTCTATAGACTTGAAAAAAAAACTAAGGAAGAAATTTGAAACTTGAAAACATGATCTTTAAACTATGATCTGTTAACCATGAAAAAACCCCCTTAGGCTTCCTAGGTTTCCTATTTGGGCCCAAGAGGCACAAATAGGTAACAGTTTTGGTAACCTCTATGGGATGCTTGCCTACTAGTAAGCATCAAAGACTAATAGCCTTGGACTTTCAATTGGGCAAAAGAGTCATGTGAGACCTGAAACAAAATGATATCATATCTAAGACACAATTGTTAGTAACTCAAAAATAGCTACAAATTAAAACAAAACACTAAGACACAACTCAAAAGAATCATCTACTAGGAACAACAACATGTGCATCAACACTTGGAGGAAAACAAACTACAAAACTAAGTGCAACACCACTTATTTGACACACAAAACCTATCTTAACATGTACCAAAGGTGTAGATCATCACCTCAATAATAGTATTTGAGGTGTATCCTATTGATTGGAATAGTAGACTCCTCTCCGTCCAACATAGACAACTAGAAAACATTGTGTTGTTTACAACTTGAAATCATGTAAGGTCCACTCCACATGGAGTCAAACTTACTGTGTCTCCCAGGTCTGCTCTTATGCTCATTCCATTTGAGGACAATATCTCCTTCTTTGAAGTCTTCTAGGGTTGCCTTCTTGTCAAAAGACCTCTTCACTTGAGCTTAATGAAGCTCCATTATTTCCATTTCTTGTGTTCTCTTTTCTTCTAACTCCATCAGCTATACAAACCTTATTTCGATTAGATTCTCCTCCATTATTTCTAGCTAATTGATAAGATCAAGAGTTCGTAACTCAACTGATAAAGGTAACGTTGCATCTTTGCCATATACAAGCATGTAAGGATAATTTCCTATTGACCTCTTAGGAGTAATTATATCAGCTCATAAGGCTGATTTCAATTTGGTATGTCAAGCTATTTGGTTATCTTCGATGGTCCTCTCGATGATTCTAATTAAGTTCTTATTGGTGGACTCAACTAGTCAATTTCCTTGGGGGTAATAATTTGAGGAAGTACTTAAATAAATGCCATGTTTTACTACCCAATAAACTACCTTGATGCCAACAAAATCCATGATATTTTCTGATGTGATGGAATTAGGTACTCCAAATCTTGTCACAAGGTCTTCATAGAAGTTTAAAACTGCATTTTTATTGGCCTCCTTAAGTGCAATGGATTCTATCCACCTGTTGAAGTAATCGATGGTTGTCAATACCCATTTATGGCCTACACTTGAAGGTGGGTTAATGACTACTACAAAGTCCAAACCCCATCTCATGAATGGTTGTTCCACTTGAATTGATTGCAAAGTCAAGGATGCTAGTTCTGTTTTCCTATAAAGAAGCCACATTTCTTACATTTCCTTACCCATGCATATGCATCCTTGACAAAATTAGGCCAATAATAACTGGCCCTTATTACATTTAGTATTTTTGTCCTTGGGGAAAATTCCCCTTGCTATCACATCATGAAATAATGCTAATATTATATCAATCTAATCACTCTCAACACATCTCAACAAAGCACCATTCAAATCCTTCCTAGAAAGTATACCATTGACAAGTACACAAGGAATAGATTGTAACCTAAAGTACATTCTTTTGGCCTTGTCTAAACCTTGGGGGCTTTCACCTATTTGAAGGAAGTGTACCATCTCTTGTGTCCACCTTGCATTGGGTATAAGTGCAACTGTTTGTTGTTCACTGTTGAGTACTAGGACAACATTTTCATTATTTTCAAGACTTGTAGCTAGTTGCTCACATAAGCCTTTACCTCTAACTAGCTTTGTCACCTTGATTTCCACATCATGCTCCATCACCTTAGTTATCCAACCTACTCTTTTCTCATTTAAATCCTTGTTCAAAAATAATTCCTTGACACTTGGGTGAGAAAACATTAAGAAAATATTATTGTTAGAAACCAAATGTGTGAATTTCTTTAAACTCCTTATAACAACAAGCACTTGTTTTTCAACAAAGGAATACTTTATCTCATAGCCTTCTAATCCTTTACTAAAATAGGTTATTGGTTGTTCCATGCTTTCCTCATTCTATTGCACCAACATAGCTGAGATGATGTCCATGCTTCCAAAAGCATATAAGGTAAAATCCTTTGAAAACAATACTGCAAAGGATGTGGATCAGTTTTGATCATATAAGTCTTATTTTCAAAGACAAATTTTATCGACCCATGCAAGGTAGATGAAAATGCACCCATGGCATGTATCTATGGTCTACCAAATAGGAGATTATCAGATAGTGTACGGGGGATGACATGTACGAGGGTAGGTAAAGTGACTAGACATAATTTAGTCAGAGGCATGATTGTTCCCAGTGTTTATCTACCAACATTGTCAAAACTATAAATATTAAGAGTATTAGGAGATTCAAAGATGTATCAATACTAATATGGTTCTCTAGGTCTATACCACAAATGTTAAGACCAAAATTGTTATCAATAAGGGTATGTTTCACACCAAAATTGTTAATTCCAACAATGATAAGTAGAGGATCATTCTACCTTTGTACCTCTAAGGAAGGTAATTCAAATTGTGGGAAGACAATAGTGGTAGTGTTTGTATAAATGCCATCAAGTAAACTAGCTACATCATTTAGCCAAATTGAGGGTGCAATGAGGATCTTCTGTAGGGCTTCTTGGAGCATAGTATGATACTAAGGAGAGGTTTGAATGAGTTCCCAAGGAGATATCTTAACAAGAGTAGCTCAAATATTCTCTACAAGATCATACTCTGTGAAGGACTTCTAAGTTAGACAAGGAGCTGGCGGTAACATAGGAAAAGAAGAATGGAAACAAGGACAAGATTAGGGTATTTGTTTCACCTAGTATTATATGTGTGGGCTACTACATGATAATGAGGAGCCCCTAAAAAATATAGTTTGATAGTTTTAGCAACTTATGAAAAATAACCATGAATTCAAGATATGTTTGAAGTACCTTAAATGATCATTACCAGTTTAAAAGTTGTTTATGTTTTAGATCGAAGATGAACTAAAATCATTGGTTTCATTGGTTCTTTGATTAGAAGTGGAAACATAGATTGTGTAAATCATGTTTGGAGAGGAAAGTTGTTGTTTAAAAGAGGAAGATTTGTCATGGACAAAGTCTTCAAGGGCTTCGTCAAGCATGTCAAAATCTTCACTACTAAATGGTTCATCGAATGCAGTAAAGGTTTGAAAAAAGAAATTTGAAATTGTCGAGTACTATTCTTTTTACTAAACAAGTATAAAAAGGAGAAGCAGGAATATGCTAGTGAACGTAGTTTAGGTTCACCAAAAATGTAGATGATAAAAATTGAAATATCTAAGTTATTCTAACTAGCATCCAATTCTAATCACATACACTTAGGACTTAATCAACCTCTATGGAGGGCAATCTACTTCTATTCACTTGGGAAGAGGAGATTGACTCTATTAGGCCTGATTCAGTTATCTACTAACAAATTGAATAATGAAGAACTATAGAAATAAATAGAAAAGTTCTAATAAATAGAGATATAAAATTATTTCAAGAAGCAAATAATAGAATAAGAAATGAGGCACAAAAAAGGAACCTAGAGCTAAAGTCTAGAACCCTTAGCCGCAGACACCAATCCTTTGTCAGGACATTAGTGTGTGGTGTTGTCATCTTGACAATAGCAAAAACCAAAAATCTATATTGTATAGTAAAACTACAAACTTATAATATCACCTAGTTTGCATAATAAAATTAAATAACCTCCCATGAAAGATGTTTGAAGATAAATCACTTGAATAATGCATCTAACATAAAAGAAATAGATGAAAACAAAGGGAAAAAAGAAAATAAACTCTCATGCATTTGATTTTCTTCCACAACCTACACAATACAATGACAAAGAAAAATTTGTTGGGGCTTTTTAGGAGCTTACCTCAGTCAAGCCCTTGTTTTATTTTGCCAACCTCCACGGAACAACCAATGATACAAGGGAGATAAAAACACAAGTGTGAGCAAGTTCTTACCCTAAGTGCATCTAGGAGTTAAGAGAAATAACAAAAATACCAATTTATAAGTATTTATCACTGGTCTATGGGAAAAATACCCTAGTGCACATATGGTAAAATAGGTGGTGGTCTACACCATAAGTATTTTCTAAAATGATGTTGTATGAAAGCAATAACAACAAAATAACAAGTGTATTCTATAATAATAGAATAATGTTACTAGATTTTGGTGCTATAGAGGAGGCCACAAGCTCCTTGAAGGTGCAATCCAATAGAAGATGGTTGAAACCCTTGCATAAGAGAGCCATGGGAGATGCCACAATACGATGAGTATCCAAATTTGTATAGTGTATATGTGAGAACACTTCAAACCCAAGAGAGAGAGATCAATAGTCTAGAGAGCTCAAAAATGTCCAAGAGGCTTCTTTTTGTCCATCATTCTCTTTTGCATGCAAGAGGGGAATCTTCTAGGTTAGGTACACTACAAGCACCATTCTATGGTCACATCACTGTTACCTTCCATCAAGATTCTAGAAATGGGCTTAATAGAATCTCCATTTGACAATTTTGCCATATTCGAGATGCCAACACGACACAAGGATGTCCACATGCAGCGCTTGCATCTTAGGAATATTCTTCCAAAATTCAAACATGTTCTTTGAAAAATATAACTAGTAAATATATGAAATGTATTTTTGGCAAACAACTAGTGATGCGGGAAAATAGGCTAAAAGGTCAGGTTCAGTGACCCTAAAAACATGCTAGGGTGCAGACACTAAAACGAGCAAAGCATATTGTGAAATTGTGAGGGTACGCAATTTTTTACATGTAAAATAAAATGCAATGGAACACACAAACAAGGCATGTAATATGAAACTAAAGCCATGGGATGTATGATATCTCAAAGGTTTGTAAAATTGCCTTGGAATTTAAAATCCATAAGGATGTCAAAGGAATTGTAAATATTACATGCTATAGAGCATTCTATACCAACACTTATAGGGGGAAGTTGGCATAGTGTTTAGAAACTACATGCAACATAGAGCTACTCTCATTGGTTGAGAGTGTGCAGTTGGGTTGGAAGGTCAACTTTGGAGTGCTGCTATTTGCGTTGTTTCCATGAAAAAGTAATTATATACTCGGTTTGCCTCATTTTGCCTTGTCTTGGTGAATGCCACAGGCCTATGGCCTTACTAATTTATATCTCTTATGGTTCAAAAATTCATACCTATTTACCCATGATTTTTTATTATATTTACATGGTGATCTTTGCTAGCCCATTGCATTTTAAATTCAATGTAACCACTTGCATTATTATACGGCTTGATCTCAATCAGTATAAAAATTCATTCATGGAGGGAAATTGGTCCAACCAATCATTTTGTGTGGCATACTGACCCAAGTTTATCTACTAAGTTCATGATTTACTCCTTTGTACCAATGCTTCCTAATTTCATGTTGTCTTGTTGAACAAGTGCACCAAATTGGGGGACCAAAAAGTGGCCAAATTGCTAATTTTTGTAATAACGTGATTGCATTATGTTGAGTGATAACTTTAAGACACCCCCTTTAAAAAATATATAATCTTGGTGAATCCTAGCTATGTGCTTTAATTTTCCTGGTAAATCTTTTTTTATTTTGAAAAAATATTAATTTTCCTAGTGAATCTATGCACATTATTAGAATTTTTAATAAAATTATAGAGAATCCTAGTGAATACTCACCAAAGAAGTTAATTACAATAGAAAATCTTAGCAAATAATATCATATTTTGTGGAGTAATGTAATAGTTATTTTTGCATTGTGGAAAATATTTATACATGGAGGAAGCGACTAACCATGTATTCACGGGAACAACAAATAGCTTAAATAAGCTATCAAAAAAAAACAAACTAAAACCAAATGCTAACAATTAAACAAACTATAAACAACCAAACAAACCATATGGGTAATGATGGAATATCCAACATTCCCCCCTTATTACATCATTATTTTAAAGTACTAATAAGAGGACCCTTAAAACATTCAAACTTCACACGTGCAAGAAGTTTTGTGAAGATATCAGCACGTTGATCCTGAGTTGAGCATAATTGAAGCTAGATGTTGTTTTGTTGAACATGTTTCTGTATGAAGTGATAGTCAACTTCAATATGCTTGGTTTGTTCATGAAACATTGGATTATGAACTAGATTGAGAAAATCTTAGAAAATAATATCAGATTTTGTGGAGCAATGGAATAGTTATTTTTGCATTATGGAAAATATTTATACATGGAGGAAGCGACTATTCACAGGAACAACAAATAGCTTAAATAAGCTATCAAACAATAACAAACTAAAACCAAATGCTAATAATTAAACAAACTATAAACAACCAAACAAACCATATGGGTAATGATGGAGTATCCAACATTCCCCCTTATTGCATCATTATTTTAAAGTACTAATAAGAGAACCCTTAAAACTTCAAACTTCACACGTGCAAGAGGTTTTGTGAAGATATCAGCACGTTGATCTAGAGTTGAGCAGAATTGAAGCTAGATGTTGTTTTGTTGAACATGTTTTCATATTGGAATATCCAACATTCCCCCCTTATTACATCATTATTTTAAAGTACTAATCAGAGAACCCTTAAAACTTTCAAACTTCACACGTGCAAGAGGTTTTGTGAAGATATCAATACGTTGATCCTGAGTTGAGTAGAATTGAAGCTAGATGTTGTTTTGTTGAACATGTTTTTGTATGAAGTGGTAGTCAACTTCAATATGCTTGGTTTGTTCATGAAACATTGGATTATAAACTAGATTGAGAACACTTTGATTGTCACAGTAGAGGATAGTAGGTTTGTTTTGTGGTACCCCCAATCCTACTAATATGCAGCATAGCCATATTACTTCACAAACTACAACACTTTATTGCACATGATATTCTACTTCTGTTGAGGAACAAGCAACTCTGGCTTGTTTCTTACTTCCCAAAAAAATAGGACTTGAACCCAAGAAGAAAACAAATCCAGATGTGGATTTCCTATCATCAACTGAACCTACATAATCTGCATCTATATACCCTATCAAGAAGAATTGATCATTCTTTTTATATTCCAAACCATGATTCATTGTACCATACATATACATATTAGTATCCATTTTGTTGTTTTCCAATGACACATCTTTGGTTCTTGCATGAATCTTGAAAGATAATTAAAAACAAAACTAATATTTGGTCTAGTGTAAGTCAAGTAAATCAAACCTCCAATCAACTGTCGATAAAGAGTTGCATTTACCTAAGGAGATGGATCAGAAATAGATAACTGCAAACCTGATTCCATAGGTGTAGACATGGGTTTGGAATCTATCATTCTAAATTTCTCGACTAGTGTCTTGGCATATTTTCTTTGTGATACAAAGATATGGAGATTTGTTTGCTATACCTCTAAGCCTAGACAACAGTGCAATAACCCAAGATCTGTCATATCAAATGCCTTCTTGAGATCACTTTTGGTTGTCTCAACCATTGTTTCTGAGCTACCTATGATAACTAAGTCATCAACATATACATTAATCATCACAATCTACCCCCTCATTCCTTGAGGTATAGATTTGGATCATATGAATGTCTACTAAAACCACGTTTCAACAAATGTTCAGCAATTTTTATATACCAAGTTGTAGGAGCTTGTTTGAGACCATATTGGGACTTAACAAGTTTGCATACCTTTTGTTCTTTACCAGGTGCAATGTATCCCTCTGGTTGGGTCATATAGACCTCATCCTTAAGGTCTCCATTGAGAAATGCACTTTTTACATCCATTTGATATAGCTTCCATCCAAATTGTGTAGCTAAAGAAAAAATCATTTTGATGGTTTTAACTTTTGCTGTGGGAGCAAATGTTTCCTCATAGTTTATCCCTTCTTTTTGGGCATAACTTTTGGCTACAAGTCTAGCCTTATTTTTATCTATACTACCATCTACTATATACTTAGTTTTGAATATACATTTACATCCAATTGCTTTCTTATCAGGTGGTAGATCAACAAGTTCCCAAGTGTTGTTTTTCTTTAGGGATTGATACTCTGCATCCATAGCCTATTTCCAAGGATTTGATTTGAGTGCTTCCTGAACATTAGATGGTTCAAAATTATCAACAACTGAACTCATTAGTGCTAGATTTACCTCATTGTGAGCCATGCTATGAGTCCTTGGTCCTAAAGTGGAAGTGTGTGGACTCCATCTAGCTTTCCATCTCAAATGGTACTAGTATACCACTTAGGCAAAGGCCTTATGATATTTGTAGGTGTTGAGTTAATTTGACTATCAACATCCCCATTATTTTTCCCATCCATGTTGAAAATAGGAGCACTATCTAGATCAGGTGATGATGTGGAAGGTGAGCTTGAATCACTCTTCTCATCAAAAATTACATCTCTATGGATATATATCTTCTTTTTATTAGGATCCATAAGACGATATGCCTTTGATTCATTACTATATCCAAGAAGAATACATTTAATTGATTTTTCATCTAGCTTCTTCCTTCTTTGTTTAGGAATGTGCATATAGGCAGTGCATCTAAATACACGAAGATGAGAGATAGAAGGATTTACCCCTGTCCATGATTCTTCTGGTGTGATGCCATCAAGTACTTTGGTTGGTGCATGATTCAAAAGATAAATGGCTGTGTGCATAGCCTCAGCCCAATAAGCATGTCCTAATTGAGAATCCTTCAACATGCTACAAACCATCTCCATGATGATACAATTTCTTTGTTCAGCAACACCATTTTGCTAAGGTGTGTACGCTGTAGTCAATTGGCACTGAATTCCATTTTCCTTCAAGTAGGTGGAGAATTTGATGTTGGTGTATTCCCCCCCTCGATCTAAGTGGAGGGCACGAATATGATGATTCGTGTCTTTCTCCAGAAGAGTGCGAAACTCTTTGAAGTAGAAAAAGGCTTCATCTTTACTCTACAAACAATATACCCACATTTTTATTGTGTGATCATCAACAAAAAGCTGAAAATACTTGAAACCATTGTGACTAGGTGCCATGGGCCTACATAGATTAGTATACAAAAGCTGCAAAGGTTGGCTTGCACGATGCTCACTAGATTGGAAGGGTGCTTGATGTTGTTTTCCAAGAAGACAGCTGGAACAAATAGCACTCGACTTCTCAAGTGAGGGAAGCCCTTTGACCATGCCTTTCTTGCTAAGAGTAAGCAAATAGCTAGTGCTTAAGTGACCAAATCGGCAATGCCATAACATAGCAAGATAATTATGCTTAGTCACTAAGGCTTGATTATTTTCAATTGTATCAAGCCTAAACATTTTATCAATTTTAGTAGCACTTGCAACAATCTTTACCTTTTTAGACTTATCTCGAATGAGACATACCTTTTTATCCTAGTTTTTATCAAATTTAATCCTTAGATTGTGATCAAGAAATTGATTAACAGATAGGAGATTTTTGGTTAGTACTGGCACATATAAAACTTCAGTGAGCTTGCAACGATGAATATTAAACTGCAAAGAGATGTCATCAATACCTTAGATGTCATAGGTGGTATCATCTCCAAGAGAGACTTTACCATGATGAGGTTTCAATGTGAGAAACCACTCCTTCTATCCAGTCATGTGCTTGGTAGCACTGGAGTCCACATACCATATGGAATTGGATTTTGAACTATCTTTTGAAGTGTGGGCTAATAATAGATACTCATCTTCTTGAGAATCATCTTCTTCTTTTGCAATATTTCCATGTTGTTTATGTTTGCTCTTTTGCTCCCATCATGTATTGCCACCTTGAAATGGTTTCTTTTGAGGTGATTTGTTGGACAATCCTTTGTTCAATGAGTTGTACATTTTTCACATCATGTCCAATCCTTTAACAAATTGGACACTTCTTCTATGATATAGATGAATTACTAGATTTTGGTGGTCTACTAGACTACTTCATAGGATTCTTGCTTTTATGACATGTGTTCATTGTATGATCCTCCTCACCATGATCCTGGCTTAGAGATTGTTTTTTTAATTAGATTTACTAGCTTCTCAAAACTAGGTGTCTATTCTGTGACATTCAAAGTTGTCACAAACAATTTGTATCTAGAAGGTAGTGCTCGTAGAACAATAGGCACTAGGGTAGTGTTGATGCATACATCTGTGGGTGTAATCCAATAGTAACAAGGGAAACTCTGAGATGTGGGAATGCTCCTCAGAGTGACCTCTAGATTTTTAGGGAAGCTGGCTCTTCCGTTCTTCAATGGGGGGTTTGGGAAAAGGTTAGAAAGAAAACCAATTTGTAGAAAACAAATGCCTAAACTAAGGTGATCAGCTGGATTTGAAACAATTATTTGCACAGTGTCTAACTTTGAATGATTTAACTGGATTTAAAGAGCAAAATATGCATGGTTAAAACTCAGTTTTAAAACATATTAAACAGAGGTAGATTGAATAGAGGAATTAGAAACAAGAATAGGGTAAACTCATAAATGCACAGAACACCATCTCATATTTGAATGAAAGAATAAATTTACAAAGGCAAAATTGTTGCACAGGATAAACTATTACAATCATCATCAAAAGACACTACAGAGGCAAAATAAGATATCTGTTGCTTCTCTCAAATCTCTGATCCTTAGAAATGTATAACTTTGAATGTATGAAGAAGAACCTCTTTGAATGTGACCCAGATCTGCCCATTTATAGCCCTAGAAACCCAAGAAATTCTCAATGGCCTTTGCATAATCTGGCACCAAATCTGGTACAAATCTGTTATTTGAAACTGAATTGTTGTTTCTGTTTTGCCTATGGTTGTATCTGGCACTAAAATGCATCTCTGTGTCATGAAAGAAAACTCCCACTGCCACCATTTCTACTTCTTGTAGCTTGGCTCATGGAAATAAAACAAAGTCGTTGTGTATGACTTTAGGGTTGCATCTCTTATGTTTCACGTGAGAAGTGAATATGATAAAGTTTACTTATAAAGCCATAGCTTAATTAGCTAGGACCCACCATTTAATATGAGCAGCTTTATAAAATATTCTTTTTAAAATTCACCTCTCCTGTAAGTTTAGAAAAAACTTATATTTAATAAGCCTTTATTATTAAAGGGAGGGCCCACCATTTTATTTCATTCATAAAAGTCTATTCTCTTATAAAATCTGGTAACATTTGCATTTAATTAAATGAAACAAGCATTTCGTCTCCTGTGCACGAACTGCTCCACGTGGTGGCTTCCGCATCCAACTTGAGTTACTTTCTTTTAATTCCACTATAGCCATGTGCCCTTCTCTGCACCATTTTAACTTTCTTTCTATTGCTCTCAGGTGTTGACATGTGTCACTCTCCACTGCTTCTTGAGTTTTTGTCATGAAAAATAAAGTGGCTCATATCATATTTTGGGGCTTTCACCTTTTATTCCCATGACTTTATTCCATGAGGGACCCACTACCATATGACTTAATATTGAAGCCTTAGCCTCTCCCGTGAAATATTTAAGTTTTAATAAAATAAAATGAAGGCTTCTATCTCCTGCACATGGACTCCACCACGTGGCTCCTTCCGCATCTTTCTTCAGTTCTTTTCATTGCTGCGGGTGCTTCCATTTGGTGCTCTCCGCTGCCTTCTTGTTACTTCTTTCATAGCCATTAGATTCATCTTTGTATCTAATGTTGTAATTTCACTGCACTTGAAACTATATTCCATGTGTTAGCGATTCATTGCCCCTGTGTTATTTGGATGGTCTGTGGCTCGAATTTGAGAACTATACCATATATGTCATTTCTATGACTTGATTTTCTTATGATTTTGCTACAAGATTTGTTTCTATTATGTAAATGCCATCATACTGAATAGGCTGAAGCTTTGTTCAATCTCGGATGCCCTACATTGTTGTGTGCTATTGCTTTGAATTATCAAACTAGATGATCCTATCTCTGAGTGACACTCTTTCTCTAAAACGATCGAACACCTTCTAATTCTGGTGCATCCTTCTTTTGCATCTGACAGTGATCTTTATAGATGTAAAACGTTGGTCTCCTTCAATAATTTGAGCTTCTTCATACCTGAGGCCGAGCTTCCCTTGATTCATATGTTGAGACTTCAATTTAAGCTAGTTGAAGCTTACCTTATAAGCCATGCCTCAAATCCTTATAGGCAATGGGTCTTCTTATGGCTTATGCCTGCTATGCCATTCCTTCTATAGCTCCATATCATGTGCACCATGAGTTTTATTAGAAATAGTGCCTCTTAAATGAGTTGCCTCTTTCGAATGCTGTGGCTTGGAAAATAATATTTAGGTTTTGAATCAGAGATCACACCATGCAAGATAGGCAGCATCAGTATCTTGTTGTGGGCCTCTTTTGATCTGAAGATAGACATCATGCCTATGCAGTGACCTTTGCTTGGCAAGTGTCATCGTCTTGTAGAGGCAATGCCTCGTAATATAGGCTGAGTATCATTTGAACATGGAGTGCCTTTCAAAGCTGTGCACTATGTGAGGCTGGACCTTTGAATGGCCGATTTTCATTATAATAAGATTTTACTTCAGAACTCTATGCATGCTTTATAAAAATAGTATCTTCAACTTAGATTGGCAGATGTCTTTACAAATGTTATGTGACTGCGCCTTTACATGTTCAGGCCGATCACAGTAAAGTGGCCTCTTTCCCAGGTCATTCCTTTTTATATTGGTCAAATCCTTATATTGTGGCTACACCATATATGAATCTTCCAGATTCCTTTATTACGAATTTAATGAAAGATTAATGAAACCTTTTACCATTAAAGGATCCCTAAATTCTACTGAAGTAGAAATCTTTTGAAGTGGTCTAAAAGAATTGTCACCAGTTCTTGGCGACTGGCTGGGAAAGTGAGCTTGCTCACTTAGAACCCAAAATTTCTAGTTTCGCATATCAGTGCCTTATCATTGGGCAATAGAGTCACATTTCATGAAACATCCATCTAACTGAAACAGATCTAAAGATTCCATTTTATGCAACCAATCTAATGAAAACTACTCAAAAAGAACATGAAGCTGAAATGAAGCACTGTTGAACACACACTCTGCAACTGAAACCAACCAACCATAATTGACTGAAATCTTGAAACTGATACAGAGTTGAATCACAAAAATTGGCCCTCATTCTGGGACATGATTGAAGCACTGAGACTAAAGCAAGATCCTCAATTCTGCTTTGCAGTTGAGATTTATTGAAAACAAAACTAACTAAAATTGAAACTAATGCTACTGTTGTAGCTTATTCTGAACATTGAAACCAAATTACTAACAACTGAAACATACAGGAACATGTCCATTCACCAGAATGGCAAAATAGCTACCATGTCTGATTATATTGCTCCAATTTATCCACATCAAACTGAAAAGGAACCAAATAAATTGTATGAAGAAATACAACAATATTTTGTACCTTTTGACTTCTCTGCACTCAGGAGAGTCTTTCTTTGCTTCAAAACACCAGTCATGCTGACCTTCATATTGTTCCTGTTCCAGTGGAGGGCCGGAGAGGGAAAATAAAACACTGAAACTCTTTCCCCTGTGTGCATTTGAAAACTTCTACTGCTAGAAACTCAGTAGTGACCTCTTTTGTTGACTCTCCATCCAAATGATGATCCATGATAGCATCAAGATCTAGCTAACAAGTGACAGAACTGCCCAGAACAGTCCTGAATCTGATTGGGATCCCTTCATGCAAGAAGAAATGTGTAGAATCTAACTCTTTTTGTGACATCATATGCAGCTCGGCACTGTGGCAAATGTCTCCCAGAATCTCATCATCTTGTAGAGGTGAAACTTCATCAAGAAGAAGACAATAACCATTTGCAAGAATAGTAAACAAATCAGCTCTTGAATCTACCTTTGTTTCAACATTTTCTCCATGATCTGCTACAAGTCTTACAAATGAACCTTGCACTTTCTCAATTGCAAGATCTTCCTCATTTAGTAGTTGATAACCTTGTTGCAAAAGTGAGAACAAATCCTCATCATGCCCCAATTGTTGCTCATGCATCTCTGGTCTTCTCCCTAAAGGTGTGAAACTTCATTGCAATAATAAAGACACTCATTTGGTATAATGTCATTTGTAACCTCCTCAAAATCAGGAACAAACTATCCATAATCATTTACCCAGTAATTTTCAGCTTCAAGAAACCTTACCTCATAAGTATCTTCTGAATCTGATTTAAGATTTAACAGTAACTTTGGATATCCCTTTGCCACATATGCTTCATGCTGGTAACCAGAAGGACACACAAAAGCCTCTTTCTTGCTTGTAATTTGATTCTTGATACTTGATCCTTTGTGAATGTCAAAGTGACAGAGAACCTGGTCAATGGCTTCTATGGGTTGATTTGCAGCTATGGTGGCTTGTAAAGGGTAACTTTCAAGGCAATTGGGCATTCTCTGGATATATTCATACTGTTGTTCGTAAGAATATTGAGGCATTTAACATAGATTAGCATGGTACAGGTTTTGACCTTTTAACTCATTAATCTCATGGGAGAGGGTTTTAATTAGTTCTTTCATAGTACTCATCTCCTCATTATTTGTCAAATCAGCAGGGTGGGTGGGTGGACTAAAATTTACATGCATTTGGCTACAAGAAAGAACCTGAGATAAGGTATTTACATGAGGTATCAATGGTTTTAAGGGAAGACGAGGCAGTTTACCAAACAATATGAGGCTACTTTTAGCCTTAATGGCAAGATCATATGATTGAGGAGGAGTTTCACCCCCTAGGGATTCTATCATGATAGAGATCTCAGGGTCTAAAGCCTTTAAATAATATAAGAAAGCAAAGACTAGAGGGGGCCTCATGTCTATAGAATTTTTTTTCCATACCTTGTCAAAACTTGAATTGAAATCATGTATGGGCTCCATTGGATGCCTCTTGATTGTAATCAGGTTCTAGGTGAGAGTGCTGACATCTGTCCTGTCTTTGAACTAATTGTAGATGAGTCCCCCAAGTTGATCCCATCTAGTGATTGAACCAAGCTGTAAACTTCTATACCATTCTTTTGCTTTTCCTTTGAGAGAAGATGCAAGCAACAAGAGAGCATGATTCTCAGTCGTGATAATATGAATAAAGCATAGATTTGCAACATCTTGAATGTGGTCTGTAGGGCAAACAAAGCCATCTCCAAGAAAGTGAGGCAATGCCTTCCAGGTTGTGTCAGGAATTTGACCCTACTGCTGAAGAACCAGAGGACTTGAATCCCAAGTCACAAAAGGTAGATCTCTTTGGATATTCAGATGCACATATATACCAGGGGCTGCCATGATCTCCAAGCACAAAGATTCAAGAAAGATCCTTGAGTAGAGTCGCCAGATGGAAGATTCATCCTCCTATGAGAAGAGACTTTTGTGATTTTCCATCAAAACCATAAAATACAGGGCAAAGATTCTAAGAAAACAAAGACTCAAGTCTTTGAATCTGGTCCCACTAGGTGTGCCAAAAACTGTTGATGCATAAATCTGTGGGTGTAATCCAGCAGCAACATGGGAAACTCTGAGACGTGGGAATGCTCCTCAGAGTGACCTCCAGATTTTTAGGGAAGTTGGCTCTTTCATTCTTCAATGGGGGGTTTGGGAAAAGGTTAGAAAGCAAACTAGTTTGCAGAAAACAAATGCCTAAACTAAGGTGATCTACCGGATTTGAAACAATTATTTGCACAATGTCTAATTTTGAATGATTTAACTGGATTTAAAGAGCAAAATATGCATGATTAAACCTTAGTTTTAAAACATATTAAACAGAGGTAGAATGAATAGAGGAATTAGAAACAAGAATAGAGTAAACTCATAAATGCATAGAACACCGTCTCATTATTGAATGAAAGAATAAAATTACAAAGGCAAAATTGCTACACAAAATAAACTTTTACAATCATCATCAAAAGACACTGCAGAGGCAAAATAAAATATCTGTTGCTTCTCTCAAATCTCTAATCCTTAGAAATGTAGAACTCCAAATGTATAAAGAAGAACCTCTTTGAATGTGACCCGGATCTACCCATTTATAGCCCCAAAAACCCAACAAATTCTCAATGGCCTCTGCATAATCCGGCACCAAATCTGGCACAAATTCGTTATTTGAAACTGAACTGTTGTTTTTATTTTGCTTATGGCTATATCTGGTACTAAAATGCATCTCTGTGTCATGAAAGAAAACTCCCGCTGCCACCATTTCTACTTCCTATAGCTTGCCTCATGGAAATAAAACAAAGTCATTGTGTATGACTTTAGGGTTGCATCTCTTATGTTTCATGTGAGAAGTGAATATAATAAATTTTCCTTATAAAGCCATAGCTTTATTAGCTGGGACCCACCATTTAATATGAATAGATTTATAAAATATTCTCTTTAAAATTCACCTCTCCCATAAGTTTAGAAAAACTTATATTTAATAGGTTTTACTTATTAAAGGGAGGGCCCACCATTTTATTTCATTCATAAAAGTCTATTCTCTTATAAAATCCCTTAACATTTGCATTTAATTAAATGAAACAAGCATTTCATCTCCTGTGCGTGGGCTGCTCCACGTGGTGGCTTCCGCATCCAACTTGAGTTACTTTATTTTAATTCTGCTACAGCCACGTGCCCTTCTCCGCACCATTTTAACTTGCTTTCTATTGCTCTCGGGTGTTGACATGTGTCACTCTCCACTGCTTCTTGAGTTTCTGTCATGAAAAATAAAGTGGCTCATATCATATTTTGGGGCTTTCACCTTTTATTCCCGTGACTTTATTCCATGAGGGACCCACTACCATATGACTTAATATTGAAGCCTCAGCCTCTCCCGTGAAATATTTAAGTTTTAATAAAATAAAATGAAGGCTTGTATCTCCTACGAGTGGACTCCACCACGTGGCTCCTTCCGCATCTTTCTTCAGTTCCTTTCATTGCTGCGGGTGCTTCCATTTAGTGCTCTTCGCTGCCTTCTTGTTACTTCTTTCATAGCCATTAGATTCATCTTTGTATCTGACGGTTGTAATTTGACTGCACTCGAAACTATATTCCCTGTGTTACCGATTCATTGCCCCTATGTTATCTGAATGGTCTGTGGCTCGAATGTGAGAACTATACCATATATGTCATTTCTATGACTTGATTTTCTTTTGATTTTGCTACAAGCTTTGTTTCTATTATGCAAATGCCATCATACTGAATAGGCTGAAGCTTTGTTCAATCTCAGATGCCCTACATTGCTATGTGCTGTTGCTTTGAACTATCAAACTGGATGATCCTATCACTGAGTGACACTCTTTCTTTAAAAGGATCAAACACCTCCTAATATTGTTGCATCCTTCTTTTACATCTGACAGTGATCTTTATAGATGTAAAACGTTGGTCTCCTTCACTAATTTGAGCTTCTTCATATTTGTAGGTGAGCTTCCCTTGATTCATATGTTGAGACTTCAATTTAAACTAGTTGAAGCTTACCTTATAAGCCATGCCTCAAATCCTTATAGGCAGTGGGTCTTCTTATGGCCTGCGCCTACTACGCCATTCCTTCTTCGGCTTCATATCATGTGCACCATGAGTTTTATTAGAAATAGTGCCTTTTGAATGAGTTTCCTCTTTCGAATGCTCTAGCTTGGAAAATCATATTGAGGTTTTGAGTCAGAGATCACACCATGCAAGATAGGCAGCATCACTATCTTGTTGCGGGCCTCTTTCGATCTAAAGATAGACATCATGCCTGTGTAGTGACCTTTGCCTGGCAGGTATCATCATCTTGTAGAGGCAATGCCTCGTGATATAGACTAAGTATCATTTGAACTTGGAGTGCCTTTCAAAGCTGCGCACTATGTGAGGCTAGACCTTTGAATGGCTGATTTTCATTATAATAAGATTTTACTTCAGAACTCTATGCATGCTTTATAAAAATAGTATCTTCAACTTTGATTGACAGATGTCTTTACAAATGTTATGTGACTGCGCCTTTACATGTTCAAGCCAATCACAGTAAAGTGGCCTCTTTCCCAGGTCATTCCTTTTTATATTGGTCGAATCCTTGTATTGTGGCTACACCATATATGTGTTAGTGGTGGATATCACATCCACAAGACTTAAAAATAACAAACACAGAAACATGAAACACAAGATTACTCAAATTCGTGCTGCTGCACCTTAATCCATTAACTTCAAAACATGATTACATCACATACAGGAATGCTGCTGCATTCATGATCACTTGATCATACAGACTTAACTTGCATTGCATTACATTATGCCTCTTTTATAGAAGGCTTTGGTACATACCTGTGCCTTCTACGCTTTTCCATTCCTCATCTAGAAACAATCTATTTCTAGAAACTTCCTCTAGAACTTTCTAACCTAGAACTTTCCTCTTTCTGGAAACCTCCATCTTATCTAGACTCCTTTAGGAACTTTCTATTTTCCTCTTTTGTCTTTTTGCCTTTTTGTCTTTTTCATTATGTGGGAGAAATTACTCTCCAACACTCCCCCTTAATTTTGACCACCTATCATTCCAAATTTATCTTCCAAATCTTTGTCTTTCAATTCTGGTGACTCAAATCCTTTGCTTGCAAGATGTCTTCAAATCATCTTCACGATCTGCTAATCTTCAACTCTCACGCACTGCTGCGGCAGTCATTCAATCCTTGAAATATTTAGAACAACGAACTGGAAGTCCTCTTGCTATCTATATCTTTCAACTTTGCATGATGCCTCAATCCTTCAAACTTTTCCTGCTTGTTATCATCTTTCACAAATGAAGATCTATACTTAAACAAACTTTCCAGCATACCTGTAATTTGTTGCCAACTCGATCCAAAACTCCATCCACAATCCATTTTCATGCAATCCTTCATAGATTCATCTTTCCACTGTCTTTGCCAACACATCTTTTCTGAATGATTTTTCAACCCACATATGCTACATGGATGCAAATCCCAACACTTTTCCTTTGTATGTCCTTGCCTATGACAATGAAAACATTGCACATTCTTCTTTTCATGAATCAGCTTGTTTGTACCTGTAACATGATTTGCTTTTCCATATCCAAGACCTGCGTACTTTGGCCTCACTATCGGCTCAATTGGCTCCTTCATTCCTTGTCCATACTTGCCTAATCCTTGTCTTTTATAACCCATCTTCTTCATCATATTAAAACCAACATTCTCTTTATTACAATTAACATGATTTTTAGATTCAAACAACTTGTCATCTTTAGCTTTACATTCTTCATCAATAATATCACAACATGCAAATTTTGCTATTCCAACCTCTTCAACCTTGGATTCTTTATCTTCAGCTTTATCACATAAGTCATTTGTATCACATGAGACATCACAAACTAACAGTTTCGTCCTCAAACATTCATTCTCTTCTTTCAACTTTGATATTCCTTCTTTCAACCTTGACATCTCATCTTTTTGTAAACTGTTCTCCTCTTCCAATTTCTTATTATTTTCTTCTAATTCTTTATTCCTCTGTTTAATCTCATCAAACAATTTTAATCTTTCTTTTAACTCTTCTTGAACATTAATTAATTCAATTTTAAGATCAGAAATTTTTATCTCATGTCCTATTTTCTCTATTGAAACCTGCTTTAAATCCCTTAATAATTCTTTTCTTTTCTTTTCCCAATCATCTCTTTCTTTTTAGAAATTATTTTCTGTCTTCTCTCTTTTAGCTTTTCCCATTTGAAAAATTAAATGATTAACTTACCTCAGACTGTTGTCCTTCACTGAGATTGTTTGATGGCTTCACTCACCTCGCTCCTCCTACTTCTTTAGATTACCTTGTGTGACTTCTTCACAGTGGAAACAACTACAACTTTGGCCTGACGATTCTGAACCTTAAGCCTTTCCAATCTCTAATCTATGACTTTCTTGTCTTTGCAAGCTGCGGCTTGTATTTTGATTCCTTCGAACTGTAATCAAAGACTGTGACTTTTTAGATCTACGACTTTTTGTCTTCAGCTGGCTATGGCCTGATTGATTTTAGCGAATCCTCCAAACCTTTTTAGTAACTCTGAAAAATTTCTACTTTAATGAAACCTTGGCTTTTATCTAGCAACTCTTCCTTTCTGCGATCTGTCTCTTTTTTTCCTTTATATAGTGACTTTAGCAACGATCTGGATTGTCTTCTACAACGATTCAAACCCTCGGTGTTCTGCTACAAACTCTGAACCTGATCTTCTCCTTGACTTTGCTCACGCTGATTTGTCTCAGCAATCCCCTTTTTTTTTGTACTGCGGCAGCCTTATCAAACCCTTTTGTAGTGGTTTTTCCTCTCCCTTACTGGCGAATTTTAAACAGGCTTTTCAACTAGGCAATTTCTTTTAAATATAATGGATGTATATTCAGATCTGGTGATTTAACATGATGATTCCCTTCAGACAATGATGGATTTAAATAACTTCTGCAGATTTAGAAACTCACCTTGGCTGCTTCGATTCTTTCTTGACTTTCCAAATGTAGCGCTTAAAAATGATCTCCTGCAGCGATAAATAGGACGACTTCTCCAACTGCGTCTAAACCCCTTGGTGACCTCAATACTCAGCGATTCTTTTTTTTTTAAAATTCTGGTAGCTTCTTCCTGCGGCTCCAATATCTTCTCCAAATCTTCTTTTCAGCGATGACTGGCTTCACAGCGATCTACGCCCTTTTGTTTATCACGATTCCCTCCTAGTGTCTTGATTCAACACCAGCTCGCTCTTCAACTTTCATGGAAGCGGCTTGATCAGCGATTTTCAATGGCTTTATCTGACCTCAGATCTGCGACTTGTCTTGGCAGGATACTCAAATTTCATAGATCAATATGCGGTTAATACAAAAACTTAAAAACCTGCATGTGTTATAGCAGCTTCAAAAAAGGCAATTGCAGCTTTTTAAGACAGCAATCTGATTTTCTTTGATCAACAATTCCCAAAAACCAGCGATACCAGAGACTTTTTAAACCACGATTTCCTTCAATAACAGCTATTGCAAACATCAGTGACCTTATATTCCTTGTGACATCATTTCTTTCTTTCGATCTGATCTTTCAACTTGGCGGCTACGTCACTAACCTAACAACTCCGATTCAGCAATTCCTAGAAACCAAGATCTCATAACACAATGACCACAATAAGCCTCATAAACCCTAGCTCTAGATCTTCACATGACCTGGTAACCCTAGCTTTGATACTCTAATGCACAGCTCCAATTCCACGATCTAATAACTTGCACAATCCTCCCAAATCTTCTAACCTACTCTGATACCACTTGTTAGTGGTGGATATCACATCCACAAGACTTAAAAATAACAAACACAGAAACATGAAACACAAGATTACTCATATTCGTGCTGCTGCACCTTAATCCATTAACTTCAAAACATGATTACATCACATATAGGAATGCTGCTGCATTCATGATCACTTGATCATATAGACTTAACTTGCATTGCATTACATTATGCCTCTTTTATAGAAGGCTTTGGTACATGCCTGTGCCTTCTAGGCTTTTCCATTCCTCATCTAGAAACAATCTATTTCTAGAAACTTCCTCTAGAACTTTCTAACCTAGAACTCTCCTCTTTCTGGAAACCTCCGTCTTATCTAGACTCCTTTAGGAACTTTCTATTTTCCTCTTTTGTCTTTTTGCCTTTTTGTCTTTTTCATTATGTGGGAGAAATTACTCTCCAACAATATGAATCTTCCAGATTCCTTTATTACAAATTTAATGAAAGACTAATGAAACCTTTTACCATTAAAGGATCCCTGATGTAGAAATCTTTTGAAGTGGTGTAAAAGAATTGTCACCAGGTAGCATCCTCAACTTTTTTACCTAAAGCTCATAGTGAAGCTCTCAACTCAACAATCCTTTTGAGAAAGGATTCCAATTGTTCTCCATTCTTTATCTTTAGGCTGTGTAGCTGATTCTGCAAATACAAGATCTGATTCTGATTCTTTGCATCATACAATAACCTGAGCTTGTCCCATGCATCTTTGGCTATGGATAATTCTCGGATAAAGGGATGAACTTCATCAGACACGCTGAAAAGAATGATCAGTTTGGTCTTCCTGTTGGCTTGATCAAATTTCTTTTGCTCATTAGCATCACTTGCATGTGGTTTCATGGTTCCATCAACCACATTCCAAACATCTTCAAACTCGAGTTCAGTTTTGAGTTTGGTCTTCCATGCTGAATAATGAATAATTATTCCCGAGTAGCAACTGAGAATCGGGAAGAAGAAATTTCGGAGGATTGGCTGCCATTGTATTAGCAATATATAGATGTTATTTTATTTCGTTTCCCGTCACTGAGATCAGCTATATACCGTACAGGAGAGGATACTTTAGAAATAAAAATAACATTAAAATGGCTGAGCTGAAATTGCATCTAAAATAATTTTACAATAACTCATTTTCAATGTTTCTTTGAAACAATTAATCCAAATATTAATGGGGCCGACTCAACTTAACGCAAGGTTTGACCAGACTCTCGGACTCCTATGGTCATTTCCTCATTATTTTTCCAAAGAACATGAGAACTTAAGACATCTAATGTGTATGCTAAATGGAAATAGATGCGACACTAAATCGAAATTTTGAACACAAAACTTATAACTTATCAAAGTGAAAAAACAAAAACAAAAATTATTGCTGACGGAGATACTGATGCCACCCAAATTTGTGCTGATTTCATGTCTTGGAACGGTGACAGATAATATAACATTCCGCCTCAAAGAATCTCTGAATTTTCGTGTGATGGAATGCTTCAACGCCCAGGCAATGTCTTCGAGTCACAGTCCGACTGCTTTCTTTACAACCGTGAATTAATGACTCAGACCTTTCACTTGCCGAAGAGCAATTCCATACTTGCACGATGATCTTCATGCCTTGAAATCTTACGCGACTGCAAAGAAAAGGCTCACGCCAAAGATGAGCATTATCATGGAGAGCACGGGAAAATGGACAAATAATAGAATGAGAGAGTTAAATCCTTTGAGCTCAGCCTCTTTGATTGTTGAGGAGAGGAAAACAACGGGAGAAGACTCCCTTAGCTGTGGCGGAGAATAACCCCAAGGAGAAGGCCCCTCCCAAGGCCGGTAAAAAGATTGCCAAGGCTCCCGGGGATAAAAAAAAAAAGTGTAGAAACCTACAATAACTACATATTCAAAGCGCTGAAGCAGGTTCACCCCGAGATTGGGATCTCCAGCAAGGCCATGTCCATCATGAATTCTTTCATGAGTGACATTTTCAAGAAATTGGCTGGAGAGTCATCGAAGCTGGGGAAGCACAATAAGAGGGATATCTGTGAAATATTTACTGCCATTTCAGTTGATATCCGTGACCCGTATAGATAGCAGATCGGGCCGCCTTAGTACAATAGATTGGCCTTTTGAATAGAGAGGAACTAAATGAGATCAAAACTCCCCGACAATCTGTAACAACTCAAATATCAGTCAAATACAACTCATTAATAATTTTCAATCCTCGCATCATTATCACTATATAATAGGCACAGAATCTCCGATGCTCTGATACCATATCAGATTTTGTGGAGCAATCAAATAGTTAGGTTTGCATTATCGAAAATATTTATACATGGAGGAAGTGACTAACAGTGTATTCATGGGTACAACAAATAGCTTAAATAAGCTATCAAACAATAACAAACTAAAAGCAAATGCTAACAATTAAACAAACCATAAACAACCAAACAAACCATACCGGTAATGATGGAATATCTAACAAATAATTGCTAAAGAAATTAATTACAATGGAGAATCCTTCCTTTAATATTTGCATAGTTGGTTGGCACAATCACCCCATATATATATATATATATATATATATATTTGTAATGTTGAAACATGAGTTCATGGGAGGCAGCCACCAGCAGGGTCAAGGGGTAGTGGCATTAACAGGCTTTGTACATATGTGGCATTAGTTTATTGCACTTACTACCAAATATGTTGTCTCTACAAGGATAATTACCTTGTAAACTTTAATATGTTGTCTCTACATGGATAATTACCTTGTAAACTTTATTGTTGCTACACATTATGAAACAATAGTTACATGTCCTTTACATTATCAGTACAACCATGTTTTCAATATAGCCACCATTACTAGCTCTTCTGGCTTGTGGTAGCTCATGCAAACATAAATTCACTCTTGATTTCTTGTGGTACCTTGTGTCATCTTCCAAGACATTATCTAGCCTTCAATTCATGTTGCATGTTCACAAGTTTTCTCACAAGTGCACTTGCATCATTGATCATGTTCTAGTAAGTATTAAACACCTGTGGTTATGAGGTCTTAATCTAGATGCCTTGTAGTTCTTGTCATAGGACCACCACATTTGGAACAACATATATTATGTATCACAAGACATGAAACATCACTATCATATGTAAACCACTATGTTTTCCATTTTGTAATACTTGAAAACTCACTAGAATGAAGACTATAGATAAAGTGTTCCTACTATGAATCTCCTAGGTGAATATCATTTAAGTCCCAACAATAGGATGTGAAAAAAACATTAAAAAAAAACATTGGGGAACACATGGAAACACATCAAATAGGGTTGAACATAATAAAACACAACAGCACATCAGCACTAGGAGCAAGTAAAAAGTTGAGGCTTGGCTAAAATGATCCTAGAACATGTGAGAGAGGCAGACACTAAAGTGAGCCCAAAAGATAATGTGATAATTGTAGGGTATGCAATTTTTGACATTAAAGTTTGCCCCAAATTTAATAGACTGATGTCACTAAGTGATAAGCTACATTGTATAAAAATAAAATGATGAAACTAGCATCATAAAAAATGATACTAGAAAGGATACATTATAATTCTTCGAGTGAGGGAACCATAACCCTAGGATAAGAATCTACAAAACCAAATATTAAACAAAGAAAAATTTCAACACAAAGATGCCTTAAAACATAAAGCCTACAAAATAATAATGACAAACAAATATAAAACCTACAAACTAGACATCTTAGATTATCACAAACATATGTATAGAAAAGAAAAATGGAGAAAATCTTATACAATGATAAAATGTGATTAATAAAGCATTTTATTCATAAAGAATAAACTAATGCATAAGAAGACAAACAACGCATGATTCAACATCTAGCTTTTTCTATCACTAGGAATCATGAGAAGAGAATGCATGATTCAAGGGCTATCTTACTCTGTCGCTAGGAATCAGGAGAATAAATGAATCACTTGTGCTAGCTTTCTATATTAATAGGTGATTAGGATGTTTTGGTAAAATGCAAAATCACTTGGAATAGTATGCTCTGTTGTTAGGTGATCCAAGATATATAGTGGTAGATCAAACACTCTTTGATCAGTCACCATGCCTATGCTTTAATTTTGAAAGCACATTGATAGTGTGTGTTTGCACATGTGGTCAGAATATATGCCCCCCTCAAAATATTTGCATGTATATTATGTGAATATTTTAAGGTAGTGTAAAGGGAGGTAAAGAGGAAAGGGATCACTAGGAAGGATGTGTACACCAACATAAGTTCCCCATGACCCCTAAAATGTAGGTGAGGACAAAAAAGATGTAGATGGTTGTCTTGTTACGAATGAAGATGGATTATGGTAGCACCTAGAATTGTGCCCCACTATATGATAACATGCACAAATGTCACATAATGGATAACAACATAATATATGAAGAGAGGCTCAAACGTACAATGAGAAAACATGATCTACAAATAGAAGAGAGAAAGATAAAGGCAATCTCAATAGTGTGCATTAGTAATCAAAATGATAGAGGTAATCTTAATGTGATGAAAGAGGCAAGCTCAATGACATAACAAAGGGGTCTTTATATTTAGAGAGAGGGGGTTCTCATGTTAGGATAGAGGTGATCTCCATGCCATAATAGAGGTACTCTCTAGAAAGGAAGAAGATGAATACTTATAGGGTGAAAGCATAAAGATGAGTATAGATTTCGTGGAAGTCTCCCACAAACAGAAAATGCCACTTGGAATGGGTATCTATTTTGAAAATAATGGGTACCCATTTAGGAATGGGAGCTTGAACCTAAATGGGTGCCCGTTATGAAACATTCTCCTATTTATGATCAGGTAACTGAAGCCAAACGGGCACCCGTTATGGAACGAATGCTCACAAATGAAATGGGTACACATTTTAAAATAGGTACCCCTTTTTGAAAAGTATATATTTTTTAAAAATAGGCCTGCAGCCTCATTTTACCAATTATAGGCCACGAGAAGAGAGCAAGACTGATGCCAAAAATGGGTACCCTAGTCGACTGACCCCACCACCCACCTCTAGAACATCCTTGCCTCCTCCAGATCAACTATCAACTGTCCCAGGTTGGTTACCCATAATTTTCTATTGTTTTTCATTGTTTTTTGCTTTGTTTTTGTTGTTTTTTTAAATTTTTACATGTTAAACTACATATGTTAAACTCTAAATTGAAAACAATTGTTAGACCCTAATTGTTAAATTGTAAACGTTAATTCATAAACCATAAACCCCAATTCATAAACTAGGGCTTCATAAACTAAACTAGCTTATTCTAAAACCTAAATGACTTATTAAACCTAAACCTAAAACCTAGAAGTCACTTTATTATGTTTAAATATTTAATTTAAACTAGGGTTTGATTGAACTTCTAGGGTTTCTTTTATATAGGCTTAACAATAAACCTTTAAGAATGATATTTCAAAATCATTTGAAATTGTGTCTATAGACCTTGAACTAGTTATACACTTAGTCTTCATGGCTTTCAATGTTCCTGATGAGTATCATAGTCCTAATTTAACCATTTGTAAAACTTTTTTTATGAAGCTAAAAACCAAAAAATTAGACATGACAAGACCCTAATATCTTTTTGTAGACCTAACTTAAATGACTTATTAAAGCTAAACCTAGAACCTAGAATTCACCTATACCTAAAACCTAGGGGACAATAACAATGGAAAAAACTAAATAAAACCTATAAATTAGACATGACAGGACCCTAATATCTTTTTGTAGACCTAACCTAAATGTCTTTGTATCCTAAACCTAAAACCTAGATCCAAGTCACTTTATTATGTCTAAATCTTTAATTAAAACATATCCATCTATCTATGACAACTTGAGGCTTAACAAATAGGACACCAACAATGGAAAAAATAAAATAATGTTGAGTAATGTATAGGACATGAGTTTAAAGATTGAATAAAGTATAACACATTTTAGGAAGGATAAACATGGATTAGGAACAAAATAGGAAATGGTAACATGGCTAGATGAAATGACATTTCGGCTATACATTAAACTTTTACCAATGATATTTCAAAAGATCATTCGAAATTGTCTACATACATATATATATATATATGAACTTAGTTCCATGGTTGATTCAAGCACATATTTCTTGTCTTGGATATTTAGACATAGTTCCCTAATGGATATAGAGTTGTCTAGTAGTGGTGAGAGGCCAAAGACTTTAATAAAAATTTGAATACTTATTTCTTGGATATCCTTTATAGTGTAATAATAGTTTAGGTTTGAAAATCTCTCCTAATTCAATTATATAACTTTCCAAACATCTCTATGAAGTTGAAATCTTTGTATTGATTAGAAAAATCATATTAGTATGCTCAAATCTTGTACATTTGCATATAATGTATAAATGGAATCACATACATAAGAATCTAAAATTGTGTTCATCTTTTGGGGCATATATAAATATTTATTATCTTCTCAATTCAGGTCTTGTAGGTGTATTTGTAGCCAATAGCGACATGAACTTAGTGACCTGTGTTTAGGAGTTCATAACGCATGAGTGGTTGTGAACAACCTAGTTGTTATTGAATATTTTCTCTTTAATTGTCTTCTTTTGAAAACCTCAAGGAAATATTTCTAAGTTTGGGAGAGCCCAAAGGAGAAGAAGAGGCTCTCATTCTAATGAATTGGTGTACAATTGTCCACTTATTAATCATAACCTCTAGGATTAGAACTTCTATTGATATTCATGGTTTGTCAACATGTAGTATACTAAGTAACCATAAGGCTAGTTAATTATTTTTAGGATTTTGATTTCTATGAACATTGCATTTATAGGAAACAAAATCAACTTAAATTTTACCAAAATAGGAAATGGTAACATGGCTAGATGGAATGACATTTAGGCTATACATTAAACTTTTAGGAATGGTATATTTCAAAAGATCATTTGAAATTGTCTACATATATACATACATATATACATACATACATACATACATACATACATACATACATACATGCATGCATGGATGCGTACATGCATACATACATACATACATACATTTATTTACAATAAAAGATTATAGGACAATAAAATAATGTTGAGTAGATAGGACATGAGTTTGAAGATTGAATAAAATAAAACACAGTTTAGGAAGGATAAACATGGATTAGGAACAAAATAGGAAATGGTAACATGGCTAGATGGAATGACATTTAGGCTATACAATAAACTTTTAGGAATGATTCTTAAACATAAATTTTGACTCTTGTCATGATTCTTAAACATAAATTTTGATTTACATTTTCTAACAAGTTTAAATTTTTCTTCAAAAAGGTCACTTGGTTGAATGCATGTGTATATGTTAGATTAAATGTAAAATTAAATGTTTTAATATATTGTTTAAACCATGCAAATTTATATATTTCTAAGTTTTCAATTTATATGTATATGTATATTTAAAAATGTCATAGATGCAATTTAATATATATTTTCAATTCATGATTCGATTTTAAATATTTTTCGTAATTGCATCTCTACTTGTAGACCTTATTTGTAAACATGGCTGATCTAGCCAACGACCCCCTTAGGATTCCCCACCCCAATTGCCCCCCCCCCCCCCCCCCCCCACCACCACCACCACCACCACCACCTAGTCCACCACCACCTGATGAGGCTCAGTTGCGAGCAACAATTGATGAAAATATACAAACATTGCAAGAACAAATCAATTTCTTGCAAAGCCAAATCCAAACCCCACCACACATTTCATGGTTTGCATCTACAATGCAAACTATTATCAATTCGGTGAGAGCTATTCACATGGATCTAGACACATTCCACTCATGGTAGGAAGATAGGAGGCAGTTTTATGAGGATGGTCTATCATATAAAGAGATCAATGATTTACATATTACAAAAAATACAATTGCCCCATATTTCATTGATCCCTCCACAGGCCAACAAATACCAGCAAATAAAAAGAGAATTTCAATAAGATGGCACACGCATCAGCAGATAACTCATAATTTTTCAGAGCAGTGGTGGATGGTCTTTGACCATCCATGCCTCATGCTAATTTTGAGGTTCCCTTTTATTTTTTGAAAAAACTATGGGTGGAGTTTGAGATGGGATTAAAGTCCAATTATTTTGATATGAGATCATTTCAGTGTGTGGGTGGTGCAATGCCACAACATAGACCAGGGGCGCATGTCAATCCAAATCAATGGTTTCCCCCTACACCTATTGTCCCTTCTCCAACCTCTGTTCTTGTGCCCTTTCACCAGCAGACAATTATCTCAGCACTCGGAGTGTTATCGTCACTCTCAAGAAACTTAACTAACCAATCTACCCACTTGGAAGATGAAGTCAATCCTGGAAAGCCGACAGAGCCTAGAGGAGCATCTGGTGCTAGTCCTAGCACATCACAACCATTAACACCATTGTCGTCCACACCAAATTATTTTTAGAATTGTAATCATCCATGTTTTGGTCCTAAATCTGCTTTGGAGGAGTCCTTTTTGGCTACATTATTCACTCCTATGGACTCAATATATATGCCACATTTAATAAAATTAAATCTAATACAAATTAATATAGATCCAATTATCAATTATCAGTCTTTTTAATAAATTTTAAATATATTAATAAACATGTCGATTCGTATAGATGACTCCATCAATTGCTGCCACTTCATTCTAGCTTCACCATTTAGTGTCAATGATAGTAGAGATGGGTAGACCTTATACAGTCGAGGTATAAAAATTAGGACCTCTAGAGATTATATAATTGGATATCTATTTTAATAATATAAAATAATATGCAAATGTGATGAACCTTTTTTTAATTTAAAGCAGATGGGAGGTCCTGGCACTTTTGTGTCAAACCAACCAAGTCATCCAGGACCAGTGGCACCATCATCTATGCAAGAGCCTACTTGATATTTGATGGTTTGTATCTTAAAATTTTACATTATTAGTTTAAATTTAAATTTCTAGTATAATTTCATGATTTTAAATTCTTCTTTAAAGTTAAATTTATATATGCATGTACACATATATATATGCAGGATGAGAATAGCATAGGTGTAGGCTCAATTAATCCTATCATTGATATTTTAGAATATGCATGAGTCTTCTCTCATATTTTAGGTCCTATATAGTTAAATCCTATGTCATTTCACTGTCTTTTATATCATTCAACCTTGCATTTTGTATCTATACTCTAGCTTAATTCATGTGTTTTATTGAAATATAGGAATTGGCGACATAGACATTTACTCTATCAGAATTAGTACCATTTATTCCACATGAGCATGATAGGAGAGATTTTGAGCCCGTTTTGGTATTCTTAGACATTTTCAAATTTAGATTTTAAAACTTAATTTAATGTTTGGTTTTAAATATTTGATTTAAATAGTTAGGATGTACTTTTGACATTAAAATTGATTTGAAGATTCTTTTTCTTGTACTCCCTCTGAGTCATGTGGGACCAAAAGGTGGCATGCTAAAACTTACCTGGCACACATATGTATTAGATTGTTTGTTTCATGAGGATTTTATGACTATTTTAGTATTGATTGGACATATATGTATTATGACTATTTCACTATTTTTACATGGATTATTGTTATGTCGATATTTATATCTCATAGACTAGATTTTACTATTTATTAAATTTCCACTATATGCATCTATATTCAAATTTTAATTTCATATCTCATATTTAACACTTCAAATTATCATGTGTTTAATTGTAAAATTGTAAACTACTAATTCTAATTAGATAAGAGAAAAATTTCAATTAATTTAATTTATTAAACATTTATTCAATATAGACTCGGTTGTATATAATTTATACAAACTAAATGTACCTACCCTTTAAGTTTACAAAATAAAATGAAAGTTATCTTTGTTGAGCTAGAATGAATATAAATAATTGGAAAGTCTATTAAGGCAATTGATCATGGGCACTAAATCTTAAAAATATTTATTTGTTGAAAGTTAGGTTATTCTAGTAATTTCTACGGTTCTATTTGGATTTACATGAGTCAAATTCTAGGACTTGTTATATTATAATTGAGTTAAATATTTATGCAAATTTTATTGATTAAATTTGTCAAGAGTAACCATGTTTAATCAATTTATTTAATCTATTAAACATTTCATAGATCAATACCTTCCCTATAAATTTACAAAAAAGAAAAAGAAAATTAGAGAAATACCTACACTTTAAATTTACAATTTAAGAAATTTAGAAAATTAGAGAAATTTAGGTCTACCCTAAACTTTATCAAAAGAAAAATAGAGAAATACCTAACCTAAATATCAAAATAAAAATAAACAAATACCTACTCTAAATTATTATATATAAAAATTTGATAAAGAATACTTGGTTCTATCTACTAAAACTTTTGAGATTTGCTTCTAATTTTGAAAAAAATTAAAAATTATAATTTCTAAAAACTATAATAAAATCATCATTTTGTATGTAATTTCATCAACAGTACCAAATAATAACTTAATGAATGCATTAATTTGTTTTTCATAACTTCTCTGTACAAGAAAAAGAGCTTCCCTTAGCTTCAAGAAATATAAATATTCTATACTGACAAGGCCAACCACGTGAAGGTGGAAGCTCATGTGGCCTCTCCTAAGACCTAAGACACATGTATTCTAGCAGACGTAGGACACCTAAGACACCTATTGTATACTATGTATCTAGATTTTATAAACATAGTAGACCTAAGGCACCTAGTCTTTATACCTTATTATAGTCTAGACCTAAGTCACCTAGACACCTATTATAGTTCTACCTAAGACACCTCTAGATGCCTATTATGGTAGACCTAGTTGACATATAGTATCTACCTAGGACACCTAGATTAAATTATACCTTATTCTAGTCTCTAGATAGGTATTTGATATATAGTATCTACCTAAGACACCTATATTAGATTATACCTTTTTTCTAGTCTCTAGACCTAGTTGACATATAGTATACCTAAGACATAGGTAGAGACACCTATTGCAATTAGAACCCAAGACACCTAGAGACGCCTAGATTTTATACCTTATTCTCTAAGTCTAGATCTAAGATTTTATACTTGACACCTAGAAGTTGAAGACTCTAGATATCGAGCATGTGTAGATATCCTACCCGTGCAACAAGAAACAATAGCTTGAAATCCTTTCAACACTACATGTGATTGCAAAAACAAATCTAGAGGTTAGGCCACGATGAAACGTAAATAAAAAATTGAGAACCTAGAGATCATTTTATTTAAAGATAGAATTTGTTAAGAAGTTCCATTGAAATTATAATGAAAGGAAAGAACTATTGAAGCATAAATTAAAATAATTAGTAGTATAGGTCTAGTGAATACTTGAAATAAAGTGTAAGTGAAATTTAAATAATAATTAACACCTTCTATGTTCCCAACCTCTGGTATGACTACAAAAACATCTCCTACACCATGTAATGAAATGAAAAAAGATAGAATGTGTCATGATCTAAGAGAATTAGGAATATTTATATGAAGGCTTAAGGGGAGTTAAGAGGATGGCTTATGGGGAGATGCAATCAATTAGGGGAGATGCACGCTAGTAAAAAAATTACCTAAAAATATACTTAATCCAAAACTCACATTCTAAGAAATACCCAATTAAACTAAATCATACTTACCTAACTTATGGAACATAGCTAGGAGATGGCTTAAGGGGAGTTAAGAGGATGGATTAAGGAGAGTTAAGAGGATGTATTAAGGGGAGATTAAATCAACTATAGTATTTTTGGTAAGGGTACATGCACTAACATATATCATTTAACTATATTGAAGTTATTTTAAACTAAATCCTAAGTTTACCTAACTTATGGAACATAGATAGGGGATGGCTTAAGTGGAGTTAAGGGGATGGATTAAGAGGATATGGAATCAATTGTAGTATTTTTGGTAAGGGTACATACACTAACTTATATCATTTAACTATATTTGAGTTATTTTAAACTAAATCTGAAGTTTACCTAACTTATGGAACATAGCTAGGGGATGGTTTAAGTGGACTTAAGAGGCTGTTTAAGGGGAGATGCAATCAATTAACTATCAATCATAATAATCCTAAACTCACATCCTAGACAAAGATTAAAAGTTCAAAAATTATTACATTCCTATTAACCATTTAAAAAATTTACTGCATTGTACCATCTGCATCTTCTCTTTTCTATAATGTATCTATGATTGCCTCATGTTCTTCTATAGAAAGTGTCCATAAATATTTTGTGACAAGTATCCCCTTATATCTCACTAATTATATATTTGTTACCACAACTAGATACAAGTAGTGCAAAATTTTCTTCTGTCTTTCATAATCTTCAAATGTAGGTATACTGTTCCTCCTTATCAAATATTTACGTAGCCAAGTGCCAACAACAACCACATAATCTATTGGATACTCAAAGTTATCATTATCTACTCTAGGCTGTAAAAACTTCTGTTGTGCCTCCACACTGAGCCAACCAATACTTTATTTCCTCTTCATTACCCTCAGGTACAACAACAACATACACATATCCTGCAAGAAACATTCAAATTCAATAAGTCACAAAAATATACATGCATACATATACAATAAAATATAGATTGAAAAAAATTGTATCAAAAAGAGATATTGAATTAATGTACCTTCTATTGAAATATGGTGAGCACATACAGATTACACCATTGCACAGGAATAACAAAAACAGAATAGTATATTATTGTCTTCAAGATGATTTTACAATGCATTACATTGGCTTTACTAACCAACTAACCAACTAGCCAACTAACTATTGTTACTCCCACAAACTAACCAACTAACTATTGTTTTACTAACATTTATTTAATATGCATAAACTAACAATGTAATACTATATGACTATTATGCCAACATTCCTCCCCTTATTACATTGTTCCTGCAAAAGTACCGAGGGACACTCCCTGAATGCTAACATACTCAACAAAGCTAATTACATAATATGAATACATATTTTACAGAAGATCTTCTCCCAAACAACAAATCCTAAACCAACTGAGGCTCCATCATGCTGTCTCATCTACCCTTGGAAAGGCATAGCTTCAAGCTATGTTCTTGAGCTCTTTAGTCCTTAACTCTCAAATCACAGTCTTGAATTATTCGACAATGAACCCTAAGAGATACGACAGGTCTCTGTCATTGTCTAGTGACCACAAAAGGGTATAATTCTTGATCATATACTCTTTGAAGCTCGCTAGACAACAATCAATATTGAGTTCAACACCAAATCCCAAACCTGTCTCCAAAACAAAATCTTCACAAAACATACATTCTTCAAATTCGTCAGCATCAACAAAAAAAAACCAAAACAACCAAAACCCAAAACGCTTCTCATGCAAAGCATCATCTCAAAGTGAGAAGCTAACTTGAGATGATAGAAAATCCTCCATCCTCCAATGCTGCCTACCTCCAATATGACCATGTTACTCTTTAACCAACTGATGTCTTGGATGAATCTTTAGAGGCCTCATTAGGGATAGAAAACATGTCCTTGAAAGCATAAGTGATCTTCGACATATGTACATTCATGATTAAAAGATGATAATGTCAATTTGAACTAATGATAGACCCATACACTAATCAACCTTATATCTCCAAGATAATTTTCCTTATTATGCTTCAATTGATAACATTTGGACCGAAAAACTAAATAAGACTTTTGATTAAAAGTTTAGGATTTATTACTTCAACCTCTTTCCCCAACCATTGAAGATGGGTCTCCTTAACACTCTGGCTTTATTTATTTCTGATCTCACCCTTACAAACTCCACAGCCAATGGATACAGTTGCCATAAATTACCATGCAACTGTGTTTCTTTTGCACCACAACAATTATGTTCTCTCAGGCTTCTTTTGTTCACAATCACACAAGGTTAGCTGAAAAAAACTTCAACATCTTTTCCCAGCTTGAAACATCAACTCTTGCAAATAGTCAAATAATATTTATGAACAAATATAGGAAGTACATGTTTCTAACTTCCTTTCAAACTCATGGCTTTATGATGACTTTTTATTGTTTTGGCATCATATTTGTAGGGATTCTTCCATGTGGATGATATATCCTTAAGCTATAGCACCCCTATGCAACAAATGAAGGAATGTCACCTTATGTTCTCCTAATTTTCCATGCAATATTTACATAGTAGAGAATGTCTTAGATCGCTGTGCCAAGGATTCTTCATGCACTGCAATAATAAATGAACATTGGCCATTTTGCTTTATATTTCCATGCTATAATAAAAAGTTACATGGAATGTTTCTTCTTCAAATGAAACCTTTATACCATATGCACCATATTCTTTTCAAACGGCTGACCAATTCTTCTATGGTGGCAAAGTCATTTAACATCTATAAGACTATGGATCGCCTATGAACCATGTAGTATGCTACTTTGATTCTTCAACTCTCCCACATTTTACATCAAAACCCTAACTACAATGGCAACCATGAAAGTAGAAGTAGGCACTGGAGTCTGAATATTATTGTTAATGAATTTGTATGTAGCAAAGTATGAAATGATATCCATCCATTTACAGATCTACTATAGAAAGGAGTTAAATTTGAATGGAATACTACATGCCAACAAACTTTAGATGCTATTGAAACTTATCTCACTTTCTCCATAGCAAGATCTATCCCCGCAACTGCCAACAATATCAAATGCAAAGGTTTGATTTTTCAGATTGACGGACTCCCTCAACAATCTTTTTCTTCACAACCTATTCTCAAATTGCTCTGATACCATATTGAAATATGGTGAACATGTACATATTACACCATTGTATAGGAATAACAAAAATAGAATAATATATTAATGTCTTCAGGATGATTTTACAATGCATTACATTGGCTTTATAAAAGTCTCTTCCCTTTAACTATTTGATAACTACCTCCATAAGGGAATGTAACTCCCACAAACTAACCAACTAACTATTGTTTTACTAGCAATTATTTAATATGCATAAACTAACAATGTAATATTGTATAACTATTATGCCAACACCTTCTTGTACAAGGTCTGGAATATGTTCATAGTCATTTGATGCTTGCAAATGATTATCCTCCTCAAATGTTATCTCATTTTGATTATGTGTTTGTAGAGGTGTAAAGGATATTTGTTTTCATTCTTCAACCGAATTTGTATTTTCACATGCTTCCCACTCACCTATGATACAAAACTGACAAAAACATGTGAGCTCCCTAGTCCATATAGTCCATGTGCTTGCAGTTGAACTCTTAAATGAATGTCATTTTGTTCATCCACTCATTGTATCACAATCATATTGGGGATGAATGTTTTCTTCTTCAACCAACCAAAAAAACCATTAAACTTTAGAGTTTTCACTTGATCCTATAGTCAATTTTGCATTACACAAATCCACAATCGCATGTGCATCTTGAAACTTTGCTACATCATGAAATTTTAGTTGCTCCCTAGCAAGAGACCATTTCACACATGCTTTAGCTCCATCATGTTCTCCTTTACAATGTCTAGCTTCAAAGAAACTCCACATATGTTGGATATTGTTTTCTTTATGGGCCCTACTTAATGAATAAAACATTTGAGCATTTTTGAATGGTCCTATACAATTGTTTGAGCATATGAGATGTGTCATCGATATTTGTATTTTTTTTAAGTTTTCACTAAATACTTTGAAACAATAGTTCTCAAACTCTAATGAATGTAACCAGTTATCACTCACATAGAAATGGTACTCCCTCAAAATTTTCCTATCATCTTTTGTACTGTCAACTACATGTCTATATACAATATGAACAAATATGGCCACTGTATTGAGCTATAGTATTGTAAATGAATCTCCTCTTGTGGAGCAAGGGTATAGTTTTTTGCAAATTCAACCACTAAAAGTATAGTTCCAATTGGAAATGTGTTCTTACATCTACGAAATTGTTTATCAATCCACCGAGTATATTGAGAGTGTTTCACATATTTATACACAATCTTATTCTTGAACTCTATGATGAATGCATGTACACTACTTTTTTCTATGACTAATTCATAACGCTTTCTAATTTTTCCATCCTTTAATGGATATTGAACATTGGTGAACCTCTTCACATCCACTAATTGTTGTCCAAAATCATGTGAACTACTTTCATGCATGAAGTCTTCTAACAATGAAAGGTTACCACATCTATTGCATTGTCTAAGAACACATGGTTTTGCAAAAAATAATTGTGCATCAGTTGTTTCACAAAGTAAACTTGTTATAAAATCCTTAATTGTTGTAGGTGGCATATTAATACCACATTCCTGCATACTTTGGTTAGTCTGCAAAGTATAATGTATATATCGAAAAACATCATAATAATAATAAAATTACACATGAGTCTGACAAAAACAAGAGATTCATTGCTTATTAATGTTTACATACCAAAGTTTACATTTCTCTTTGACTTATACTAAAATTTTCTGTAACTGAATCATCTAGAAATTTTCTATATAATTCTATTTGAGTCATGTCCAAAAGATGTTTTGGATGAGGATGATGATTTGTTTACCCCACTCTTAATCTCAAAACATTTCTAGCATTTGATGAAACCCTTGTATTATCATGCCAATATTTTTCAATCAAAGACCTAATTTCAATATTTAATTTCATGTTAGACCTTGGGATTCTACCATTAAAAGTCCAATATTGGTTGATTGGATCCTCTTCAATAGTTAGTCTTCTCTTTTCTTCTCATATTAAAGTTACAACATGCTCATGTTTAAATATCCACTTGTCTTACTTATCATTATTTTCTCATAACTAATTTATTAACTAAAGTAGTTGTTATTGCTCCGCATGCTACATTCTTATCCTTAGATTGACTTTTGTTTTCCAATAGAACCAATAGCATTAGTAACACTAGACATAACTTGTTCCATTGATTCATCCACCATTTTAGGTTTTACAAAAATGCCTAATTTTTTTATTACTTTTCTCATTTTTTACATTCTCACCAATTGTAATACAAGTTAGCATTGAAATCCAAGAGTTTTTCTATAAAAAACCATTTTTACACTCTATTTACATGGTTTTGAATTTGTCTCCAAGATATCTTACCACGAAAATCCTTCAAAACAGTACTTTCAATTTTACAAAAATATTTTCATTTTCACACATACAAGGGTTTTCATTTTTATTTTTATTATCTTGTTTGTAGTAGAGGCATTTATCTCTACAATGTTATATCCATCTTTCTTTAAATCATTAATCTCATTATCATTCAAGGGATTGGAAGACATACTTGGATTCATTCTTATACTTGCATTTTTCATGTTCTTGACCTCTTCCACATTTGCATAGTCTGCATTCACTTTATCCATATTTGTCTCTTCAATATTCTCCTCTTCAATATTCTCATCCTCAATGTTCTCCTCTTCAATAGTCATCGAACTGGATGCTACATCATTATTCATTTTTTTAATCCTCTCTCTCCTATCTCTTTGTCATTTTGTCTCTTTCTCTCTATGTACTTCAATTTCTTTTACTGTCATAACCTTCCTCTTGATTTTTTGTTAACGTTTATTTGATCCCATGATTACCAAAATGTGTTGGATGCCTTCTTAAAAAAATTTATGAAATACAAGTAGATGTGGATCCTTTGTTCAATATGATATTTTCTTGATATTTGTTTGATCTCTCCAAGAAATTGAATCCTTCTAAAAAATAGATTCTTTACTTCATTCCATCTGAAAATGCTTGTTATGATTGAATCCCTATAAAAATTGCATAAAAAATGCCCTACTGAGAGCTCAAATTGACACTTTGCATATAAAAAGGTCACAGAATTCGTCATTGTCGGCGTATTGGTAAAAAAGAATGTTTCTCCAAGAAATTGAATCCTTGTAAAAAACTGATTTTCTACTTTATTCCATATGAAAATGCTCCTTATGATAGAATCCTTGTAAAAATTGCATAAAATATGGCCTGCTGAGAGCTCGAATTGACATTTTGCACATAAAAAGTCATAATTTGTTGTTGGTAGCCATACTAGTAAAAAAGAATGGTGTAGAGTATCAGTCATACTATGAATTTATGAAAAAAAAAAAAATAACAACTAAATAAGAAATGGGTGCCCATTTTAAAACAGGCACCCATTTCTTATTTAGTCATTATTTTTTTTATTTTAAAAATAATGTGTACCTATTATTTTTAAAATGGATGCCCATTGGTAATGGGCACCCATTTCTTATTATTTCAAATCTGACACCCACCAATTTGCATTGGTTATATGCTTGGTAAAGTCTTGGAAACCCAAGCCTAATCCTTGGACCTGCAACCAAACTACAACTAAGAGACCATGAAAATAATGAGAGAAAAAACTAGTTTCACCACTGTGGTTGACGACTTTTTTTTCAAATATTTTTATGAAATTAAAACCCATTATAAATTTGAAAGTCTAGTTTTCAAATATTAATTTTTTCTACTATTGAATATAATTATCTATTTACTAATTATTTTCTAAACAAACTATATCATAAACTTGAAATAACATACGTTACTATTTTTTAATAACTTTTGATTTTGAAAGTTTATTGAAAAGAAAATTATGTCTGACCAATCTAGACATCATTCTCTACATGATAAAAAGTTTTAGTAAATTGATTAGTTTAGCTCAAACTATGCTAGTTGTACTTGAGGGGTTTTAAAAAACACTAGTTAGGGCCATTCAAAAATAATAAAAATATATATTTATCAAAAAATTACAACATATATCTTGACCAAAATTTAACATCATATGCATCTTTCCATAAAAGGAATTAGAAAAATACCTTAATTTTTGTCAAATTATGTTGGTCGTACAGATGCATGCTTTGGCAAAAAAATAGGGGACTTTTAGAAAATCACTTTTACACATCTAATAAAAAGCCAACTTGCTTCATCTGGGTATTAGAAAAAATTACATATTTGAAAACTAGAAACAAAATCCTACTTTTCATATTTTTACATCATCTTAACATTTTATGTGTAAGTGTTTCAAATTGTCACTCCAAGTATGAAATTTTTTGAAAAATAGGAAAAACACTTCCACTTTTTGGCCACAAAGTGTACTCATCTTCTTACACTTACCCTACAGTGTAGAATGAACTAGACATAGGTGATTCTCAATGTCATGTAATGTGTGAAAAAGAGAAGGGTGCATTAGTAGAAGCAACATGGATGTCACATGTATCAATAAGGTTTTGTATTATATGTTCTTGTAATTCTCAATATTAATTGGTAGAATAGCTTAGCACTAGATGATATACATAGGAGGGAAGTGTTGATTGACTTTGTTCAGGAAATTTCATGCATATGGGAGGAGGTAGAGTGATCAAGTGGGATTTTAGAAGCATAGGTAGAATATGTTTAGGAGAATGAGCAAGTTGTGTGTAGGAGCCATCTTCTTGTTTGGATGGAATAGAGGAAAGTTGAATGTTTTGAATGAGTTTAGAAGAATCAAATAGAGTATGAATTAACCATTTCTATTGGGGAGAAAGGTGTAATCCATTAAGAGAAGAAGTCACATGGAGATATTATCTAATGGAGAAATAGGATCTATAGATAGAGGAGAAGGCTAATAACCTAAACCCATAGTGTAAAGGTGTGGTGTAGGTTCCATAGGAACCTTAACTCCTTGTTGTACATGTTCAAGACCATTTCCATTGTATCCATGCTTAGAAATAATTTTGAATCTTGGCCCTAATGCTTCTCTAATTTAGAAAAAGGAGGATCCATGTCACTAGCCTTCTCAAAATGAGATGCATTTTCAAATGATAGAGAAGCAGTAGCAAAAATAATCAAATATGATGAAATGATTCCACCATAAGAATGTGGATCCATGTTCCTTATAACGATGTCAAAGTGAGTAGAGTCAACCTTATATTTACTAGTGTAAGAAGGGGTTGAGTCTAAGGATCCCTAGACATCACTAGGACATACATTAGAAGAATGATCTATGAGTAGTGTAGAGTTAGTGGTAGGAGCTACTAATGGTGTATCTATTGTGACAAAAGTAGAAGGGACCACTATAGTAGATGGAATAGAAAGATTAGCGTCAGAAATTTGACAATACTAAAATGGGTTAGTATCAATTTTGATCATAGAAGCCTTGCCTCCACACATGAACTTTATGGATGGATGAAGAGAGGATGAAACTGCCTCCATTGCATAAATCCCAATTTTTCCAAGAAGAAGATTGTAAGAGATTTCTTGGCATGACATGGACTAGAGTAGGGAGGGTGATAGGTCCTAATGGTATAGGTAAATTAATGGTTCCTAAAGATTTTGGCCAAGATTAGATTGAAACCATTAATAGAAACACTAGAGAGAGCAATATTAGAGGTATCAACATGGATTCATTTTAAAAATTCAATACAACATTAAGGATAGAACCATTATTGATTAAGGCTTGTTTAATGCAAATAGAATGAATACCAACCATGATGAAAGGAGGAAGGTTTTGTTGTTGAAACTTGCAAGAAGGAAACTCAAAGGGAAGAAATGTGACATCCATCATATTATAATAGATGTAGTCAATTAGAGTAGATACTTTAGGTGGTTTAGTAGAAGAGGAAACAAGAATCCTCTATAAAGCCTTCTAAAGCATGTTGAAATAAGAAGGTGATTTTTTTATTATCTCTATTAGAGAGATCTTAGCTTGAGTGGCCTGAAGATACTTAATAAGATCATAATATTTGATGTTCTTAATGGGAAGATGCGGAGATGGTGGAAAAATAGGAATCAATGGACAAAGGGAAACATGAACAGGATTGACCAGTCAATTTTATTGAGTGTTGTATGTGTGCCCTATGGCATGAGAGTTGATAAGAGGAGTCACACACTCATTAAGAAAAGCTTCGAAAATGATAATACGCTGAGAAGGTTGGAGTGGATTAGGCACCTCATGTGTAATAATTTTAGGAAGACTCAAAGAAGTTGCACTTTTAATGTTGATAGATTAATTAAGTGTCACCATAGTAGGTGTAATGAGTCTTTTTACAAAACACACATAAAACTATGAGAGTTTTTACATTAGGAAGATGAGGTGTAGAAGAAGGAGTTGAAAGAGTATGTTAAATATCTCTTTGGACATAATCCAATTTGGAATGAGAGTTGACATTTAATAATGCCTCATCATTGAGGGGAGAACATTGCCATGAAGAGAAGGCAAGGTGATGTCAAGAAAATGATTGATGATATCGCTATGATTTAAAATATCCTTGGAAGGGAAAAAATGCTCCTTTGAAGAAAGAGAATGAGTGGACAATGAGAGGAGGATACATCATCAAGATGAGAGAGAAAAGAGATAAGATTCATTATCAGTAAGAGAGAAGTCTTCATCAAAGAAAGGGTTTTCATAAATGACAAAACAACTCATGGGTATGGAAGACATGATAAAAGCATAGTGAGAATACAAGAGATGGTTTATGAAGAAAAGTGTAAATGATCCAACTAGAGGCTATCATTTTTCTCCTTTACGACTATGGAATGGGGTTCAGCACAACTGTCCCAAAAAAATTGAGAAAAGTTTTTTGTTGTTTGGAAGAAAGTGGAAAGAAAAAGAAAAGGTTATATTATGAAGTGTTAGGTTCACCAAAATGTAAAGGAGAATTTAATGTTGTGTTAAACTTATGTTACATTAATTTAGATGGGTTTTGGAAATAAGGAAAAATTAGAATTGCAAAATGTATAGAGACATGATATATAAATAAACTACAAAATATAAATACTAAAATTACAAAGAACCTATAACAAGACTTAATAAGCTCATTGGATATGACACCAACATGACACCTATCATTTAATCCACATGTTTTCATCCAATCTTCTCATTGTCATCTTGGTATGGTAGAAAATGGAGGTCTCTTTCCTGAACCTATTTAATTTGTATGCTAAGAATGACACACAATAGAATATCCTAGAAATGTATAGAAATGTACATAAATAAAAGAAATTAGACTAATCTAAATAATTTAAATGAAATACTGAAATGACAAATAAGAGGGAGAGAGTAAACAAAACCTTCATGTGGTTTTTGTCTTTGAGATACTTGTTTTGGGATGGAAGGAAATTTTGGGTCTACTTAGGAGATTTCCTTTAGGTCAAGTCCCTATTTTAGTCTTTTGACCTCCATAGGTATCCAATAGAATGAAGAGAAATTAGAGAGTGTGCCCATTTCACCTACATATGTCTAGGACTAAGAACAACAATAAGAAAGTTAATAGATTTGTAAGCATTAATCCTTTATTTACAACAAGAAGCACCCTAGTGTGTATGGTAGGAGAAAATAGATGATAGCTTCAAATTTTCAAAGGAAACAAACAACAACAATACAAAATAACGAAGGAAAATAGGATAAAACACAAAAAATTGATCTTTAGGATGATGATGATGTAGATCAAATCCCAAGATTCTTATTAGACAATCAAGATGATGAGCCAATACTCAAACACACAATAAAATAATTCATAGAATAACAATGTTTTATTATTTGCAACAATTTAGTGTTCTAGGAATACAATTTTACAAACACAATACAACTCTCAAGACCCTAGAACTAGGAGTCTTCAATATAATAATTTTCTACCAACTCCCCCTCTCCTACTTCAAAAAAGAATAACCAACCCATTTATACTTCCCAAAAGGAAGTAAACAATTGCTCCAATTTCAGTTACAGAACTGAAAGGTCAGACATTTTAACAACCACTTGATGTTTCAAATTACCAGAATAGTTTAATTAATGATAATGTTGTTTGATAATCACAATAACTATTTTTAATGGAAATCCACATCTATAATCGATCAATAGTGTACAAATTTTGTGAACTTTCATTGACACCTCTAAAGCTTTGAAAAATAGAACTCAACTAAGTGAGCAATCAGTCAAGTGAATTGCAATAGTGTACCAAAGATGAAACAAGATCATTCAGTGGACTATTTCATTGGAAAATAGAAGAATACAAATTCTTCCAACCAGAATGTAATAGGATACAAATAGTGGAAATTAAGGAGAAAAATTAGCGTCCAACTTCCCATGGAGAAAATTATTGGCTGACAAGTGGTATACTTGGAGACAATTCTCAGCCAATAAGTGGTATGCTCAGAGAGAGTTCTCAATGGATAAGTGATACACTCATAAAGCATTCCTAATTGACAAGTGATACACTCATAGAGAATTCTTGGCCAATAAGTGATACACTCTGAAATAATTCTCGACAAACAAGTGATACACTCAGAGAGAATTATCAGCTGATAAGTGATACACTTAGAAAGAATTCTCAGCCAACAAGTGATATACTCAGAGAGAATTCTTGGCCGACAAGTCGTACGACCAAGGGAACTTGAGAATTCTCGTCCAAGGGAGAGAATTATTGACCGACAAGTGATACAATAGAGGGAGAGAATTCTTAGTTGACAAGTCATACAGTCAAGGGAGAGAATTCTCAACCAACAAGTCATACAGCCAAGGGAGAATTCTCGGCTGACAATTCGTACGACCAAGTGAGTTTTTATCTAGATTATACCAAACTTGAACTGATGATACCCATTAAGCTCTTCTACAATACCCATGTATATTTATCCAAATTGCACCAAACATCAACTGATGATACCCATTAAGTTCTTTGATAAAACCCATGCTTTTGATTTGATCAAAAAACATTTATTTATCCAAATCACACCAAACTTGAACTAAAGATACCCATTAAGCTCTTCTATAATACCCATGTTTTTTATTTGAGCAAAAACCATCTGAAGAGTCTCTTGAAGAGAAACAACCTAAAACAACACAATAAAAATAAAGTTATTGGTATGTTAGAAAATGGGTGTTGCATGACTCTACAATTGAAGGATGGTAGCACACTATGTGGATGTCCATGCACCACACTAGTGTCCATGTACAATGGGCTCTTGAAGACTTAATACGATGGGAAAAAAACATAAAAAATATAAGAGAACACATGGCAACACATAAAATAGGGCCAAACATACAAGAACAAAAAACCACTCTAGCACTACGAGTAGGTAAAAGGCTAAGTCTAAGCTAAAATGATCCTAGAACATGCTACAATAGGTGGACACCAAAGTGAGCCCAAGACATAACGTGATAATTGCAAGGTATCCAATTTTTATCATTACACAAAGATCTAAGTTTACATGTATCTAAATTAATTCCTTATTACTACCAATGTGTATGAAGAATGGGTTGTTCATATTTTAGCTTGATTTAATAATTTTTACACGTATGAAAATTAATTCCTCATTATTGGCATTGTGTATGAAGTATAATGTGGCAAAGGTTAGTGGCAATATGATACAATACCCATAGTCTTTAATAAATATATGGGGTGATGGGAGGTAGTCACAACATTAGAAAGTATTTATAGTCTAACCACATGAAACTAACCTTAACTACCATAGGATTGGTAAAAAATGGTGTTTCTTGTTACAAGTAGAAATACTCTAAAACGTTTCATGGACCCCACTACCATCATGAAATTTCACTAATGAAAGTATGGTGGATTCATGTTCTACATAAGCTTATCTCTTCTTGTGTGGTTTATAAATCATTTTATATAGATGCCTTTTAAAAAAAATTTGTTGAAGACGCCTTCTACAAAAAGAAGAAAGACAATGAGTATGTCATTGGATTCATCAACACTATAGTGCTTCTTATGGCATAGTTTCCCCATTTGAATGTAGTCTAGCCTATTTAAATGCTATTACGATGTGCTTACTCATATATCTATTCAATTTGTAAAAATAGTTAGGCATGAGAGTACTTGGTCTATAGGATCTTTATCACAAACATAAAAGGTCTTTATAATCAACATTTTTATAATATTTTTTGGGAAAGATGGTGATGAGATGATGCATGAAGATATAGGTTAGCATCTGTGGCTTTTCCTACACAACTTCCCTGAAATGGTTACATTACGTTTTCTAAGAAGAAGAAAATCATGAAAAATATTTTCCTTTTGGCATGCTTGAGTTTCTTAGTGAGCTTAGTACTATCCATAATGTTATATAAATGGACTATAACTCCTCTGACTTGTCAAGACCATGTGGGCAACTTAGATTAGTACCATCAAAATTAAATGTTTCTACCAATTCAACTTAAAAGGGAAGGAGTTAAGAGATTTAAAATATTTTAAAGAAGAAAAGCAACAGGGCATTTTAAAAATAAAATAAGGTGACTTTGGGAATATGATCCTTCCTTTGAAAGACCACAAGGAACCACTTCTTGATACTAGAGTCTATGAAATTAAGTGTGGTCTTGTGAAATGTCATATATTGTTGAAATAGCTTGTTCCATTTGTAATATAATAAAGGGGTGTATTGCATCATTAGACATAAACATGGTAAGAAATCTATACTTGTTGAGTACTTATTTAATGTTACTAAGCACCATATCAACTAATTTTATAATATATTTTTATAATCTTATTTTATATATATCCTATAGTTTTAACACATTTAAAAAAATTAATATAAAATTATATCTACTAATAATACTACAACTTGCACCCATAGGAGGTTCAAGGAAAGACAATTGATGTAGGGGCATCCTGCCCTGTTGAATTTTTGGTTATTTTAAAATATCTGATGTTATGGTTTTTGTTTGTGGAATAAATCTAGAATCCTATTGTGCATTTAAATTTCTACTAATTGTGGGGAGGTCATGGTTGGCAGTAAACTTCAATTAGAAAGAATTAAAAGCCTCAAATCGTTGGTGGACCAGCTGGCAAAGCAATTTTAAAGTTTCAATTTGATTTTCTTTCTTTACTTGGTGGATCGACCAAATTAGAAACAACATTAAATCTTCTTAGCCATCATGCTCCTTGGCTAGAAATGGTTTTTTCATTATGCATAGTCATTGACAATCATTCCGGTGATTGGCATTTTGCATCATTTGTTCCTCTATAGAGATTTATGGAGGTCGTGGGCAAACTGGGTGTTATGGAGGTCGTGGAATTAGCCTATCTTTGGGCCAGCAATGTTCTGTTAGCAATTATTTTTTGCTACAGAATTCTAATGAACGGCTCCATTCGTAGTGAGAATATAGAGGTTGACAACTGAGAGAAGTTAGAGAAAAGAAAGGAAATTAAATAGGAAGGCGACTGTTCTTCTGAATCGATTTTGGTCAAAAACTATTTTTGAGGTTTTATTCATTGTGAGGCTGATTATTTATAGATAAAAAGAGGCAGGTCTGATTCAAGGAGAGGGGAGACAAAAAGGCTGATAGCTGCATAGCTGAGAAAGTTGATCGAGAGTAGAGGGACAGAGAAGGCTGATGGGAATAAGAAACCCAATGTGGAGAAAATAGAAGAGAGTGATAGTAACTGAGAGGCTGAATGAGTTAAGGAGTTTGGACATATAATTGGAAGAAAAGGAAGGGTACAAGTATAGCAGTCGTTGGTTCTGAGTAAAGACCATTGGACAGGAAATTGAGTAGTTGGATGTTTCTACATTTTGCAAGGTCGATCTGCATAGGCCAAGTAGTAGAGATGTAATGTTTGTTATATATAATTTCTAAAGTTGATTGCTCATAATAGTATTTTCTATTGTAAATCTTTCCTTCCTATCTTTATATGATGATTTGGGACTATGTAGTAGAATGAGAAAGCTCATGTCATTTTATGATATATTGTGAATGGAGTATTTGTACTTCCTATCATTTTAATGGCAGGAGATCTATAGAAGTCTTTTTATTAGGCTGAGTCTTATTCTCACCTGTGGGTTGAATTGGTTGTTGTGCATGCTTTAAGGAAGTGTGCCATTAGATTTGTATCAGAGCATAATTAAAGGTCTAGGAAGAGAAGTGGAGAGTTACAAAGAAATACTTAGATAAAGAATTAGTTATGTTCTCAATAACATGTGTGTTGATGTTTTGACAGGTTGTGAAGATGAAACCTAGAGTCCTAGAAGAATTGGGCAACAAGCACTATATATGCTCTTGATGTTGATGGGTACTTGTGAAGAGTGTTGTGTAAACAGATCACCGAAAGAGAGGCAGTTTACACTTGAAGCTTTAGTAAAGTTGCAGATTTACAATAGTGAAAAGATGGGTATTTTGGCTAAAGAGACCCGTCATAATCTGATTTTAGGATAGATATGAGGATGAGTGGAAAGCAAAGGGATTGGAAGAGATCTTGAGAAGAATGGAGATCTTGGAAAATATTTATTTTCCTGATAAGGTTGTGACTGCAGAAAGCAGACAATGGGAGAAGAAGAAAGTTCTCATTGTGGAGGACTTGGATAAAAGTAAGAAAAGAGAAAAGAGGAGGTGCAGCAAGGAGCACCAGAAAAAGAAAAAAAGAAAGTGTCCAGGAAGGAGACACAAGAGGAGACATCTTGGTCTCTTGATTTATTTTCTGATGATTTGTTTGAAGTTGTGAATATAGGTGTGAAGAAGGCTAAGGACAAGCCTTTGGAGGCAAGAAAAGAAAGGGCAAGAAGAGAGCCCATCAATGGAGCAGAAGATAAGAGCAAAAGAAGCCAGATTGCAGCAATAAATAATAAAAGATAGTTTGTAGCAGTAGTACCTGAAGGTGGAAAGAGGGCTAATCAAGAAAAGAAGAAAGCCTGTGAAGAGAAAGGGGTAGCAAGACATGACACCAAGGATGTAAGATGACTGGGACATCAGAGCCATGAGGAGGTAAAAGTAAGTTTTGGTACTGATTTTGTTTGTGCAAGAGAAAATAGGAGTGCAAAACTCTAAGTTAAAAATGAAAAAAATAACATAGTGGATCATGGGTATATAATACCATAATGGCAAAAAAAATTAGTTATAGATGTGCAGTAAAGAGAAGGAATGATTTGTACTAACATGTGTGACAACAAAATGGCATCAAGGATGGAAGATATAATAGACATTAAAGGAAAACAAGAAGATAAGCCAAGTGCAGAGGCAGCAAGACAACAATACAAGAAGATGAAGAATTCAACATGGGTAGAGAAGCATGCAACAATAGTGGAAGAAGTTGATAAGAAGTAGCTGAAGAAAGAGAATAAATGTGTAGATGATGACAAGCCCAAGGAAGAAGAACACATAATAAGGCCCATAGAAGAAAATGGAAAGGAGAATAATGCCCCAGAGCATACTGAAGAACCTGAGAAAAAGCAACCTAATATGTGCAAGCTAGAAGGTAGCCAATTTGATTTTGATGAATTTGAGTCTTTGAATAAAATCTATGAGTATGAGGATAAGATGTGGCTGACTGTGAGTGAAAGGAAAATGATAAGAGAAGAATATCAAAAGGAAAAGGTAGAAAAAAATATGAAGAATAAAGAAGAAACTGAGGCAGAGAGTAAAGAAAAGAAGGATAATGTAGAATTTAAAGAAAAGGCAACAGACAATGAAGCTGAGGATCCAAAGGTTGAAGCCTTACAAACATAAAATATGGAGTCCTATAAGGGGACAACAGTTAAAGTAAGTTTTGATAAAAAGACAAGGAGTACAGTGGAAAAGTTTATTGGAATATCTAAGAATGCAAGGTGGCAAATGGCAACATAACTACAAGGAGAGGTAAAATGTATTATTTTTCATTTTGTTGATGGTTTGACATATGGGGTAGAAAATCCATATAAGAATATTGTGAGTTATAACATGTATGGGCTAATAGGGAAGAATGATTTTGTTGATGATGGAAGAAAACATAAGGACACATTGTCCGCGACAGATGATATTGTTGGTATCAAGAAGAGTGCAAGGATATGTGATGTTGAATGGTTGAGTATGGGTGAGATAGAGTCCAAGTTTGTGAGATATATTGGAAAAAAGGAAATGTTTGGAAGATAGTAGGAGCTATATGAGAGCATGGAGTATGTAGTAAAAGAAAGATATGTTTTCTATAATATATTTGTTTCTTGTGCAGTTATGAGTAGAAAAGAGAATGATATTGTCATTTACAATAGGAAGAAGGAGGAAAGAGAACATAGAATGATGAATGCAGATGAGAATTTGCGAGAGATTTTAGGTTGGATGAATACATTGGAGAATTGTTATTTTCCTAACTCCATGGTGTTTAAAGGACATGCAGACAAGGAATGAGAGCATGAAATAGATTTCAAGAAAGAAGGTGATTAATATAAGTTAAAGTCTAAGGATGGAGACAATCTAGTTTGTGTTTTCCTTGATAATGATAATGGAGAGGAGAAGAAATCTGCAATTACAAAAGATCATATGAGACTAGAGACAATGTTCAACTTGAAGAAATATTTTGAAGAAGAGAGTGCAAGTTTGGTGAAGAAGATTATGGCAGAAAAAGAAAATGGTAAAGGTATCTTTGAGTCAGTAGTAAAAGAACCAGAAGATGAGGATGAAGTTGTATTTGAAATTGATAATTTTGGAGATGAGATAGAGTCATGGCGATTTGTAATGGATAAAGAAATCAGTAGACAGATCTATGAGAAGAATGTGGACAGCAAACAATTACAGATGAAGAAACTTAAGAAGAGTAATGGCAAGCATAAGACAAATTGGAAGAAGCAGAAGAAGAGGTTACAGAGCTCATGAGCGGGAGCTCATGAATTTTATTTAGTGGGGGAGTCTGATGCAGGGGCATCTTGCCTTGTTCAATTTTTAGTTATTTTAAAATATCTGATGTTATGGTTTTTGTTTGTGGAATAAAGCTGGAATCTTATTCTGCATTTAAATTACTGCTAATTGTGGGGAGGTCATGGTTGGCAGTAAACTTTAGTTAGAAAGAATTAAAAGCCTCAAATCATGGGTGGACTAGATGGCAAAGCAATTTTAAAGTTTTGATCTAATTTTCTTTCTTTACTTGGTGGATCGACAAAATTAGAAACAACATTAAATCTTCTTAGCCATCGTGCTCCTTGGCTGGAATTGGTTTTTTCATTCTGCATAGTCGTTGACAGTCATTCTGGTGATTGGCGTTTAGCATCATTTGTTCTTCTCTAAAAATTTCTGGAGATCGTGGGCAAACTGGGCGTTATGGAGGTGGTGGAATCGGCCTATCTTTGGGCCAGCAATGTTCTGGAAGCAATTATGTTCTGCTGCAGAATTCTAATGAACAGCTCCATTAGTAGTGAAAATATAGAGGTCGACGGCTGAGAGAAGTTAGAGGAAAGAGAGGAAATTAAATAGGGAGGCAACAGTTCTTCTGAGCCGATTTTGGTCAGAAACTATTTTTTAGCTTTCATTCTTTGTGAGGCCGATTATTGATAGATAAAAAGGGGCACGTCCGATTCGAGGAGAGGGGAGAGAAAAAGGCCGATAGGTGCACAACTGAAAAGGCCGATCCGGAGTAGAGAGAGAAAAGGCCGATGGGAATAAGAAGGCCGATGTGGAGAAAATAGAAGAGAGCGATAGTAACTGAGAGGCCGAATGAGTTAAGGAGGATGGACATATAATTGGAAGAAAAGGAAGGATGCAAGTATAGCGGTCCTTGGTTCTGAGTAAAGACCGTTGGATAGGAAATCGAGTAGTTGGATGTTTCTGCATTTTGCAAGGCCGATCTGCATACGCCGGGTAGTAGAGATGTAATGTTTGTTATTAACAATAATATAATTTCTCAAGTCGATTGCTCATAATAGTATTTTCTATTGTAAATATTTCCTTCCTGTCTTTATATGATGATTTGGGACTGTGTAGCAGAATGAGAAACCTCATGTCATTTTATGATATATTGTGAATGGAGTATTTGTACTTCCTATCATTTTAATGGCAGGAGATCTATAGAAGTCTTTTAATTAGGCTTAGTCTTATTCTCACCTGCCCGTTGAATTGGGTATTGTGCATGCCTTAAGGGAGCGGGCCATCAACAATTCCAAGCACTATAATGCTCACATATAAAAGCCTATCAGCTAAATAACACTGTTATCATTTCACTCCAAACCTACATAACATGCATAATGTTCAAGTCCAGCCCTCTCAAGCCATCCACGATTAGGTTTTTTTTTTTTTCAAACCAAATAAGTTAATCGGTCTGTTGGTAGGATAATCAGATTGTGAATCAGACATTTTGATCGAACCTAGTCTTAGTTGGCCCTTGTTAAATAGTAGATGTGCTATTAAATCTGATTGCTTTCAAAAAACAAATGTCGTTCCTTATACAGATGCATTGGCAGGTCGGTGGTGTAATTCTTATTTGGTGCCATTTTTGGCATTTTATAATGGTAAAGTGCATTCTTGTTATCCCTACTTTCATTATATTAATTAATCCCCAGGCTAGATCTAAAATCCTATAAAACTCTTCATCTGTGTCTATGTAATTAGATAGCAGACAAAAGTAATTCCATCTCAATCGAAGATCAGTAACTGTGTCTTTTTTCGATCAACGCCATTCTCACTAAATTAAAGAGCTTCTCAGTAGTTTCTTGATTATTCCAAAACAAATTTAAGTTTTGGTAGGAGATTCCAAAAGTAGCAGAAATCATTGCTTTGATAAAAGTCAAGCACTGTATGACATTTCAAAATACAAGTGATCTGGTCAGGATTTCACGTCCATCACAGCAGTTTATTAATGGTATCTTAGAGAATGAACATGGCAATACATACTAACCGATTTGAAAGTATTTTTGACATGCCATATGGGAACATTTTGTTATCAATAAGCTATGAAAGAATGAACGCCATGGATGGACACAAAGGTGAAATTGGCATGTCTAACTATAAGTAGCTTTCAAATAATAAGCTACTATAAACCATGACTACATAAGGCTCTTTTTTATTTTTTATTTCCTCTATATGCTGAGGATACGTTAGGTTTGCCATTTTCCCTTGTTTAGGGTTCCCTAGAATCCCTTACACCAGGTAGCCCAGGTTAAGCTCTTGATAAGGCAGATGGCATATATTTTCAACTTTTCTAGCCATTGCACATCCTTGGTGGCTGTCCTTTGAATTTCCCATCCTATCTTCGCCACTTACAGCGCAGGCATTATTATTTTCCTGCAGATTAGAGCCCCCAGCACCCGGCACCAGCAGTTTTCTATTTTGGCAGACGAAATCCTTCCTCGGAAGAGAAAAAAGATGACCGTTGTACACCAATGGATGTGCACGGATCAAGAAACCCACTGTTCTCTGAAACCAGGTAGGTAGCAAATTCTGAAAGTACATTTTGGCAAATATTTAAATGATAGGAATGTGTATTATGACAATAAGACTTAGATGAGTCTAATATAGTGGATAAGCCTGGAAATTTCTCCTCCTAATAAAATATAGACACAATGATTTGGTTAAGATCTTGAACATAGACTCCATCTTACACATTTATTTTTATGGCGAATGCGTATAACTCTTGTTAAATAGTAAGTGACTCTCTTAGTTTAAATGTTTTATTAGTCTTTGCTTTCTGTAGGGATACTTATGTTTTCATCTAGTTACTTTACTTTTCTCCATTTTGATATTCATGTAGAAACAAAAAATTTCGGGGATAGCTTAAGGTTTTAGATTTTTTTAAATTTATTTTCCAATAAAATTGAGTAATCTAATTTTCTGATTGGCTAACTTCCTTTTTCGGGGTTAGCAAATTGATTTTACATTTACAAAAATCGCAAGGAATGAATATTTTCAAAAGGGAATTAGCTGGCAAAAGTTTTAGATCCATTTGGTAGAAGTGCTACCCACAAAGCCATAATGAGAGACGTGATGATGCCTGAAAATCAGGTGTTGTTATTCCTCTCGCAGAAGCTGTTGGAGATGCAAATGGGCTCACAAGACATGGCCGAAGAGATGCTTCTGATAAAGACAATTGAATTCTTGTGAGACGCTTGGTTTGTTCGGTGAAGGTAGTTGCTCGTCTTGATCGCCCTTTGCATTGACATTATCTTTTCCCACAAAGAGGACAACAGAAAAATATAGCACCTTCAGTATGTGACTCCTCTCTTTCATACGCAACCTTGAACTGTGCAGGGGTAGAGTTGGTATCCTCTAGGAGGAAGGATTTGAGCTTCTACTAAAGACAAGTAGCTATAAGTTATTAGTAACCATTCTGGCATTTTAGATTTTTTTCTTTTTGCCAAATTGTAGCGTCCACTTGGTATACATAGTTCTTGAAAATGAGGTTGAAGTTTGCATATATGGTTGTCTCAGAAGTTGTAAAAAGTGCAAAATATTATTGCCAAGAAGCCTTTTAGGAAGGCCTTATGCTGTTGTTTGCTATTTATTTTTGTTTGTTGCACTTCTCTAGAGGTTTGCTTCAAATGGGATTACTAGGTTATGACCTATATTATTACTTTAGGTAGTCTCCAACAGTTGCTAAAAATCTCCTTATCGACAATACTTATTGCTAGTTTTTACGACGCATTAAAACGGGGGATGGTAGTTCCCATTTGTTGGTCTTTCTCCTAATTTGGAATGACTTTCTAATTTAAATTGGGAATTTTGGAGAATGATTTGGCCATGGGAAGCTTATTTTCCATAAATAATGGTAAGAAGCCTTTTTTAATTTCTCTTGTAAGTTTTCCTCATTTTCAGCTAAAATCCTATGCATTTGTTGAAGCAAAGATTTAATTCATGACATCTTTTTTGACTAGCATAACTGGGTAAGTCTCCATCTGTAGGTTGTCATCTCCATTCTATTTGAATGGTCTGATTCATTAAGTCCATTGGCTCTGTAGTTAAGATCTTGCTTGATATAGAAGCATTCTCTATTTGAATAACGTCGGTATGAACCATTATGGCCTCATTTTCTTGAAAATATGTCACATTGAGAAATTTTGTCACATTGCGGGAGCTAATAGCAAGGTTGATATACTTGATTTTCTTGTTGACATTATTCGTAGAGGTGATATAAAGGCATATTTTTGGATCCTCCTAGAGATGAAATTATTATAACATAGAATAAAACAATCTTTATGTTGCCTATGAAGCTTGATAGGGATACTTTTGTTCTATGACACTGAAGCTATAGGGTCTAAATTTACCTCCCCCTACAGATGATGACTCCAAAGCTAGACTTGACTCAATACTTTAGGTGTGAACGTTAAAAATTCTCACAGGCCTTCTAATATTGATACTCATAGAAAAATTAGCGCTCAATTTTTCCAATCTTGGTGGATGGATGCCTACCAAAAATAAGAACAACTCTTGTACAATAATCACACTCTGTTTCCTATAGAAGATGAGGCAGACAGTAAGCTCAAAAAGAAAATTGACTTTAGAAGAGTAGAAGATTTTAAATTCTCAAGCAAGTCACAACCTTGGTTGCAACTGTTAGCAAACAATTTTATACAATTGATAAATTCTTCTACATTCTTTGTTCCATTGTTGTTTATGTAATTCTATAATGGATATGTTCAAAAAATTTATTTAGGCTATTTGAAGCTTATAATGGTTCCTAGTGGAATCAATGAGAGGCTCATATCTTTTTATTTTTTTTTTCTGTGGACAAGTTTGCCTTGGGTATATATGAATCAATTGCCATTTATTCTTTTACCTTGTCTAAAACTTTGCGAAACTATTGTTAGCGTAATACATTGGTATTACATTTTTAACTACTGTTATGGGTAGTTAGGTTTGATTTCATATAACTGTCAACTCTGATCATATAACCAACTCCCCACATAATATATATACATAGATGTAATATGCATTTGAGATCGAATAAATCAAGCATTTACTCTTTCTTAATATGGTATCAGAGTGCTCATTTGATCCTATCCTGGTGCAATCTCCATGTGAAGCCATGTGAAGGGATTGTAGTCTACCAAGGCATTGCGATGGAGAACCATTCATTGCTTTCATGTGAAAGATTTGTTAGTTATATATTTTAAGCAAAATTATAGTCTTGTAAAAAGGTTTACGGTGCACAGAAAAATCATGTGGGGAAAAGAAAACACATTTAGTCAAAGAAAATGGTAATCGATCTATTTGAAGACACAGAGATACTCTGTGCCTATGAGTTGAATGCTGCTTCCAGTTTTGAAGACATAGAAATAGCATTGAAGATTGTATTCAAATGATAATGTGTTGAAGATCGGATTGCTGTCAATTCCATCTTCTAAATCATTGTCATCTTTCTATTCATTACTGCTTGGAGAGAATGGTAATGGTGGCATTAGAGATTTGCTGAGTAGAATGTAGAGTTGCGACCTTTTTTTGTTTGTTTTAATTCACTGCATCATATTTGATTAAAAATACCAAGATATGCATACTGGTGAAATAAGTTGGACTGCCTCAAAGAAGAATGGTTTTAAATATGACCCATAGCATTGAGAACAACTGTAAGTGTTTAATTAATCTTTCTTCTTCTATAAGTGCCACATTAGTGAATGGAAATGGTGTGAGAAATGTCAGTTTGGGTTTGCAAGTGTAGGAAGCATTTCATAAAATTTTGGAACTATTTAAAAAAGTCGATAGTGTTGTGTGTGAAGACAAAAGATGCGTTGAAAAGGAAACTAGGAGGCATAAAAAAATCAAGGAGGTATTTGTGTTAACGTTGTGAAGAGTCCAACTTGGATAGGAAGGAAGAGTTTCTAAGGCATCCTTGGTATTGGATATCTCCAACGAACATTTTACAATAATGTCAACCTGTGATTAAGTGACATGTGAAGCAACTGTATCCAAACTGGTTTGAAGCTCTAGATCATTTCAAAGAAGTGCTTATATATGATGTCCAATCTTCATTGCTGTGGTTGAAGGAAAATTAGTTACTCAGACTGGTGATGTTAGCTATGATTATGTAAGTTTTGGAGAGATCTAGCATGTATCCTACACGTGTATGCTGAGTTGATGTTGGGTAAGTATTCAACAAACCTTGCATATAAATGTGTGAAAAAAGGGGTATCCTAGTCATTTTATATCAACTGAACATTGTCTGAGTTTTAGATATCTTTCTTGAGGGAGGAAAGAAAATCTTCTTTATGGTTATTAATGAAGATAAAGGTGTGTTTATGGAGGTATAAGGTTGATTAGTGTATGGGTCTGTCATTGGTTCAAAATTGACATTATCATCATGAATGTACATATGTCAAAATTAGCATATGCTTTCAAGACCATCTTTTCTATTCTTGATGAGGCCTCCAAAGACTCATCTAAGACATCAGTTGGTTAAAGTGTAATAGGGTCATATTGGAGGCAGGCAGCATCAGAGGATGGAGGATTTTCCATCATCTCAAGTTAGCTGCTCGCTTTGAGATGATGCTTTGCACGAGAAGTGTTTTTGGTTTTGGTTGTTTTGCTTTTCTTTGTTGATGTTGACGGATTTGAAGAATGTATGTTTTGTGAGGATTTTGTTTTGGAGATAGGTTTGGGATTTGGTTGTTAGCTCAATATGGATTGTTATCCAGCGAGATTCAAAGAGTATATGATCGAGAATTATACCCTTTTGCGGTCACTAGACAATGGCAGAGATCTGTCATTTCTCTTAGGGTTCATTGTTGAATAATTCAAGACTCTGTGATTTGAGAGATTGGGACTAAAGAGCTCAAGAACATAACTCAAAAATATGCCTTTCCGAGAGTAGACAAGACAACATGATGGAGCCCCGCTTGGTTTAGGATTTGTTCTTTGGGAGAAGATCTTCTATAAAATATGTATTCATATTATGTAATCATCTTTGTTGAGTTTTTTAGCATTAAGGGGGGTCCCTTGATACTATTGCAAGAACAATGTAATAAGGGGGGGAATGTTAGCATAATACATTGGTATTACATTGTTAACTACTGGTATGTAATACCAATGTATTACGCTAACAACTATTAAATTGACAGAATAGGATATTTTTGATTAATTAATGCTTTGGGCACAACATGTAGATTCATGCGATCATTTGTAGCATTATAGAAAAAAAAAAATGATTCTCATGAGCTACCGTCTCTAATTTGATTGTGGAGAGTATACTAAACCATGAGGTTAGATTGACCATTTGTTCAATAAATGAAATTTAGATGACATGAACTTGTTTCTCTAGATTAACTATGACTTAGTTTGTGTAAATATTTTTAGTACCTAAACCAAATACAAGACTAATCATTTATCTATCTTTATTGATGATAATCTTTGTCTATTTCATAGGGTGAAATCCAAATTTGAATAGAGTGTATTAGTGCAATTCATATGTAATTGTTTATGGACTATGTTAGTGAATTTAACATGTTATTTATGTGATCCTATCTAGTTAGGTTATAATTACTTTAGCGTAGCGTATCACCTAGTGACATCATCTCATTAAAATGGGGCCAAAATGTAATGTCAAAAATTGCATACCCTACAATTATCACATTATCTTTTGGGCTCACTTTGGTGTTTGCCTCTGTAGCATGTTCTATGATCATTTTAGCTAAGCCTCAACTTTTTACTTGCTCTGAGTGCCAATGTAGTGTTGTGTTTTTTTATGTTCAACCCTATTTCATGTGTTGCCATGTGTTCCCCAGTATTTTTTTGTTTTGTTTACATCCTATTGTTCAGACTTAGGTGATATTCACCTAGGAGAATCAGAGTAGGAGGAATTTATCTATAGTCTTTATTACAGTGAGTTTTTAGGTATTATAGTATGGAAAACATAGTGGTTTATATATGATAATGATGTTGCATGTCTTGTGATACATCATATATGTTGTTCCACATGTGGTGGTCCTATGAAAGCAACTGTAAGGCATCTAGATGAACTGACAACCACAAAGGTGTTTAGTATTTATTAGTGTTGATAATTGAGAGGGGGTGAATCAGTTATCCTAATTAATTCTTCTTTCTGAACTTTCTTATTAATCAATGCAGCATTAATTCAAAGAAGAAAACACAACCATGAAATGGAAATACACATGACACAATATTTTTGACGTGGAAACCCTGTTAAGGGAGAAAACCACAGGGTGATTAACCCAAGATTGTATTCTCTATTAGAAGAATAGAAAAACAAAATGGCACTTGCTAATTAGGGCTCACTGCCCGAGCACATTGCTCACAAGAGGCACACTGCCTACAAAAAGAATGTTATACAATACTTGAATTGATTAGGAGCATCTACAAATGCTGGATTTCAATTCCAGTTAAGCTCAGTACACTGATCTGTTGCACTTCATCTTTCCTCTTCTCTTTTTCTACTTTCCTTTTACATATCAGACCTTCCTTACTACTTCTGCTCTGCTCTTCTGCTTTTATTTGCACACAACTAACCACAACAACTCTCACAACTAAATCCATTGTGTATATATATCTGCACAAGTAATTTTATCACCTTTCTAGTCAGCACCCAGAATAGTCAATCTTTTCACTAATTCTGATCTGTCGGCTGAATCCTTGTACATCAAGTAATGTAGATCAAGTATATGCTTGTAGAAATTATTAATCATGTCGGCCAAACATGATTCATGCCTTCATAACCTTTACCACCATCAGTAACACATTCAGAAAGTAGTTTGATGTTATGTCAGTCAGTTCTTCCTCCGTTCATACTGTCACTCAGGAATCCGGTACTCAACTATTCATATTTTTTCCTCATCTATCACCGAAGGCTAAATTTTTGGAATATAACACTCAAGGTAGTCCTCTTGACTTCACCAAATCCACACTTCACCAAGATACTTCCTCTGAGAGATCTGGACCTGTCTGTCAAACCTTGCCACATGCTCTATTCTTATTTACCGGACCACAACAATCTTCATTCTGACTTCTGGTAGAGACACACCATGTCTTACGGATGTATGGGATGAACTTTTTTGCCATTAATGACAACAATCATGAATCCATATAGTGTCTCTTGCCAATAATCTCCCCCTTTGGCATTGATGGCAACACTTAGTGAAAAATGACTAAGTGTTTACACTATGCTCCCCTTTGGTTGATGCTCTATCTTTATATACATTTTCTAGAGCTCCCCCTTAGTTGGATTCCTCATTTTTCACTTCTCTTCACTCCCCCTTTGACATCAATGGCAAAGGGTAGGGTCCGCATACCAAAATTTTTAAAAATTTAACTATACTTATCCACATAAGTATATACATATGGAATACTTACATATACTTAAGTATGTCTTCAAAAGTGTTCTTCAACTGTACAACTTATGTCACCCAACTCTGCTTCATCCTATCCAAAATTGAGATGTCGCCACTCAACAGGAATGCAAATGCATCTGCCCTTTTTAGATCTGTCAAATCATTGGTCTGGGCTATAATTTGGGCTTCTTTTATGGCCTCATGCATGGCCTCTAACTTAGGGACAATTAACCCCCTGAGCTCACTCAACTTGCTTATTCTATTTTTTCTTTCCTTCTCCAACTTCTTGATTTCACTCAAGACTGTGATAGTCTGACATTCTTGATTTATTATAGAGGAAGAGAGAGGATCAAAATTCTTTGATAGGTTTGATAGTTTATCCTCCTGTTCTTTTATTTTCTTCTCAATGTCCAGTGTTACTTTAGACCAAGAAATACAAAATTTGTATATTTCTCTGCCATCCTTAAGAGTATTTTCTAAGCTCTTTATCCCAATACTCATATTTCTCCTATCATTAGTGATTAATCCTTGTACATCTGAGAATCTCTTATCCAAAAACTCCTTCCAGACCTTTTCTTTAGCTGATTTCTCTAGAGAATCAAAATGTGTATTAACACTGCTGACTAGAGTTTGGAGATTACTGGAAGCGGATGCTATGGAATCCTTCTGAAAAGTTGGCATTATCTTTTCCAAAACTCCGGAAGCAGCTTCTATCAACTCACAGTCTTCCATATGAGACTTTAGGAGATTTTTGTTAGCCTTAGCATTAGCAAATGAAGCTATCTTCATTGTCTATACCGGAGAAAGAGAATCAAAATTGAATGGACCTTGTAGAAGCTCCGGTTCATCAATCTCCATTGTTTCTTTGTTCAGGAATTCTTGGACAGTTTGTGCAGTGCCTCTTGCTAGAGATAGATGTTTCTTCTCTTCTACAATCTTGGAGCTGTCCTTTGGAGCTTTCTTTCCTTCTACATTCTCACCACTAGCCGTTGTGGTCTTCTCTGTTGAAGTCTTCTCTCCTTTTGCAACCTTAGCACTGTCATCTTCTTTTTCCTTCACCTATGCTTCTTTCTCCTGTAATTTTTCTTCTCCTTTAGATCTGGAGACTATAGGGGAAACCAGAGGAGAAATGTTAGTTTGTTTAGGGCCCACCTCTTCTGTCATTTTCTCAGTAGTTTATTCTGTAACATTTGTGGTCAAGGGGTTAGTACCCAAGTCCTCTATAGTAGGAAGATTAAATCTTTTGAAGGCCTTCCAGAGGATCTCTTCTATGTCCTTGGCTACCTTGTCAGTCTCACCAAGCATGAGCTTATTCATCCTTGCTTTGGTCCTGAACTCATCCTTGCAATCCTTGAATACCATATTCATTGTTTTGGGATCGATTGAAGGATATAGTTGAATAGCTATTTGTTCCCAGATTTCTAGGTCATTATCTTGGGCAGTGTTCTTTCTTGTTTCTAGTTCCTTCTCCAAGCTTTTAGGGATCAGAGATATAATTTCAATAAATGCTTTGTTGTAGATATTTAGATACCTGACTGTGGCATCTTGCAATATCTTCTTATCTATTTCACCATAATCATCATAGAACTCAACCATTGGCTGAAGATTTTCGTCCACTGTGACTGATTTGATTATGTCGTCAATGCGAAGAGTGGGTTTTTCAACATATTCCTCTGTCTTTTCTTCTTCCTTCTGTCCGGTAGAGGGTTGACTGGATGTTTTCTTCTTTTTCTTCATTTTCTTGATTTCTTCATCAGATTCAGTCTCCTCTTCATCCCTTTGACTTGCATAAGCCCTTGTGGCTTTTGTCTTTGACCTTTTCTCTCCTTTGCCGGATGCTTGGACTTCCAGTTTTGAGCTTTTAGCAGGGACAGGTGTTGATCTCTTTGATGATTTGGTCTGGATGGAAGTTTCTACTGGAGCACTTTCCTCACTTTTCTTTTCTGCCTCTTTCTTCTCTTCCTCAGTCTTTTTCCTCTTTTCCCTGTTGGCATCAAGTGCCTCCTTTGAGATGCCTAGGCCTTTTGCAAATTCTTCAACTTCTTTTCTAACTTTCCTCTTCATTTCCAGTTGCCTGAGTTCCACATGAACCTTTATACTTAGCTCTTCAAAGGTTCCAAACCTCTCTGCCTTTGGATCCTTTAGCTAACTTAGCATGTGTTGAACATGCAGCTCCACAATTTGTTCGTCAACTTCATACCCCATAGGCATGATCCACACAGTTCTTAGTTCTACTGCCTCCATTAAGCACTGATCTGTCTCTACCATAAAGCATACTGTGTCTTTGTATTTCTCAACAAGAGACTGGGGAATTCTTTCTCTTGCTTGCATCATGCTCTGAAAGTTCTTGAAATATCCCCATAGGGCTGTATTTCTTGCTTTAGCATCCCTAAGCCTATGCAAATAGTCTCTGATCTGAACTGCTACCAGTTTGTCATTCTACCATACCCATCCATTTGATCCAGGCAACTCATTCATGAAGTAGAAAAATAAACATACTATTAGTGAACCATATTTGAAAGAGTTTTTCTTGTCCTTTTTGATCTTATGTATGTTTTCCACTAATTGGCTCAAAAGAAGTTCATAGAGATCATATTCTGCATTTTTTCTCAGCATCTGATAGGCTGTATATATTACAGTTCTAGATACTGAATTCTCCCTACTAGAGTGATATATCTTGTAAACCTATTATCATAGATGCAAATTTGATGTCTGGGTGAGTAATATCTTCAATAGTCATTGCCCTCTTATCAAATTTTGATCCGGTGGCCTCAGTTACAATGTTGTTTTTGACAGATTTGAGGATAGGTATCCCTCTAGAGGAGTATAATCTAGTTACTGCCCTAATTGCCTCCTTTGTGATCTTGCAAGGTCTGTTTAGCCATAGGAAGTTATCATGCACCCTACTCAACACATACCAAACCCATTCATCTTCTCCAAAGTAGGGGAAATGAATGAATTGATCAAAATGTTTCTCTTGGATACCCTTATACTCTGGTTTAAGCTCAAATGAATCATCTAACAATTGTTTGTGATAGATATCTCTTAGTTTGAATTCCCCAAACTCTTCAACATTTGCGTGTATATAAACCCTAATATCTTTGGTGTGCAAAACACCATGCAAAACACTGGAAAATGCACCTAGGGGATCTACCTCCAAGGATTTGTATGGATGTTTCTTAAATGTAGGGCGAGATCTATCAGAAATCTTTACTATATTTGGGGTAGCCATCATCAAGAGATTTGCAGTGAGATATTGAAAACGAAAAATACCTTTTGCGCCTTTCAGTTTCACGGAGTTGGTTGGATTAATTTCTAGATGCAATGACTTCTACAAATGATCTTCGATGAACTTAAGGAATTTTGTTGCAGAGCTCCACTTTTCGCTTCTTCTTGAGTGCAGAATGAACAAGTGATTAATGACAAAACCCTTATATTGCTCCACAAATGCTAATATTAGATTGTAATAAATGCTTGACCTACATTATTCCGGTTTGCCTTATTCGGATGATTTGAAGAACCGGATCTATCCTAATTTTTAAACATCATGCGGATCTACCAAATCTTAACCGTAGTTTGTTTGGATGTTTCCCTTAAGAACCCTTCAATCCGCAACTCTTCTTGTGCTAGTTCTGGCACCACTTGACTGGCTGGGGGAACAAGGTTTTCTTTGTGTCTCTCCCTGAGCTAGAGCTCACCTTTTAATTTCTGGAAGGAATATCAGCACTAGAGTCTGGTGCAGATCTAACCTCTACATTCTCAGTAATTTTCTTCACCCAAATCTTGTTCATCTCACTTCTAACTTCATCTGCATTCACCTTTTGTTTACCCTTATCTTGATTCTGATTATGATATACTAGACCTCTTTTGTCCTGATTCTTGCTTCTACAGAATTTTGCATTATAACTAGACCTATTGTAGATTTGGCAAACAACATTTCTTTACATATTTGACTAATATCCTCTTGATCTGCATTGATTAGCCATATGACCTACTCTATTGCATGCAAAGCATCTACCATTGAATGATTTGTTCATTTGCATATTTCTACATTCATGAGACTTGTGACCATACCTTTTACAGTTAAAACACTGTCCGGAGAAGGATGAATTAGTCTGATTCATTCTCTTTCTGCACTAATTCACTTTGTGACCAAAGTGATTGTAGCTATGGTAGTATCCATTAAAGGATGGATATCTTTGAGCATTGGGCTATCTAACCGGAGGTCTTCTAGGCCTGTTCCTTGGATTTTCTGGTCCAAAATTCTTCTAACCAGATCCGGAGCTTTCTCCTTTTTCATATCCCAAACCACACTTGTCATCTACCTACATTATTCCGGTTTGCCTTATTCGGATGATTTGAAGAACCAAATCTTTCCTGATTTTTAAACATCATGGAGATCTACCAAATCTTAACCGTAGTTTGTTTGGATGTTTCCCTTAAAAACCCTTCAATCCGCAACTCTTCTTGTGCTAGTTCTGGCACCACTTGACTGGCTGGGGGAACAAGGTTTTCTTTGTGTCTCTCCCTAAGCCACAGCTCACCTTTTAATTTCTGGAAGGAATATCAGCACTAGAGTCTGGTGCAGATCCAACCTCTACATTCTCAGTACTTTTCTTCACCCAAATCTTGCTCATCTCACTTCTAACTTCATCTGCATTCACCATTTGTTTACCCTTATCTTGATTCTGATTATGATATACTGGACCTCTTTTGTCCTGATTCTTGCTTCTACAGAATTTTGCATTATGACCGGACCTATTGTAGATTTGGCAAACAACATTTCTTTGCATATTTGACTAATATCCTCTTGATCTGCATTGATTAGCCATATGACCTACTCTATTGCATGCAAAGCATCTACCATTAAATGATTTGTTTATTTGCACATTTCTGCATTCATGAGACTTGTGACCATACCTTTTATAGTTAAAACACTGTCCAGAGAAAGATGAATTAGTCTGATTAATTCTCTTTCTGCACTGATTCGCTTTGTGACCAAAGTGATTGTAGCTATGGTAGTATCCATTAAAGGATGGATATCTTTGAGCATTGGGCTGTCTAACCGGAGGTCTTCTAGGCCTATTCCTTGGATTTTCTGGTCCAAAATTCTTCTAACTAGATCCAGAGCTTTCTCCTTTTTCATATCCCAAACCACACTTGTCATCTACCTTCTTTTGACTTCCAAGGAGAACTTCAAGTTGAGCAGAACTTATCTTAAATTTCTCTTATATTCATTTGCTGTTTGAAGATCCCTTTTGAGAGAGATAATTTGGTCCTCAAGTTTTTCTTCATTATCTTTAGCATCTTCAAGATCAGATTCAAGATGTCTGATAATTCTATCCATTTGGTGGCAATCTTCTGATTTCTCCTTGAGAGATTGTCTTAGATTATCTTTAGTTTTTCTTTTCTCTTCAATCTCTTAGGTAAACTTTATAACTCCTGATTCCATTTCATGTCTTACCATAATGACTTCTTTTGATAACTTTTCACATTACTTGGTTTTCTCAGTCAGCTCTTCATTTGCATTATTTGTTTCACTTTGTCTTGCCAATTGCTGAAGCAGCTCCTTTCTCTTTTTCATAGAGAGACTTAATTTGTCTTTTAGTTCTCTCATAAAATCATCAGCCTGTTTGAGTCTTTCCTTTAATTCATTGACTTCAGAGTTTGACTATTCAAGATCCTCAAGGGTAGTCTTGAGTTGCTCCTTTAAACCATATGCATCCTTTTGGATTCCCAGATCTTCCTTGAGCTGTTAGACTCTGTTAGGAGGAACTTAGCTCTAATACCAATTGTTGATAACTGAGAGGGGGGGTGAATCAGTTATCCTAATTAATTCTTCTTTCTGAACTTTCTTATTAATCAATGCAGCATTAATTCAAACAAGCAAACACAACCATGAAATAGAAATACACATGACACAATATTTTTGACGTGGAAACCCTATTAAGAGAGAAAACCACGGGGTGATTAACCCAAGATTGTATTCTCTGTTAGAAGAATAGAAAAACAAAATGGCACTTGCCAATTAGGGTTCAATGCCCGAGCACACTGCTCACAAGAGGCACACTGCCTACAAAAAGAATGTTATACAATACTTGAACTGATTGGGAGCATCTACAAATGCTGGAGTTCAGTTCCGGTTAAACTCAGTACACTGATCTGCTGCACTTCATATTTCCTCTTCTCTTTTTCTGCTTTCCTTTTACATACCAGACCTTTCTTACTAATTCTGCTCTGCTCTTCTGCTTTTATTCATACACAACTAACCACAACAACAACTCTCACAACTAAATCTATCGTGTATATATATCCACACAAGTAATTTCATCACCTTTATAGTCGGCACCTGGAATAGTCAATCTTTTCACTAATTCTAATCTGTCCGCTGAATCCTTGCACATCAAGTAATGCGGATCAAGTATATTCTTGTAGAAATCATTAATCTTGTTGGCCAAACATGATTCATACCTTCATAACCTTTACCACCATCAGTAACACGTCTAGAAAGTAGTCTGATGTTCTGTTAGTCAGTTCTTCCTCTGTTCATACTGTCACTTAGGAATCCGGTACTCATCCATTCATATTTTTTTCCTCATCTATCACCGGAGGCTAAATCCTTGGAATATAACACTCAAGGTAGTCCTCTTGACTTCCCCAAATCCGCACTTCACCAAGATACTTCCTCTGAAAGATCTGGACCTGTCTATCGGACCTTACCACATGCTCTGTTCTTGTTTACTAGACCACAACAATCTTCATTCTGACTTTCGGTAGAGACACACCATGTCCTACAGATGTATGGGATGAACTTTGTTGCCATCAATGACAACAATTGTGAATCCATATAGTGTCTCTTGCCAACAATTAGAACATGATCAATGATGCAAGTGCACTTGCGACAACTCATAAACATAAGACATGATTTGCAGGCTAGATAATGTCTTGGAAGATGACACAAGGTACCACAAGTAATCAAGAGTGAAGTTATGTTTGTATGAGCTACCACAAGCAAAAAGTAGTCATGACTATATTGAAAACATACTTGTATTCATAATGTAAAGGATGTAACTATTGTTTCATAGTGTGTAGCAACAATAAAGTTTACATGGTGATTATCCATGTGGAGACATTATATTTGGTGGTAAGTGCAATATAGTAATGTCACATATGCACAAAGATGTTAATGTCACTGCCCCTTACCCTACTGGTGGTATTTTAATAAACATAGGAAAATATGTTTTTTCATTGCCAAGTTTCTTATTGGTTCAATATTAAGATGTTTCATTCGTGACAAGCAAAGATGGTTGTGGGGTATTGGAACCTAAAATAAAGGTGATCTCTAAATTCAATAAAGGTATGTCAAACAAATGTATATGAAAACCCTATTTTATGACATGGGAATGTATCGAAACGTGTGTAAAATTTGATTTTGCTATAGTTTTTTTCTATTTTTGGGTTATTGCACCATTCAACTATGCAAAGTTTTAAAGGAAGGATTCGCCACTATAATTAATTTCTTTATTCACTAAGATTCACTCACCATTGTAATTAATTTCTTCAGTGAGTATTCACTAGGATTCGCCATAATTTTATAAAAATTTCTAATAATATGCATAGATTCACCATGAAAATTAATATTTATTTTCAAAAAAAAAAAAAATTGCCAAGGAAATTAAAGCACTTAGTTAGGATTCACCAAGATTTTATATATTTTTTAAAGGGAGTTTCTTAAAGATATCATTGAACATAATGCAATCATGTTATTACCAAAATTATTGATTTGGCCACTTTTGGTCCCCTAATTTGTTAGACTAATCCAACAAGACAACATGAAATGGGGAAGCACTGGTACGAAGGAGTGAATCATAAACTTAATAGACAAACTTAGGTTGGTATGCCACATAAAATGATTGGTTGACCAATTTCCCTCCGTGAAGGAGTTTTCACACCAATTGAGATCAAGCAGTAAAATAATGGAAGTGGTTGTATTGAATTTAAAATTCAATGGCTAGCAAAGATCACCATGTAAATAAAACATAAAAAACATGGGTAAATAAGTATGAATTTTGGAACCATAAGAAATATAAATGAGCAAGGCCATAGGCCTATGGCATGAACCAAGATGAGGAAAAATGAGGCAAACCAAGTGTAGAACTACATTTTGATGGCAACAGCCCAAACAGTGGCACTCCAAAGTTGACCTTCGAACCCAATTGCACACTCTCAACCAATGAGAGTAGCTCTATGCTACGAGTAGTTTCTGCACACTATGCGGACCTCCTCCCTTACCACAGGTAACTCAAATTGACCTGCAAGCTCAACTTAGTTGCTGCAAACTTACTGTCCACCTAAAGTTGCTGGGACAATGAACACACGTGCATGTATACACTCCCCAATGCACAAAATAAGAAACCACACATCAACAGGAGAAAGCAAACAAGCATTGAACAAGGGGAAATGGAAGTTGGAATCACACATGGACAATTGTACACATCACCCAACATAGTGTGGCAAATGGGATAATCATTCTTTCATTAACATGGATAAGAATGCAACTTTCAGGCATTTACATTGACCAATTACCATACAAAATAAAGGGATCAAGCCTTCCCTACATCATGACATCACTAATATATTCTTCTCTAGTATGGGATGCCTCCCACAACTTAGATATTCACTTGAAAATCTCATCCCATACGTTTCTTGCTCCTTTTGAAGCATTTATCTTGCCTTACCATCATCAGACGACTCATGGATGGTTTCTCACATGACCATTATATCATTCTTTTTTCTCTGATGCAACCTATTGAATATTCTCCCCTCAATATTTTATCTTTAACTCTTCTTCACATGTTCCTCTATGCAGTCCTCTCAAACTCCTTTCTGCCTCCTTATTCCTCTTTTCCATGTGATTTGTACCTATTCCTTGTTGTTTTGTTCTTGTTATGTGACTCTTCTTCTCTTTTCTAACACCTCATTTTGTGTCTTCTATTTGACCCTTCTTCTCATCTATCTTCCACACACCACTTTGGTTGTGCATGCCTACAACATAAAAGCAAAGAATCCCCAATTGTATGGGATTCCTTATAATTTTCTCAAGGCCTTTTTCCATCTATGTGCAACCCTTTCTTCTATCCTCTTCCTCACATCAGACACTCCACATAATACAACTTAAATTTGGTGCCACTACTCAAATGCTTAATTTGAGTGCCAAAACTAGATGTATTTGTTGGGAGAAGTGGTCTAGGTGGGTTAAAAACTACCAAACTCTCATACTCTCCCTAGCTAGATATTTATGCAACTAGCAGTTAGGTGAAAGACTCCAAAATAGGTGGCAGAATTTAAATTTGAAATTCACGGCAGAAAATGAGGCTAATCTTTGGTCTTGACATGATGCCCCTGCATCACCATAAAAGTTGTAGGTATTGAACTAGAGGATTGAAGCATGACTACCAAGCATCATGCAAACCTCTAATACATAAATAGTTGTGTAGAACATAGTTAGATCACGAACATAGAGCCATAAGAATGAAACAAAACACTTGCACAAGATAAGATAGGGCCAATTCAAAAAGATAAATTTTATAAAAACAAGTTCATAACCAGCATGGTGCAAGTGTCCAAAAATATTAATTTTTTTAATTTTAGCTGAAATTGCATACAATTTTTTGAGTCTCTTGAGTCTATTTTTGGAATCAAATTAGTAAAATACCAAGTTTATTCCCTCCATTTTTGCATTTTCCCTCAACTTAGCTTGTTCACACTTTACATTTCCCAACACCTGTACTTTCTGTTGTAGAATATAATTAATTAGTTTCAATTATGTTATATTATATTTTTATAATAGGTATGATTTATTTGATAGTTAATATAATACAAATATTTCTTACATATATTTAGCTATTCATTACCCTCATTAGACCTATGGGTGCAAAATTAATTTACGTCAGTTCCACAATCATAAAATTAAATTTTAAACATTTAAAGTTTGAATTTTTTAATTTGAATTCATGTTTCCCTTCTTTTTGCACAACTTATTTCAACTAGGATGGTATATTTAAAAATTAGCCATGATTCAAAAGAATCAAGAGATAGATAAAGGAATTTGTCAAGCACATCTAGAATTCAGTTGCAAGTGAATAAAAATAATTACATCAACATTGCATCATCATCATAATAACATACTATATGTTTGTTTGTTATTCTCAACCTTGGTTCATCATCATTAAATCAATCCATTGAAGAGTCTGAAGAAAACTTGAACCTCATAATTCAATAAATTCCATAAAAATATTTATAAATATTTATATCATTACACAAATTCAAATACAAAAATGATATTATAAGCTCGTTCTGGAAATGACTTCCGATGCTTCGAAGAACCCTAGGGCTCTAATGTTTTACCTTAATGCTTTTGTCCACCGTCTCTCTTCAGTTCAAGGGTCATCTAGCGGTGGTATTTCCCCTACTACGGCAGCCAGTTCCCATCCTCTGCATTCTGAAGGCGTTAGGTCTCCAGCCTCCTTTGTTGGCACCTTTGTAAATGGGTTTCGCTAAGACTCCCACTCTTTGTTACTCGACAAAGATAAATTTTCATGTATTGAAAGATCTACAAATGGAGGCGGGAAGGATGGTGACTGGTATCCCCTTGAATAGGGAATGAGGAACGAATCCTTGCGCATGCCTTTGCAGGGGCAAAACTCACAAGGATCGGTATTAAACAAAGTTTCAAGGATGCTTTTGGGATGGGTAATCTGGCAACAGGGCGCAAAGACTGGTAAGGCCAAATAAAGAAGGAATCGTTCTTGAATCAGAGCACGAATGACACACAAGGCAAATAACTGCCCTTTCGACATTTTGTCAAGATTCGTAAGGTGAGTCTGGATGGAATAATCGATGATTGGGAAGCATGTCTTCAGACCAATTCCCTTATTTGCAGATTCCCAAAAGTTTGGCCAGAGTTGTGCGAACTCCACACTTGGATCTCTAAGAAATGGAAGACTGAGAAATGGAATGTTGGATTGGAGGGTGAAATCTACATTTACCCTTATGCTAGGGGATTTTCTGTTTTAGAATTCAATTCTATTGAAGACAAGGAGAAGGTTCTAAAAAATGGTTTGTGGTATTTCAAAGAGGACTTTCCATGAATGAAACCCTAGTATCTGTCATTCAATCCTAGAATAGAGTCTTTTGATTCGACTTTTCTTTCGGTATATTTACCCTACATTCCCTTGCAATTCAGTGAAATAGAGAGTTTGCAAGCTATTGCAAATGGTTTAGGTAGGTATCATTTTATTTCATCTGAAATAGTTCATCTCACCAATACTACCTATGCAAGGCTATGTGTTGAAATAGATCTTTTCAAGGGTCTTCTACCTAAAATCTCTCTAAAGGTGGGTAAAAGATGCTAAAGACAACAAGTAGATTATAAACAAATTGCCTTCAGATGTAAGAAGTGTTTTTTTTATGAATCATTCTGTAAAGAAGTTAAAGTAGTGGAAAATGTAGTTAGGGTAAAATTGTAAATCAGGGAAAATGAATAAACATCAATGATAAAAATCCTAGCAATGCACAATGAAGTACAAGACAACATGAAAATCAAAATAACAAATGTAAATGCAAACCGATCTCCATGCTATGCTCGATTTATCTCCATTGCTCTTCTCCACCTCACATGAGCATGCAAGATTTTGAAGGATTATTGTTGGAGGAATGTTGGGTGCTCATTTCTGTAGTATAACATTAAGATGAAGATGCTAGAATGAAGGATGCAAAGGCTCTAATGATATTTCAACAGCATGTGGATACTTGAGGATCAATGCATGCTAATGATAATTTGGCAGAATAATGTTACTTGAAGCTCAATGCATTGCTAATGGCTTGTGAGGGGTTTGATTTATAGAAAAGGTTTGGTTCCAATGGACGGCTGAGATTAAAAAGCTAATTGATTGATGTAGACGGCTAGGATTGATTCGGTTATCCCACTCTTCAAGGGAGTTGTAGTCATTTGACAAGTGTCAAGGAGAATAGGGCTCATGTGTGCTTGTGTACATAAAAAGTACTACATATGAAAGATATTAAATAAAAGGCTGTAGTACCACTTATCTTTTTTAAATGAAAGAGGCACACATGTCGGCTTAATGATAAGATAAATTAATTAAATAAATAAAATTTATTTAATTAATTGGAAAGTCGGCTTATAATGAGAACTTAATTCAAATAAAATATTTGAATTAGTTGGGATATGAGTTGGATATTAATTAAATAAATAAAATTTATTTAATTAATTAGATAGTGGGATTAGGATATGATTAGAAAATTAATTAAATAAATAAAATTTATTTAATTAATTGGATAGTGGGATTAGGATATGATGTGGAAATTAATTAAATAAATAAAATTTATTTAATTAATTAGCTAATGGATAAATGGGATTAAGAGTGGGATTTAGGACAAAATGCTACAAGATGTCTAAGTGATGTTTTTGACAAGGTGTTGTGAGACATGGACAAAGTTGGGACAATTTTGGGTGTCTACATTTTGCCCCTCTTTGAGATGATGTTTGAGATGATAAGCTTTGTGTCGAGTAACATCTTTTCAAAGAAATTAAGATATGGATAGAGGAAAAGGATATGGGATGATGATCTAAGGATATGATGAAGATGATGATGATGATGGAAAGATAGGATGATGATGCCCCCTCGAGAGGTTAGGCGGGTTGGACAAACATGGGTAGGCTCTCGAAAAGAAATGGCTTGGATACAAAAGAAAGATAAGGGGATAGATAGAAGAAATGGAGATGTGTTATGCTGCAATGAAAGTGAGCAACCATGATGTTTGATATAGCACTAGACGTTATGCACCAAGGTAGAAGGACCAGGGTGATGATGTGTCTCATGCCCTAGCGTAATACAACCTTGTCTGGATACAAGATATGAATATTAGCTAGATTGATACTGATATGATGCAAATGCAAGATAAAATGATGACACACACAAGCAAGCAAGCAAGCATGCACAAATGATACAAAAACAAACAAGATATTGCCCCTGTCAAGCTGTAAACCAATGATTAATTGCTGATTGTTGATAGTTGAGAGTGTTGTCATTGCGGGGAAAGCTATATCCCTAGATCAACACAAGGTTGTTTGCTAAGTTGGCTGGCTAGTTGATTGATTGATTTGGCTTACAACAAGGCTAGGATCAAGACCATGGATTGTGTTTGGATAACTTGGCTTGATTGATTAACTTGATTGGTATGGATTAAGGATGGGCGTGCAGTTGGATCTTTGTTTGGAATGGTTGGAAGATAATGAAATGTTGATTAGATTGATTTGATGAAGGATGGATGATTTGTGGTGGATTGAGCTACTTTTGATTTGCTGAAGTGATTGGATCTATTTCGATGGCTAGCTTGATGTGCTTTAGTTGTGATGTTTGCTATTGCTAGGTTGATTGTTTTGATGATTGGTCTGTTTTGAATGATGATAGTAATGGTGTGATGATAAGAGTGTCCACTCAAATCTAAGCATAAGCAAGTGTTCTCAGTGTGCTCAAAGGATGTAAAACAAACAAGGTATTGCCCTTGTCAAGTCATAAATCGATAATTGATTGTTTGATTGATGATGAGGATAGTGTTGTCATTGTGGGGAAAGCTATATCCCTAGAGCAACACAAGAATGTGGGAATACTATATCCCATTGATGATGATTGATGATGATTGATTTAGCTCATGACAAGATTAGGATCAAAAAACCTGTAGATTGGATTGGATAATATTCCTTGATTGATTGGCTTGCTTGATATGGATTAATGTGACTTGGATTTAAGATCATTGCTGAGATTGATTTGATTGATATGATTGGATGAGGTGATTAATTGAAATGAATGAATGAATGTTATTGATAAGAAGAATTAATGATGATGATTTGATTTTGATTGAATGTTGATGGAGTGGATTGTTTTGGATGATGTGATTGGTTTTATTTCTTGGATTTTCATTAGATATTGATTTTTTTTGGATGTTTTGAAATATTTTGATTTTTTTTTTTGTGTTTTTTGGGATATTTTCATTTTTTTTATGTTTTTTGAATGTTTTGGGGATGTCAATGGATTTACAATTTGGGTAGCCTTTGTGCTTGATACCAATGACAAGGAAAAAAAAAACCAAGTCTAGGTGCATAGATGGATAAAAGGATGGATGGGCTCATAGTAAATGTGACAGCAAGATCATGGGAGTTGGATGGGATGGAAGGTTCATGAGAGTTGGATGGATAGATAAGAGAGGATGGGCCATATAAGGGATGGATGCATGCCTCATGATAAACGAATAGGTAGGCTAGAGTGGAAAGCTCATGATAGATGTAAAGCTCATGATAAGGATACACCATAGTGGATGGATCATAAGGGAGCTAGGATGTGATCTTCAAAGGCTATGTTACATAGGAAGAACTTGCCCCCATTCTAGGTGGTAATGCTTAGGATTTTTACATGACAAAGTTCATGACCAAGGGATGACATGATTGGTTTTGTTTGAATGGGATGGATAAATTGTCAATGGATAGGACTTGGTTTGGAAAGAAGGTATGTCAAGATATATCCAAACATGTTTCAACTTTTTGCCCCTATGTCTTTATCAAAATCAAAAGGCGGAAGGATGGATAAATAGGATAGGCATGTTTATGTAATGGCTAAGGATGGTAGGATGGTGTGGTAATGGTATGATGGGATAGATAGTTTGGAAATGGATAGGTTGGATGAGACAATGTGCCCCCAAGTGTAAGTGACATAGAAGATCAACCTACACATGACGCCTATTTGCCAGGTTTTCATCATGGTACTTATCCAAGGTGCCTGTTTACCAGGTTTTCACCGTTGGACGAAGGGATTTCTCTTTACTATTTTTTTGATTTTTTTTCTTTTGCTTTTAGATGGGTTGGCAATTACACATGGCACCTGTTTGCCAGGTAATGGATAGGAGGGACTCAAGTGTCTAGTTCGATGGATGTTGGTAGTCCCATTAGAGATGGATGTTATTGCATGGATCATGTCATTATGCTCATAGATGTTGATAAGGGATTGTGTCGATTGGAGATGGATTAGGTATGATGTGGATTGTGGAAGGGTAGGCTAGTGGCTTATGATGTGGATTTATATAGGCTTATGGAATGAAGATGGATGGAAAACTTATGCAAAAGCATGGACCATAGGGTTAGCATGGGGGAGATATGTAGGATAATGGATGGAAGATGGGGAGATGTAGTTATGTGGGAATATTTTGGAATGGAAGGGAACCATGACCAATGGTTGCACACACCGTGATAAACATTAAAGCTTTTGATTGGATGGTGGTGTAGGAAGCAATGGAGATGTTTGCTTAGGAGATGGTTGATGTAAGCATTTGGGGACCCACATAGATTTAGTATTTCTAGTGCATTTGCTTTGCTTGTGGGATTTTTGAAGGGAATAGAAGTTTTGGATGGAAGTAGGCTTTTGGATGGATATATGTGGTTGGGATTCTTGAGATGTGGATGAAGATGCCTCATTCGCTTTGCTAGCTATTTGCTTAGGAACCCAAACCATTTTGCTTTTGAGCTTTGCTTTTGGAGGTATGGGCTTAGATAGCTTTGTGAATGTACTTTGCTTAGAAGATGGATGATTTAGAGACTTTTCACATTGATGGCCTAAGGCATGAGGGTCCTTAGGAATTTTAGTTGGATCTTTGGCTTTATAGGTAGAAGCATCAAAATATTTTATTTTGAATCCCATGGGATGGGTGGAGTGGATGGAATGATTGGAAGCTTTATGCTTAAATGATGTGTGCTTTTGTTGGCCATGATTAGGGATGTAATGATACTTATGAATGATAGGTATGTTAGGTGTTGGAAGCAATGGTGGCAATGTGGATGGAGGGATATTTGGAGTTGGTAAAAGTGGAGGCAAAGTGGATGGTGGAAGGTGTATGGTCACATGCTTTTGACATTTATAGGATGATGGAGGTGGAATAGCAACATATCTTTTGGGTATATGATGTGGTTTGTGATGGAAAGTGGACTTAGGATGGATGAAGGGATTACCAACATCTTTAGCTTGTTTACCTTGGGGTGTGTATCCAAGGCCATATGAGCATGGAGGAACTTTGACATGGTTTGGCTCCAAAATACCTTGTTCATGAAGGCCTAGACCTTTGCCTTGGTAGTTCATGTTTTGGAGCATGCGATGGACTATAGGACTTGGTGTGCTTTGAACACTAGACTTGAGCTCATTACTGGATGAAGGTGAAATGGATAAAGGTTGTTGTTGTCCTAAGGAAGAACACTCATGTATAAGGGTGGATAGACCAATAGGACATGATGGATTTGAAGTGGAAGGAGGATCATTAGGATCTTGGTTAGCATTGTGTTCCCTAAGATCCAAGTTATTTATTTGATCTTTTATGCTTACTTGGGGGACAAGTGTCTCATCATGACAAGTGGATGTTTGCTCATTATGGATAGGGCTAGATGGCATATGACTAGGAGCAATTTTGATATCTCGCTCATGGATGGATATAAGATTATGGATAGGATCAAGGTGCTCATGGATAGCTTCTTCATAGGTATCATATTGATCATAAAGAAGGTAAATATTATTGATAGGTTGCATGAAATTGTTTTGATCATGAGTTGGACTAGGGCTTAATGTTTCCACATGCTTAGGATTAAACCTTTGACATACCTCTTGGGTTACTTGAATGGAAGTGGAAGGCTCTTGGATAGGTTCTTGGTCAACAACATGAAGGCATGATGACTCTTGACTTGGATTAATGATAGGAGACTCTTGAATAGGCTTGATGTCTTGTAGGTCACATGATGGGCTTGAAGGGTTAAGAATGTTAATTGAAGGCTCTTGGATAGGCTTAAGGATAGGTGGACCACATGATGAGATTATGGCATTTGGAAGTTCTTTGGTAGGCTCATGAATGGGTGTTTGACATGGGGGTAGTTTATTCCTTGCTAGTAGCCAATGAATCACATCCTTCGCAAGGGTATGTGTAGATGGGCAATATAATGGATGGATGATAAGGGTAGATGGCATTGGATTACGATTAGGATTAGATGGAGGGATAATGGAGTTTGATGGATTAGGATTTGGACTAGATGGGGATGACACATGGGATTGGGATGATGTGACATGATTTTCCATTACAGGTAGGTACACCTTGTAAACAATTAAGACAAATATTGGGCATTGATTTGTATTATGGCCTTTGGTCCTATGGTATGCACAATAATCATGTTCATCATATGGACTTTCTTCACATGGTTTGACTTCAGGAAGTTCAATGAGTTTTGCTTCAAGCATCCTTTGTAAAACTATCTCAGCCGCATCCTTTGGTGAAGGATTAGAATGGCATGCTGATGAAGGTAATGGAGGGCTTGCTGATTTGGAAGGTTGATGGACCAATCGACTAGGAGTAGGATCACATGGTGGTGTTGGGATAGGACTAGTTGGCTCATGTGTTGGCATGTGATTGGATGGTGGTGGCCACTCTAGATTGGTATCTCCCTTGTCAAAAGTTATTAGATCTTGCATAGGATAACTTGGACTCATTTGATTTATGTACAAGGGGCCACTTGGATTTGGATATGATTCTTGTTGGAAAGGTGGACTTAGGTCTATCAATGGTGCTTGGTGGTCTTGTTGAAAAGGTGTACTTGGACCTACTTGATTTATGTACAAAGGGCTATTTGGACTTGCATGTTGTTCTTGTAATATCATTTGATTGCTTTGTGGATGGGCTTGGTAGTGCATTAGAATGGTGGCATGAGGGATTGGATAAGCTTGAGGTGGATGTTCATAGGTTGATGTGGCATTGACTTGGTGGATAGGTGGATTAGGTTGATAGGAAGTGGATGGATATGACATGTGGCTATAAGGTGGATTAGGTTGGTATGGAATGGTTAAGGATTGTTGTACTTGTCGAGCTTGACTAGTGGCTAAAAGGTGTTGGACTTGGGCTATGAAGTTTTGTAGTTGAGGTGATTGACTTGCATGGGGTTGAGCTCTTTGGATGAAGAAGTGTAATGTTTCAATGGCATCTTGGTTTAGGGGTTGTGATCCTTGATAAAGATTTTGGAGGAATCTTTGGAATTTGATTTCTAGGTCCTCTAGTGTAGACATGTTGTCACCAAGTGTTTGTCTTAAGTCCTTTTAGCAAGTGCCTGTTTAGGGATTTGGATGATGATGTGGAATGTTTGGATGATGTGTGTTGACTAGGATGAATGTTTAGATTGATTTGTTTATGTGTTTGGTGTTTATAGCTTGATTTGGCAATGTTCAAACAAATGATTATGCATATACACACATGAATCACTCACGCAAGACACACAAGCAAGTTGTTAGTTTGAAAGAATGTGATGATGGTAAAGCAAGCACGTGAAAACACTTCAACAAGTCCTAGTTAAGGCAAGGCCACTATCACAAGGAGGTTCTAGTGAAAATTCGAGGGACCGGCACCCCACGAGCATCCAGCAAGCCACTTAAGACTTTAACTAACCCTACTAGGAGTTTTAATATACACAAAGGTACACCTCCTTTCGAGTTAGCACTGTATGGTGAGCGCTAATACCGGTTAGACTTGGCTTTCGCCTTATCCTCTGATTTTTATAGCAGACCGGATGAAAGTACCGCTTGAGGTCGTTCCCTTGGGGTGGATACCAAGGCAGGCCTCTCTAAGGTTTAACAAAAGCAACACAAGTAAATATTTTTGATCTCCAAGTTCGTGTTGGGACGCGAGGAGAGAGCATACACATTTACTTGGTCACACTCGCATGGGGTTCATTAACCTTAGAAGTTCAATGTGTGGAAGACAATGCAAGCACTTGTTTGTTTTAAAACCCAAATCTAAATATGATGAAAGACAATGGTTTGTTTTAGCCTAATTTTTTGATGTGAATTTGCAAACAATTGTTCGTTTTAATCCCAAAGTCCAAATGTGTGATCAAACAAGATTAAGAGATGAATGATTAGAATGAGTGCACCTAATACAATTGCTTTCCAATTTGCTATAGATGTTGATGCCAATGCTGCTCCAGCGCCTTAGATGCCCTTACAAGTGACCAATTCCAAAAAGAAACAAGTAAACTTGTAAAGAAGATGATTACATGAAAAAGACAAAATCTAAAAATTTTGATGAAAATGATATGATACAGAAAAATAGATTGCATAAACAAAAAGTTCAGGAGATTCTAAGCAATTTGAAAAAAAGTTTCGCTGAAAAACGATCAAAATTGCTCAAGTTATGCTCAAATGAAGTTTGCAATGAACCTAAACTTTGACTGATAAAAAAGCCTGAAAAATAGTATAGTCACCTAATAAAAGTGATACAGTTGTGAAGCTTGTCCTCCCAGCTTTCCAATGAGTCCTCGTTTGTGTGATTTGGCCTTCGTATGTGAAAGTTATGCTAGAAACACCAAGATGCACAATGACAGCAAGCAGAAGCAAATTACAGTTGCCAGATGCAACAAATTGTTTATCAGAAGCGATAGTTGTTTTACCAAGGTGAGCACTTTCAATTCAAAAGAGACAAGGAAAAGCACCATATGCGATCCACTGTTGATCAAAAGCGATCTGTAGTTTTCAACAGGCGAGATTCTAAAGATTAAATGCGATAAGAAACATACCAGATGCGATCTCTGTCAGTTTATACGTGAGGCAGATAAAGGCAGAAGCGACCGATTTTAGCACATACATGACAAGTTACAGTTACCATATGCGATGCATTGTTGATCATAAGTGACCTCGATATGCTTGCAGGCGATTCATTATATCATAGATGCGAATCTGATATTACCATCTATGGAATATTTCAGCTCATATGCGATGCGGAAACCTCCAGATGTGAACTATTTAGGGCTATAAGTGACCTATTCCTACAAAAATACAGTCTCTCCACAAAACCCTATTCTACACAGGCACGCAATGTTAATTCAGAAGTGATGCATATCAGATCAAAAGCGGATACTGTTTGTTCATAAGCGATGCAAATAAGATCAAAAGTGATTACTGTTATTTCAAAAGCGATTCAAATAAATGCATAAGCGATTAGTATTTGACTAAAAGCAATCAAAATATGTGAAAAAGCAATTACTGTTAGCCCAAAAGTGATCTGGAAAGTTTCAGGAGATGGAATGCAAATATTAACCATATGCGACCAAGTTTACCATATGCGATCTCTTTTTGTTCAAAAGCGAGCACTGTTTGTTTAAAAGTGAGCTAGATTTTACCATAAGCGACTGCTATTTGCTCAAAGGCGAGCTGATTTAGCCCAGGCAACTGCTGTTTGCTCAAAGGCGAGCTGAATTACCAGAAGGACATTGTTGCAGTCCGGTTGTTATTTTCTTCACCAAACGCTCCATTTTTTATCAAATTTAGGCAAATTTGTACTCAAAGTTTATGGAAATGGCCTCCCGGACGCAATGGTGAGGTTAGATTTGGGCTAAGAGATCATCTACATACATATTTAGCCAAATATTTGTAAACTAGGGTTAGAAAAATGCAAATTTTTGCTACAAAAGCTTACAAAAATGAACGATTGGTGCTCCAAGAGATCTAAACTTCATAAAAACAACTCAAACAAGAGAGGAATCAAGGACGTGAGTCCCACCGGGCGTGCTAAATGTAGTTAGGGTAAAATTACAAATCAGGGCAAATGAATAAATAGCAATGATAAAAACCCTAGCAATGCACAATGAAGTACAAGACAACATAAAAATCAAAATAACAAATGTAAATGCAAACTGATCTCTATGCTATGCTCGATTTATCTCCATTGCTCTTCTCCACCTCACATGAGCATGCAAGATTTTGAAGGATTATTGTTGGAGGAATGTTGGGTGCTCATTTCTACAGCATAACATTAAGATGAAGATGCTAGAATGAAGGATGCAAAGGCTCTAATGATATTTCAACAGCATGTGGATACTTGAGGATCAATGCATGCTAATGATAATTTGGCAGAATAATGTTACTTGAAGCTCAATGCATTGCTAATGGCTTGTGAGGGGTTTGATTTATAGAAAAGGCTTGGTTCCAATGGACGGCTGAGATTAAAAAGCTAATTGATTGATGTAGACAGCTAGGATTGATTCGGTTATCCCACTCTTCAAGGGAGTTGTAGTCATTTGACAAGTGTCAAGGAGAATAGGGCTCATGTGTGCTTGTGTACATAAAAAGTACTACATATGAAAGATATTAAATAAAAGGCTGTAGTACCACTTATCTTTTTTAAATGAAAGAGACACACATGTCGGCTTAATGATAAGATAAATTAATTAAATAAATAAAATTTATTTAATTAATTGGAAAGTCGGCTTATAATGAGAACTTAATTCAAATAAAATATTTGAATTAGTTGGGATATGAGTTGGATATTAATTAAATAAATAAAATTTATTTAATTAATTGGATAGTGGGATTATGATATGATTGGAAAATTAATTAAATAAATAAAATTTATTTAATTAATTGGATAGTGGGATTAGGATATGATGTGGAAATTAATTAAATAAATAAAATTTATTTAATTAATTGGCTAATGGATAAATGGGATTAAGAGTGGGATTTAGGACAAAATGCTACAAGATGTCTAAGTGATGTTTTTGACAAGGTGTTGCGAGACATGGACAAAGTTGGGACAATTTTGGGTGTCTACAGAAACAAGTTCCTATGCCAATCTTGAGGAGAAACATTATCCAAAACTTTTAAAAGCTGATCTAATAGTTACAGAAAATTTAGAAGCACATTCAAAACATGAAAAAAACAATAAAACACAAAACACCAGATATACGTAGTGAAAACCCTTTCGGGTGAAAAACCTCACATTCGAAAAGCCTGCTCAATGTATTTGAAATCCAATAAAAAGATTACATACACTTACAGAGCAAGTTTATTATAGGAGTATCACTAGTAAACAACTTTGGAAGAATTCTGGCAGCATTCCAGTAGCATAACAATACCTGCAAACTCACACTATGCAAACTACTCCTCAAGCCTCCAATTTATAGACTTTTGGCTATACAAGAAATCATCTGTGGTTTTACAAGACCGTGTATGAAGTTTCTTAGCCAAGATTCCAGTCCCAAAATAAGCTCTCACATCCAAAATGAAATCCCCTATTTTTGACCCTTACAGATGTCATAGAATCTGTCATAATATGCCTAACATAACGTATCACCATGTGGACATCTTTTGACACCTAAATAACCAATTTTCAAGGCACCAACAATATTTAACAGCTATAGGAAAATATTAAATAAAAATAACTATAACGGAAAATGTGCAAGGTTGAGACACCTCATTTCCCAACATTCTCCCACTTGTCAAATACCTTGCAAGAGCCAAGGGAATCACATCATCATGGATCAATTGCTAGGGGCCAAAAGGCCCATAGACTCGAAACACCACCTAAATTTTGTTGTGTTTATGGGCTTAGTTATTACATCTGCAACATTTACCACAGTCTCTACCTTTTCCAGCTTCACCCTGCCATCCTCGACCATATCTCTCATGAAGTAATATTGAACATCAATGTGTTTGGTCATGGTATGAAAAGTCAAGTTTTTCATAAGGCAGATTGCACTCTGACTGTCACAATAAACTGTAACTGCACCATGTTTCAATCCAATATCTGAACACAAATGCTTCAGCCAAATGGCTTCTTTACATGCATGAGTAGCTGCCATTTACTCTGCCTCAATAGTGGACAAAGTGACCATAGCTTGTCGCTTGCTCATCCAACTGATTGCACCACCATTAAGAGTAAACTCATATGCACTAGTGGATCTTTTGCTATCGACATCACCAGCCCAGTCTGAATCCATAAAACCATGAATACTCAGGGAATGCTGATCTCTGATACCATGAAAAGAAATAGAGTACTCTGTTGTACCCTGCAAATATCTAAAGACCCTCTTAACTGCATCCCAGTGCACTCTTCCAAGGTTCGACATATAACAAGAAATAACTACCACTACTTGGGCAATGTCTGGTCTTGTATAGACCATAGCATACATTAAGATTCCAACTACACTCTGGTAAGGCACTCTGCTCATGTCTACCATCTCCAATGGGGATGTAGGACATCGTGAAATAGAGCTTAGTTCCCAATGTAATAGAAACACAAAGTGGTTTACAATCCTGCATGTTTAACCTTTGCAAAACTGAACAAACATACTTACTCTAGCCAAGCCATAGCTTTCTATTCTCACGATCTCTTCTGATCTCCATCCCAAGTATGTGTTTTGCTGCACCAAGATCTTTCATTTCAAATTTCATAGAGAGTTGAAATTTCAATTTTGCAATCAAACCTTTGTCTTTCCCAATAAATAACATGTCATCAACATATAAAGCAATTACTAGAAAATGTTCACCATCAGATTTAAAATATACACAGTGATCAGATTTAGACCGTGCAAATCCCAAACTCAACATATAAGTATCAAACTTCTGGTACCACATCCTAGGACTTTGTTTAAGGCCATATAGAGATTTCTTTAACTTACAAACTAACTTGCTTTTACCTTTCACCACGCAGTGCTCTAGCTATGTCATATAGATTTCTTCCTCCAAAACACCATGAAGGAAAGCAGTTTTCACATCCATTGGTTCAACCTCTAGGTCATAAGTTGCTACAATAGATAATAAAAGCTGAATGGATGTCATTTTAGAAATAGGAGAAATAATCTCACTATAATCAATTCCCTCAACCTGAGAGTATCCCTTCGTAACCAACCGCACCTTATACTTTTCAACAATTCCATCTAAACCAATCTTTTTCTTAAAGACTCATTTACATCCAACAGGTTTACGTCCTTCGAGAAAAGGTACAAGGTCCCATGTATCATTTCTTTCAAGGGCTGCCATCTCTTTATCCATGGCACTTTCCAGGACTCTGCATCATTCATACCCAAAGCCTCTTACACAAATCTCGGTTCATCAATGTTAGTATTCAAAATAAATATACACTTCCAATCATCAGGTGAATACCCATACCTTTTAGGTGGTTACCTATGCCTTGTAGACCTTCGAACAAGCTGAGGTGGAGGTTCTTCGACTTCTTCCTCCTCTTCACCCTCTTCTGAAGATTCAGAGCTTGATGATCTCTCCTCAACTTCTTGTCTATCTTGGGGCCTCGATTCAACTTCCTTAGGCATAGAAGGAAGTTAAATCACATCTTTTTTCTATTTAATTTCTTTATGCTATTTTGGCTAAAAAGTAATACGAGAAGATTTAGTCTCTCTAAAAATAACACTTCTGGAATAAATTACCTTATGTGCAACAGGGTCCCAAAGATTGTATCCTTTCACACCATAGTTGTAGCCGATGAAGATACATTTGACAGCCTTAGAATCTAACTTTGTTCTCTTCTTTTTAGGCACATATGCATATGCCTCACAACCAAAAACTCTTAGATGTCTAAGTGAAGGATTTTTCCCCAACCACACCTCTATAGGCTTTTTATCAATAAACACTGATGTAGGAGATCTATTTATCAAATAACAAGTAATGGCAACAGCTTTAGCCCAAAACTTTTGTTCTAGACCAGCTCTACTCAATATGCTCCTAGCCTTCTCCATCAACATTCTATTCATTCTTTTTTACAACTCCATTCTGTTGAGGAGAATACAGAGTTGTCTTTTGTGTTTTAATCCCACAATCTATATAGAATCTGTCAAAATTTGTAGAATAGTACTCACTGCCATTGTCAGTCCTCAAACATTTAATTTTCTTTCCAATCTAAGTTTTTACCATAGCCTTAAACTCCTTAAAATGACTAAAAACTTCACATTTACTCTTGAAAAAATATACCCATGTTCTCCTACTGAAATCATCAATGAAAGTAACATAATAAACTGATTTACCAATAGAAGCAACATCAACAGGACCAAATACATCCGAATGGATTAGATCCAAAATACATGAAGACTTATGAGAAGATGAGTAAAACTAAACATGGTTCTGTTTTCCATAAATACAATGTTCACAGAAATCAAACTCTAGATTGCAATCATTCAAACCTTCAACAAGGTTCTTATTTTTTAGAATTTCAAACCCTTCTCTCCAATGTGGCCAAGTCTCTGGTGCCATAACATGGTTTTATCTGCAGGCAACTTTGATTCTGTAGACAGAGCACCCTTGGGTACCCAGAAGCCACGACCATCCGCAGAAGAGGAAACCATCTCTTTTTTCAACGAAGTAGTTTTTGGCTTAATTTTATCAGAAATACTATTGCACTCAACTGTGCATGCATCAAGTTGGTATAATGTACCCAATCTGCTTCCCCTTGCTATCACCATAGCACCTCTCACCATTTTCACACCTGCTTCAGAAAACTATACATGGACACCCGCATCTATTAGCTTGCTAACAGATAATAAATTTCTTGCTAGTCCTGGGATATGCAAGAAACCATCAAATCATCTAACTCTACCATCAAAAACTTTCACATGGATACTACCATGGCCAACAATGTCAAGGAAAGAATTATCACCCAAATACACCTTACCACCATCATAGTTTTCATACTTACTAAACCAAATTCTGTTAGGAGTCATGTGGAAAGATGCACCTGAGTCTATCAACCATGCATTATCACCTGCATGAGTGGCCAAGGCTGCAATAAAGGCATCTCCATCTTCCTTCTTTGACTCAGAATCAGAATCTTGCTTCTTCTTCTTCTTTTTCTTCTCTTCTTTACATTCCTTTCGAAAGTGTCTGGATTTTCCACAGTTCCAGCATATCACCTTTGACTTACTAGGAGATTTTGATCTCCCCTTATTCTTGGACTTAGAATGGCCACGCTGCTTCTCATCTTTGCCTCATTCTTTTGGTCTTCCTCGAACACTCAAAGCCTCTTTGGCATTCAGGGAGGCCTTCCTTCTCATCTCTTTAGAGAGTAGAGAGCCAACAACATCCTCCATCTTCAAAGTGACTAAAGTGCTCCCAATGGCCATGACTAGGCTATCCCATAAGTCTGGCAGTAAACATAGAAAAGTTTGTCACCTTTCTTCTTCATCCATTTTCACCCCAACTGAGGTCAATTAAGTCACCGACATAATGAATGTTTCTACATGCTCAGAAATTCGTCCACCATCTTCCCTTCTCAAGGAATACAACTTCTTCCTCAAGAAAATTTTATTTACTAAAGATTTAGCTTGGTATATCTACCCAACTTCTTGCAAATCTTCTTTGAAGTGGATTCTTCATGGACATTTATCAAAATCAAGTCTGCAAGACACAATCTTATTAGACCTTTATCTTTTCTGTCCATTATATCATATTTTGCAGCCAAAGCTGGATCCGTAGGCCTGTGGACATTTTCATCCACCCCATCCCATAGATACTGATCAATTAACAAATCTTCTATCTTCAGCTTCCACATTTCAAAGTTTGTGCTAGAAAAGTTTTCAACCTCCATTCTCCCATATAGGTTGGCCATCTTAAAAAGCCTGCAACAAGATCACAAAGTATCCTTTGCACAAGCTCCCACTCAAACCTTGATTAGCACAAAAAACCAAACAACCCACAATTGAAACCAAAGGTGATCAGACTCTAATACCACTTGTAAAGAAGTTAAAGTAGCAGAAACAACTTCTTACACCAATCTTGAGGAGAAACATTATGCAAAACTTTTAAAAACTAATCTAATAGTTACAAAAAATTTAGAAGCACATTCAAAACATGAAATAAACAATAAAACATAAAACACTAGATATACATGGGGAAAACCCTTTCGGGTGAAAAACCTCACACTCCAAAAGCCTGCTCAATGTATTCCAAATCCAATAAAAAGATTACATACACTTTCAGAGCAAGTTTTATTATAGGAGTATCACTAGTAAACAAGTCAGGAAGAATTCTGGTAGCATTCTAGCAGCATAACAATACCTGCAAACTCACACTATGCAAACTACTCATCACGCCTCAAATTTATAGACTTCTAGCTATACAAGAAACCATCTATGGTTTTACAAAACCATGTGAGAAGCTTCTCAGCCAAGATTCTAGTCCCAAAATAAGCTCTAATGTCTAAAATGAAATCCCCTATTTTTGACCCTTACATATGTTATAGAATCTGTCATAATATGCCTAAAAATAGGCCTAACATAATGTACCACATTTGGGCATCTTTTGACACCTAAATAACCAATTTTCAAGGCACCAACAATGTTTAACAGCTGTAGGAAAATATTAAATAAAAATAACTATAACAAGAAATGTGCAAGGTTGAGACACCTCATTTCCCAACACATTCCACCCCTTGATGCCAAAAATTTCAAACTTAGGAGAGGAGTCATAAAGGTGAAAAACCCAAATCATGGATTGGTACAGAACCCCATCACCACAACATATCTCTAGGTGTTTATGATGAAATGGCTTCCTCCAAAGATGTTCCAGACACTGACTTGTAGCCAACTACGCCTTCCTCTCTCGAGTTGTAGGACTTATCTATTGTGGGTAAAAAAGAAGTTTCAATAGAAGTAGATAATTTAGGGGACACATCAGAGGTGATAGACAATTTAATTTCTAAAAAGAGGGATCTTTTTGTGGAATCTATGGTTTCCAACAAAGAGGAAAAAATTAACACTTTGTCCAGCCAAGTGAAAGACCAGGAATGGACTGAGGTAAAGTGCAAGAAAACATCTCCATCTAAGTTCCGACATCTAATAGTGCTTATATCTTCTAAGAAAGGGAATGAGGAAATTACTGAGAATATGCATGGACATGGTCAGATAGTTTGGGTAAAGGATAAGTTGGAGTTTTGAATTTGTAGAATGTATTTTTAGACAAAATTGAAGACATTGTACTGCACCCATAAGGGAATAGAATTTAATAGTATTTTGTAAGAACTACACTAATCCCCCATTTTGGAGGGGATTAGATGCTTTGTAGCAATATGCCAGATTTTTTATGCTTCTTGGACCCTAAACTATGTTTTTTAAACAAAGAATTCAAATACCAAAAAAAAACTAAACAAGTTTCAAACTACAGAATTCTACTAGATCAAACTCTACTAACCAATAACAAGAAAAAATGGAAAAAAAAAGACCACATTTTGATTTTACTAGAACGGATTTGGATTTTACCCAAGCAACCAAACATTATATTCATTAGAGCACACTGAAGGGCACTCATTTTTCAGTGAATACATGTTCCATTCTTATTTAATTAGAAACTAATTATTGTTCTATAACCTCGATACCTACATTTTTCAAGGGTTTGAAGGTTGATTAAAATCAATAAATTATGAAAAATAGCATGGCATGAAGAGACCGTATGCTCCTCCACCCAACTGAGTATTGCCACCGAAGCTCCTGCTTTAGTTTTTTTTTTTTTTTTAAACACTATGAGCATGTTTTTCCTCTATTTAGCTTGAACCAATAAATATTGTATTTGTTTTACCTATTTATGAATTTGGAACTCTAAAATAAAACAAAATCATACCAAAAAACATAATGCACGTGCACTTCTTGCCCCACTAAAATAATTGAGAAGTCTTTGCTGGACAACATTTCTGCGTTGCAATCTATTCTTTAGCTAAAAATGTTGCTTATCATGTTGCATTTTTAAATGTGAAAAAGTGCAGTCATGTATTGCTTCACAAGAAAGGTTTAAAGATCTTATAACATTAAACGTGCGTGCCTTCATGAATTAAATTTTTTTTCCTTATCTAACAGATTTCCTAATATGTGGATGTAATAATATTTTAAAAACAAAATAAAGTTATATTTTTACTCACAAGAAAATTATGGAGTGCACTCACCTGCTAAAAAATTTTCCAAATCAATTTATATTTGTTTTGAGCAAAACACTAGCTAATTCAAAAAACCAATAAGTTAAACTAGCATGAGGAAAAATTCATTTCTTTCATTTCTTTCCCTCTCATTTTGAATTTTGAACAAAAATGGGAAACAAAAGATGCATCCCAAACAACTCAGTTTTTCCACTCTAAAGATTTGAAAGCTTACCATTCTGACTGTATGAGTATATTTTTTTATACATGTAGACCAGGCAATAAAAAATGGACTACCATCATCCCTGTGCACCAGTTGCACTTTTATAATAAATATATCAGGTTATTCCAAAATATGATTAGGAAATTAAAATTTCTTTGGGCCATCTAAGGGCTTCCTTCACTACTTCATGGCATAATGACCTATCACTATGTTCAATTAATCATCCCCTGGCGATGATGTTGTGGCACTTGCCTACCATAAAATAGTTTTACATTATCATGGATCTATTTGGGTAGGTCTTGCAATTTGATTATTTGAATTGTGTGTTGCTTCTTGGCTGCAAAAAGACATTATTGATTCATTAGGTCACTAGGTTCGTGGGTTGTCAGTTGTCACCAACTACATAGTTTAAGTGTTTCAGAAATAGAAACAAGAATGCATCCAACGTCAAAACACAAACCCTTTTATACTTGTTGCTATCCTTCTTGAAGCCTTCTCTTTGATGCTTCTATCGTCCCTCTTAAAGATTTATCACTGGGAGAGTTTAATTTCTACAGGAAAAATGTCACAAGCATGTATTCAAAAGAAAATGATTTCATAAGTCTAGATCCAAATAAACATAGTTAAAACTTAGAAATATCACAAGAATGTCTTAAAAAAGAAATTGATTTCCTAAGTCTAGTTCCAAATAAGCACAGATAAAAATATCACAAGCATATCTTCAGAAAGAAATTGATTTCCTAAGTCTAGTTCCAAATAACCACAATTTATGCGTGCATGATTAGCACTATAAGATCTATATAGATAGATATCTATAACTAAATTCAAAGACATAAATATCTTTACTTCGTACAAATTTGGAATCTAGTCCTAGTGCATCGTTGGTTCTTAAAACTTACTAAATAATTTCACATCGAATTTCAATTTCAAAGTTAAGTAATGGTCTACCAATAACATCATCCAACATGGTTTTTATTTTCAATTCCATTTTACCATAAAATTTTTCTTACATGTTGGGAAGGAAGAGAGCTAGGGATTACAATTCATTGTCTCCCAAGACCATCACTAGAAACCATGTGGTTTTCACTTCTCATTGAATTGCCTTGAGCATCCCTTTTTAATCGCCCACTTTTTATTTTCTCTAGCGCATCTATTTTCAAATAACATTGGTAGTCCAGTTTCTCTCTTTTGGGTACTTCTTGTACTATAGATGTTCCTGAAAACACAAAAAACTTATGCATGTTAAATAGAAGTGATGCTTTCACAAAGCCTACCAACAGAACAGAGGGAGAAAACAAAGGGAAAAATTATTAGTTTGATCCAACATGAGAGCACACATGCCATTGTAGCTATAGCAATGTTTCCACTAGTCTTTATCCATCAATCTGTAAGCTCTCTCTAGCTACTATAATACATCACACAAAAGGTGATAAATCCATAGTAAACATCTTAAAACAAGTAGAACAATGCGTATAAAGGCTGCCATTAAAATTAAGCATCTTTTGCTAGTTCTGGGAAGAGTTCCTACAATAATGATGAATAAGAGAATTTGTTATGAATGGAAATGACTTCGACATTATCATTAAAAAATTTAATCCATTGCTAATGTCATGTCCCCATATCAAGACATTGTTTAAATTAAAGATTTAAATAATATGATAAAGGTCAGTATAATTGCTTTCGTAAAATACGGTATTTACCCAATAAGAGATGATTATATATATATTTAAGTAAATATATATTATTGATATATAATATCCAATAAATAATATTAAATAATATTATTAAAATATAATATATATCTATTCTAAGTGACAAGAGTCATAAATGATAGTATTAATGATGTAATATAATATTAATATTCTATTATATGATATTAATATTATTATAAATAGGATTATCAATATTAAGATTGAATAAGATATTATACTAATATTATATAAATATTATTAAAGAAACACATGGTCAGTAGCATACCAAGACAAAGATTATTATTAATAACAATGTGAATTTATGTTGACCGACTCTTAAGAGAGCTGAGTCCTTAAAGGAGCGCATCTGTTGGACGTGCCTTTTCTAAGAAGTCACTTCGGCCTATTAAACTCTTATTTATAGTCACGGAGGGAAAAAAGAAAAACACCTCATATTCATCAGTGATGCAAAAAGTGCAAGAATTAAACAAAGACATCAGTTATTAATTTATGGACAAGACTATTCACATGAATAAGGGGCTGCGTAAATTACCAGCAGCGATTCCTCTAAAGAAGTGACCACCGAAAAGGTGTAAGACCCTTACAAACATATAAAAGAATAAAGGGAATTAATGGGGAAGAAATATAGATATTTCTGAGTATAATCAGAAGAAATGGGATATAGAAAATATAGAATTAAGAAGAAGATGTATATGTTTATATAAAGGGAAATCGATCAAACAAGGTAAAAGGAATTTTAATTTGTGATAAGGAGACATTACATTGGTATCAGAGCTAACATCCTGCCATCCTGTGAAGGTATTATATGCAAACATATAGAAGAACAAGAAATAACCTAGTAAATATGAACAACGAATTGAAGACTTTATTTGAAGCAACCACTAAAAGCATGAATGACCAAAATCAAGCTACTCAAGCATTATTACAAACAGTGCAAACCTTGAGAAACGAAATAGAAAATGTAAAGGCACAATCCACAAATGGAAAAGAAGTAGTCTCTAATCAAGCAGAAAATTCCTCATCAAGCACAAGGATTCCACTACCGGCCTTCCTACCAAGCGAAGACACTTCTAGAGGGGAGAATGATATTATGCAAGATATGAGTACCGAAGATATGATTAGAGCCTATGCCAACCTAGAACCCGAGTTAAGAAGATTGGTATCTTTCAACGATTTTAGCAACTCAAAGAGAAATGAGATAGCAAGGAAAGAAAAAAGACCAATCAACAAAGATGTAAAACAAAAGTCAAACAAGGTTAACCTTCCAAATTTTGATGGAACCAACAAAATCTCCCCACATTCATGGTTACAAAAATTAAATGATTATTTCCTACTCAGCCCAATGACGGAGAAAGATGCCCTCCAATTTGCCATCTTACACCTAGAAGGGTTGGCCTATGAATGGTGGCATCACGGGAAGCATACACTAGGCCATGAATCCATCACATCTTATCAAGAATTCTCTAAAAGATTCCTCAAGAAATTTGACCGTAGACATCCACAACAAGATTTCCAAGATTTGACCCTTGTAAGACAAAGAGGAACAATAGATGAGTATGTGAATGAATTTGAGAAGATAGCTATTCGTGTTACCGGAATGGAGAATGAAAGACTCACCTTCTTATTTGTTCAAGGATTGGATGAAAAACTAAGAGGATTAGTGGGGGCACTTAGACCCACTACACTTGATGATGCCATAGAAATGGCAACACAATTAGAGCAAAGCAAACCCTCTCTACACAAGGAGAGTTTTCCCAAAAACTTTACTTCAAAGGGTAAACCTTTCAGAAGGGAAGACGGACACGAAAAACCATATCTTTCTTACCATGATCGAGAAGAGCTTAGAAAAAAGGGCCTTTGTTTTGATTGTAAGAAAGAATGGAAGAAAGGGCATATTTGTGGAAGGGAGGAAAGGATATGTTACAAATGCAAGGAAGTATGGGGACCGGGGCATAAATGTGGAAAACGAGCTCAAGCGCAGATTATAGAAGTCATATCAAACCCGGACATACAAGAGGAGAATGAAATAAGTGCAAGTAAAAGAAGGAAAGAAAATTAATTCAAGGACCAAGCACCCAAAAGAAAAACATCGAGGGAAGCATAATAGCAAATAAGAAAGAGGATACTCATATGGGAGTATAATATGTTATCTATATTTGTAAGTAAATAATGATGTGATTTTGAAATTACACTATTCTACATATACCTTCGCTATGATGGAGAGGAAGAAACAAAGGAAACAGCGCGAGGGCCCTCTTCTAGGTACGCCACCCGGGGGGGGACGTAATGAGCCCACATGGGCTAGAGGGGTTTTGCCTTCATTATGAAGGGTACTGCCTCTGGGCTTAGGGAGTGGCTACCAGAACACCTTAGTAATCTCTCTCCTAGCATGGCATATGTAGAGAGGACAATCATGAGAATAACGGACTTCATATGAATGGCATGCGCCACATGAGTCCGAAGTGATCTATCATGAATGGCATGCGCCACGATAGATCAAAGGTACCTTATATGAATGGCATGCACCACATAAGGTAAGAACAAATGGCGGACTTCATATGAATGGCATGTGCCACATGAGTTCGAGGTGATCTATTATGAATGGCATGCGCCACATTAGATCGAAAGGACCTTATATGAATGGCATGCGCCACATAAGGTAAGAACAAATGGCGGACTTCATATGAATGGCATGCGCCACATGAGTTTGAGGTGATCTATCATGAATGGCATGTGCCACGTTAGATCGAGGTACCTTATATGAATGTCATGCGCCACATAAGGTAAGAACAAATGGCGATCTATTATGAATGGCATGCGCCACATTAGATTGAAAGGACCTTATATGAATGGCATGTGCCACATAAGGACTATGACACTCCATATGAATGGCATGCGCCACATGGAGACTAGGGAGGGATGGTTTATCCACCCTGAGACCTAGGAAAAATTAGTATAACCTTCAAAGAGACATTAGGTAAGTATAGAACATAAAAAGTGAATTTCATTAATCACAAAAACCCATGAATCAAATTCATTCCTATATTGGACCAATTCTTCCAAGAGTCTCTTTGAGTTCTTCTCTTGATTCAAATAACACAAAAAAAAACCAATACTAAGTCATCATTGTGGGCCCATAAGCCACAAAATTCCCAGCGTCATTCTTCATCTATAATACTTATATTTCATCAAGCACATCGCTATTCAACAAAGGCTCATCAAATCTTCTGTGATCCTAACATCACATAATTAATTACTCTTCAACAAATATGACTCCTCAAATTCAGAAGATCAATAACATGTCGAAGATAAAACTACAAGAATGTCCTCATCATCCATTGGAATCTTGGAATCTCAAGCATTGGAATATTTTCATTATCTAAAACCACATCTTAATCTATGATACTCGCATCACATCGTTCTTATTCAAGATATCAAACAAATGCTCTTTGATCACAAATTCTCTTTCATGGAATCACAATCAATCTCTCTTCACTAAAACATGTTCAATCTAAACCCAAAACCACGATTTCGTCTCAACGCATCGGAAAGTAGACAGCAAAAGGTGCAAGGCAATGAAAGAAATCACTATGCTTGCTTGAGGACAAGCAATTTCGAGTGGGGAGGGTTGTCATGTCCCCATATCAAGACATTGTTTAAATTAAAGATTTAAATAATATGATAAAGGTCAGTATAATTGCTTTCGTAAAATACGGTATTTACCCAATAAGAGATGATTATATATATATTTAAGTAAATATATATTATTGATATATAATATCCAATAAATAATATTAAATAATATTATTAAAATATAATATGTATCTATTCTAAGTGACAAGAGTCATAAATGATAGTATTAATGATGTAATATAATATTAATATTCTATTATATGATATTAATATTATTATAAATAGGATTATCAATATTAAGATTGAATAAGATATTATACTAATATTATATAAATATTATTAAAGAAACACATGGTCAGTAGCATACCAAGACAAAGATTATTATTAATAACAATGTGAATTTATGTTGACCGACTCTTAAGAGAGCTGAGTCCTTAAAGGAGCGCATCTGTTGGACGTGCCTTTTCTAAGAAGTCAGTTCGGCCTATTAAACTCTTATTTATAGTCACGGAGGGAAAAAAGAAAAACATCTCATATTCATCAGTGATGCAAAAAGTGCAAGAATTAAACAAAGACATCAGTTATTAATTTATGGACAAGACTATTCACATGAATAAGGGGCTGTGTAAATTACCAGCAGTGATTCCTCTAAAGAAGTGACCACCGAAAAGGTGTAAGACCCTTACAAACATATAAAAGAATAAAGGGAATTAATGGGGAAGAAATATAGATATTTCTGAGTATAATCAGAAGAAATGGGATATAGAAAATATAGAATTAAGAAGAAGATGTATATGTTTATATAAAGGGAAATCGATCAAACAAGGTAAAAGGAATTTTAATTTGTGATAAGGGGACATTACAGCTAATTTTCCATTATTTCCTTCATTTAACAAGATCTTTTGAGCTTCTTTACTACAACATATAAAACAAAATACATGTGCAATAGCAATAACTACATAAAGTTGTTATGATTAATAAATATGCTTCCATCTATTTCAAGGCCGGTTCCTATAGAACTTATAGTAGAACTTGCAATGACAATAATTTATTTGGGTATAAGCAAAACCTAGAATAAATCCATAGATTAAATATTTAACTAGAAAGACTTTTCAATTCTTACAAGAGCCAAAAAAGTTACAAATTTATCCCTAGGCAAGTCTTTATTTACCTAACAATTTCCTTGGTGACCTCATTATTATTGAAACTCTTCTTAATACCATCTTCATATTTATTGTCGCCATTATAAATATGATCTTCATGTTGATTTATAGAAGCATGACATTCATAGTACCTGAGAGACCTGGATGTGCAAAGCTTCTGAACAATCTTATCTCTCCTCTTCCTTGATTCATTAGGGCAATCAAAGGCTACAATGAGGATTCCATATCCAATCACACTCCATATATTAGCCTCTGAACCCTCAAAAAACTTCCGCCATTTTTACATCGATCACATTTTAAGCCTTGTTATTTTTTAACTTCAATTCTGAGGCATGCTAGTGCTCACAACAAAATAAACTTTATTACAAGAAAACTCCCAAGAGATGAGTTCTTGGGTATGGCACAACATATTTTGTTTGCATTTAAAAAGTAAAATACCAAGAAAATATAGAAATGGAGAAAGCACAATGAAATGGATATATATAGGAAGCGAGTAAATTGTTGAGCATGAAATTTAATATTAGCATAATGGCAAGGAATTTAAGATGCTCTAGTGGTAACATTTTTAGACTAGCTGACAAGTGGAATCTTCTTGTGAATAATTATAATTAGGAAAATTTTCTTATCTAAGTTTGTTTTGTTTATGAAATATTATAACAACATTATGTACTTGATGAAGAAAAATAGGTATGCATGCACATGTAATTTGTAAAATGTTTAAATGATTCTGTGAGGCAAGATATTTTCGGCTACAAGTAGACAAGAGCCAAATATAGAAAGTAATAATAAATTCCATAAACAATGAATGGATATATAAATACAAAAAAGAAACTTATATATATTTATACATGCACATACAATGATCAACAGTATTCCACTGCTAAATTTGATGGTTGTATACATGTATTTAAAGATATAAAAATATATTTTTAGTATATGTTAATACATTAATTTATTTTAGAAACTGTAGGAGAAACAATTAATATTAAAATCTAGTAATATTATATATATGTTTTTTCCTTTTATTTTTAAATTGTTTAATAGAAACTTCTTCTATCCTTTAATAGAAACTTCTATTATTTTTAAAAAATTCCCAAATCTTTAAAATATTTTATATCAATAATGCTCTTCCCCTCAATCAAGCACTTCAAACAATTAAATTTTTTATTTGTACTAAGCAAGCTATACAATATTTCATATTTCTTCTATTAATATGGACAAGCTAACAAAAAGGAGAAAGTAGAAAACATGAAAAAGATAAAGGGCTTTTTAGGATTGGACATAGCAAGTAGCAATTGTCATTAACGAATTATCTCTTGGCAAGTTACCAGTGAATCTTTTCACATACTGTAAATATAATTTTTTCCATGTGTAATTTATTTTTATCCCAATATAGTGGTTATCTATAGTCTATTTATTTAAACACATCAAATTAAAGGGAAGAGAAATCTTGTTATTAGTATTGAAGGATTTGATTCATTAGACCATTTGAACATATAACTTTGGGGTATGTTGCAATTTGTATGCAATCCCATCCAAATGTGATGATGCAAATTGATTTTTTTAAAATCAATCATTTGATGTATTTAACTAGATATCATGTTAATGAATCCATGCTTGCATCTCCAATTTCCTTAATCCATTAAACTTGGGAATGTCAAGAAATACCATTCGAGGTTGAGCTTCTACTTGAGGATGGTTATTTCTTCCTTCTTTAGTTTCTACTCATAGTATGCTTGATAGTTGTAATTGAATCTGAGATTCTCAAGTCATCATCATTGGCTATGTAATCTCTCCAAAATCTTCTAACAAGATTTTCATTAAAATATTTGGAATTTCTTGTTATATTCTTTTATTAGGAGGATGAGGAACTTAGTCTACTTCTGTGTAATATTCTAGTCTTATGCATGTCTTTTTAATGTAATTTATTTCTTTAAAATTATGATTTAGATGAATCTATTAACTCTTGTAAACCTTAAATTGTTAGGAGAATGTAAAAATTTAGACATTAAATTATTATTTTTTTGCCATGCTAGACATTAAATTCTTTTATTTATGGTTCAATTTTTATAAAGTTAGATGTATTTGAACAAAATATCTAAATCTTTCATATTTTGAAAATATGTAGGGATTACAATTTGAAAATGTCTCAGAGAAAAAAATTAGGCTTATATCAAGCATTTTTCAATGGTCAAGTACATCCCAAGTTGTAGCACTGAATGAAGATCATAATTTTGATTTAAATGAAGACTCAAACTAGTATAAAGGAAGCAAGGAAAAAATTAAATAGTTTTTCTAATGTTTGGCTTGCTAAGCACATAAAACAAAAAGATGACACCTTGAGTGTACAAATGTCATTAATGATACAAGTGCATGATGCAGTTTCTACATGAAATCACAATGAATGAATATTTTCAATAGGAAATCAGTTGATAAAAGTTTTAGATCCATTTGGTAGAAGTGCTACCCATAATGCCATAATGAGAGACATGATGATGCTATGAAATTAGGTGTTGTTATTCCTCCTACAGAAGTTGTTGGAGATGAAAATGGGCTCACAAGGCATGGTAGAGGAGGTGCTTCTATTAAAGACAACTAAATTATTGTAGGATTCTTGGTTTGTCTGGTGAAGGCAGTTGCTTGTCTTGATCACCGTTTGCTTTGAGATTATCTTTTCCCATAAATAGGACAAGATAAAAATAGAGCACCTTCAGTATGTGACTCCTCTCTTTAATACGTAGCCTTGAACTATGTAGGGGATCCTATGCCTCTTTCATCTTAAAAATGCTAACTTTGGAATCTTTGTATGAAATTGTAGATTTGGTATCCTCTAGGAGGGAAGGATTTGAGTTGCTACTAGAGTCAAGTAGCTATAAGTTATTAGTAACCATGTATTTTAGATTTTTTCCTTTTTGACAAATTGTAGCATCCACTTTGTGTACATAGTTCTTGAAAATGAGGTTGAAGTTCAAATTAGGACATGTAAACTTTCTACAAATTAGGAAATGCACTTTTATCTAAAATATCCTTATTTTCAAGAATTATGTACAAATTAAAACATGCACTTTTATCCAAATGATCATGATTAGTATCTTGTAATTCTATGCATAGGATATATGCAAACATACTATGTGCAATTGATGTAAAAAACGTGTAATCACTCACCATTAATCCCTTCAACTATAAGTTAATTAAAAATAAGCATAAAGAACACAACAGGTCTCCCACAAACATAAAAGTAGTTCAACCATAAAGTACTAAATGATAGAATACAATATAAACAATGAATTACATATACTTCTTGGTAGAATTGAGAATTCATCATAAAAATTGTAATAGTTCCTAATTGTGTACTAAGAACTAATAGAGAGTATCTACAATTATTTAAAATTTTATAAGCATGATTTTGAATGTAATTTTAATCAACAAAAATATTTTATTTCTCTTTTTACAAGAGAAATTTATACAAGAAAGGTAAAATATAAATAGAAACCACCAACAATATCGAAGAGTATGTATGCTTTCAAACAAAATAAAGAATTAATCCTTTTAATTGCACAATTTACATACCCATGACATTTCCAATTTAGTTTTGTGGGTCCATTTTGAGAGAATGACTTAATACATTCACATAATGATAAATAATGTAATCTTAATTAAAGACATCAAATTTTTGTAGTCCATAATCATATAAATTTGTTTCTAGATTAAACAATGTCAAGGTTTTTCCATCAATATTTTTTAATATAATCTTGAGTAAAGTGGGAGAACATTGTATGAGATTGAGAATTTACAAGAAATTGAAAAAATAACTAATAAATAAAAATGTAATATGAAAATTTTGCAAGACATGCATGAGAGTTTGAAGATTCTAAACAATCTATTCATAAATTTAAAATTTTCGAAAATATAAGAAATTTAGTGTTAAAATTTCTTTACATGTTTAGTTACATAGAATTAATAATGTTTTTCATGAGATTACTTAAAACATATATTTTTAATTATGAACATGTAATTGATTGGAGAGCTATAATTGTTGAGCCTATTTGTGGATTTGAAATTGAACCTAAGAAATTTATTAACAAAAGAATTAAGAAACTACAAAATAGAATAACTATCAAAATTAAAATAAAATAAATTTTTGTATTGTAAATATTATTATTTGAGAAAAAGTGGATATATCTGTAACAAATATCCACATTCATTTTGTTCATTCTACACAATATATAACAAGGGTTATAGAATAAAAGGGTTGTAGAATAAAAATAATAGTCAATCTTTGAAATTTGTTTGAAATTTTTTATTCATGTAAAAATAATAAAAAAATAGAAAACTTGACTAAGGTACAAAGCCTATTTTCTACTTTCTAGTCTTGCTTCATCAAGTGGCAGGGATTTTTGAAATCCCCTCAACTCTTTTCTAATAACTAGGATCATACAGGTTAAGGAAATTCCTATGCAATGGTTATCATGTTGAAAGAGAACGGATGATAGTGCTACCCTATCTACTAAAATATAAGAATAGATTTAAATACCAAGGATGATAATATGTTTTTTTGGAAATGTTTAGTAAAATTGAAAGGAAAAGAATCACAAGTTAAAAACTACATTATACTATAGAATCATATTCTACACAACAAGTATAAAAGAGCTAAAACTGTAAAATAACTTAGTTTCCCATCTCCAAGGTTTATGGGGAATTAAGATACACCAGAGCATTGTACAAGATACATTTTGTAGGGATACACATTATTCACAAACAAGCACTATTAAAAACCTAAAGAAAAATGGTATGTGTTTCTGAAGTGCATTCAAGCATTTAATATGATAGTATCATTAAAGAAAAGACTTCTAAAAGATCTACATACATTATTTAGGTCATACAATTAAAGACATCTAAAAGATCTAGCCCTTATAAAAAATTTTTTTGATAAGCAAGGGTGGCCATCATATTCCAAGCCTACTATAGGACATTACCATATAGACCTCCAAGTTTAATTTCATGTAGCCTTTTCTTTCCTAAGCCAACAACAACATTCAGTAAAAATGTTCTCAAGATATCATACTTCATCTCTACATTCCTAATATGCATCAAGATAAAAAATCTCATTGCTAAGGCAAAATGAATAAGTTAATTATCAGTAATAGGCTTAGGGTTAGGATCGGTTTGTGTGTCAAACAAGACAAGTTGAGTAATATAATAATACATTTATAGAAGTACCAAAAAGTATGTGTAAAATAAAGCATAAAAAGGTAGGACATGCACTTTTATCCCTTACACATATATCTACAAGGTAATAGAATGCACCCTACATTAATTTAGAGTCTAATTAAATTATATAAAATAGTAAATGTAGTCAAACTTGAATTAACAAAAGAGATTGGTAACAGAAAATGAGAGAGTTAGGAGTCACTTAGCTATTTCAAATGGACTTCACTAAAGATACTTAAATAGCCAAGAAAAGTAAGGTGTAGGTTCATGCCAGGGATAACTTTAAGAAACCCCCCTAAAATAACATATAAAATTCTAGTGAATCCTAGCTAAGTGCCATAATTTTCCTAGCAAATCTATCCTTTTTTTGAAAAAAATATTAATTTTCTTGGCGAATCTATGCACATTATTAGAAATTTTTAAAAAATCCTAGTGAATCATAGTGAAGAATAGACAAAAAAATTAATTACAATGGTGAATCCTTCCTTTAAAATTTTTCATAGTGGGTTGGCGCAGTCCCCCCATATATTCCTTTACATTTTATAATTCTAAAGCAACGGCTTGGGGGTGGAAGCCACTAATGGGGTCAAGGGGTAATGCTCCTTGTGGGGGTTGACATGGGGTCTATGGATAGCAGCCCCAATGCACTCTTGTCATGATACAGGTGGGGTCAAGGGGCAGAACCTCTCATTGCTAAGCACAAATCCATGTCTGAGAAGGAATTGGAACATATAAAAATTAAATATTTTTAAAAATCAAACATTAAAAACAAAATTAAATTTCATGAATCTAATCCCACAGCCCAAAACCAATTCTGAGCTCCTTTAAGCATGTGCCTTTTTAAAGGCATATTGAGCCCGGAATTACTCTTGGCCCATGGGATTAGAATCTAATCCCATGGGCCAAAAGTAATTTTGGGCTCAATATGCCTTTAAAAAGGCACATGCTTAAATGACCCATGAAATTTAATTACAACCATCAAATTTAAATGGAAATCAATGAATATAAATAAAATACGGACCCCTATTCCATAATATAAGTAGGAATTTAATACACTAATGGAGAAATTGGTTGTCATACATAGTGAACCATTTAATGCTATTGGTGAATATGTGGGTGAATTAAAACATGCCTCTGAAATTATAGGTGAATAACCATTAGAATTACATAGAATACTGCGATGAAAATAATTATTATAAATGCCTCATAAATAAATTGGTAGAAAATTGAAATGCATTTGACTAAAATTTTGAAAAATCTGGGTGAATTGGACCCCCACCGGTTGCAATGTATTCACTAAATCAGACTTGGAAAATATAAACTATTCACCAATTGGTGAAGATTCACCACTAAACAAATTCTCGATTCATGCTAGCTATCTCATGTATATGGCACTTTGTAAATAAAACTATTCTTTCAAATTTTAACATGAAAATGCCAAACCCAAAACTTTAGAACACTTAACCATTTTACCTTTGATTCCAATGACTATAGTCATCTTTAGATGATGAAAGAATAGTCTTGAAATCTTGAAAACACATTACAAAACTCACCATATAGGAACAAGCTCAGTGATAGTGATATCAATTGTCCAGTCAACTATTGATGTGTGCAGAAAATAAACATTAGTGATGCCACTAAATCAATTTACACCCAATAGGCCTACTGCTAAAAAATATTTAATTTAGCAACAAATCATGTAAACTTCTATGTAGGAAATAACCTAGCTAGATAGGATGACATAAATAACATGTTAAATTCATTAACTTAGTTGATAAATAATTACATATGAATTGCACTAATACATTTTATTTAAATTTAGATTTTACTCTATAAAATAGTCAAATATTATCATTAATAAAGATAGATAAATTATTAGTCTTGTATTTAGTTTAGGTACTAAAAATATTTACACAAACTAACTCACAATTAATCTAAAGAAACAATTTCATGTTATCTGAATTTTATTTATTGAACAAATGGGTAATCTAACCTCATGGTTTAGTATACTCTCCATAATTAGATTAGACACAATAACTCATGAGAGTCAAATTTTTTCTTCTGTAATGCTACAAATGATGACACGAATCTACATGTTCTTACCAAAGCCTTAATTAATCCAAAATATCCTATTTTGTCAAAGCAATAGTTTCACAAAGTTTTAGACATGGTAGAAGAACAAATGGCAATATATTCATATATACCCAAGGTGAACTTGTCCACACAAAAACAAATAAAAAGACATGAGCCTTTGATTGATTACACTAGGCAGCATTAGAAGATTTGAATGAGCTAAATATACTTTTTGAATATGGCCATTATAGAATTACATATACAAAAATGGAACAAAGAATGTAGAAGAATTTATCAATTATATAAAATTGTCTGCTCATAGTTACAACCAAGGTTGTGACTTGCTTGAGAATTTCAAATCTTCTACTCTACCAAAGTGAAGGTTCTTTTCGATCTTACTATCTACCTCATCTTCTATAGGCAACAAAGTGTGATTATTGTACAAGAATTGTTCTTATTTCTTGTAGTTGTCCATCCACCAAGACTGGAAAAATGGAGGGTTAAAGTATTCAGTTGTCTAGCTTTGGAGTCATCATCTACAGGGGCAGGCAAATTTAGGCCTAGTAGCTTCGGCCTTGTAGAACAATAATATTGTTGTCTAGCTTCATAGGCAACATAAAGATTGTTCTATTTTAAGTTCTAATAATGTCATCTCTAGGAGGACCCAAAAAAATGCCTTTATATCACCTCTATAAAAATGTCGACAAGAAAATCAAGTATATCACCCCTACTTACAGCTCCTACAATACCAGAAACTTTCTCAATGTGACATATGCTCAAGAAAACAAGGCCATGATGGTTCATACCAATGTTATCCAAATGGACAATACTTCTATTTCAAGCAAGATTTTAACTACAAATCCAATGGACATAATGAATTAGACCATTCAAACTATGGAGATGGAAGCATACACATGGAGACTTACCTAGGTATGCTAGTAAAAAAAGACATCACATGACTTAAATCTTTTCTTCAAGAAATGCATAGGATTTTAGCTTAAAATGAGGAAAACTTACAAGATAAATTAATGAAAGGATTCTTACCATTATTTATGGAAAATAAGCTTCCCATGGCCAAATGGTCCTCCAGAATTCCCAATTTGAATTAGAATATCATTCCACATTAGGAGAAAGACCAGGAAACAAGAACTACCATCTCCAATTTTAATGTCCAGGGGGATTCTAGGAAAAACTACATGAATAACATCTCTTCATAAAAACTAGAAATAAGTATTGTCTATGACGAGATTTTTAGCAACTATTTGAGACTACTTACAATAATAATATAGTTCATAACCTAGTAGTCCCATCTGAAGCAAACCTCTAGAGAAGTGTAGAAAACATAAATAATTAATAAACAACATAAGGCCTTCCTAAAAGGCTTTCTAGTAATAATATTTTGCACCTTTTGCAAATTTTGGGAAAACCATATATGTAAACTTCAATCTCATTTTCAACAAATATGTACACCAAGTGGATGCTACAATTTGGCAAAATAGAAAAAATCTAAAATGCCAGAATGGTTACTAATAACTTATAGCTACTTATCTCTAGTGGTAGCTCAAATTCTTCCTCCCAGAGGATACCAACTCTACAATTTTAGACAAAGATTCCAAAGTTAGCATTTTTAAAATGAAACAAGCATAGGATCCCCTGCATAGTTGAAGGCTACATATAAAAGAGACTTGAGTCACATACTAAAGGTGCTCTATTTTTCTATGGTCCTATTTATAGGAAAAGATAATCTCAATGCAAAGGGTGATTAGGATGAGAAACTGCCTTCACCAGACAAGCCAAGAATCCCCCAAGAATTTAGTTGTCTTTATCAGAAGGATCTCTTCTGCCATGCCTTGTGAGCCCATTTGTATCTCCAACAACTTCTTCAAGAGGAATAATGATACCTAATTCTCTAGCATCATAATGTCTCTCATTATGGCTTTGTGGGTAGCACTTCTACCAAATGGATCTAAAACTTTTTCCAACTGATTCCCTTTTGAAATATTCATTCATTGTGATTTCATGTAAAAACTACATCCTACACTTGTATCATCAATTGCATTTGTAATAGTCAAGGTGTCATCTTTTTGTTTTATGTGCCTAGCAAGCCAAACATTGGAAAAACTATTTAATTCTTTCCTTCCTTCCTTTCTGTTGGTTTGAGTCTTTATTTAAATCAAAATTATGATCTTCATTCAGTGCTACAACTTGGGATGTCCTTGACCATGGAAAAAATGTTTGATAGAAGCCTAATTTTTTTCTTGGAAACATTTTCAAATTGTAGTCCCTACATATTTTAAAAATATGAAAGATTTAGATGTATTTTGTTAAAATTCATCTAAATTTATAAAAATTGAACCATAAATAAAATAATTTAATGTCTAAATTTACACATTCTCCTAACAATTTAAGGTTTACAAGATTTAATAGATTCATCTAAATCATAATTTTAATGAAATAAATTACATTAAAAAGACATATGCTTTAGACTAGAACATTTCACATCAGTAGACTAAGTTCCTCATCCTCCTAAATAAAAGAATATAAGAAGAAATACTAGAGATTTTAATGAAAATCCTATTAAAAGATTTTGGAGAGATTTCATAGCCAATGATGATGACTTGAGAATCTCAGATTGAATTACAAATTTTGAGCATACTATGAGTAGAAACTCAAGAAGGAAGAAATAACCATCCTTGAGCAGAAGCTCAACCTCGAATGCTAATACTTGACATTCCCAAGTTTAATGGATCAAGGAATATTGAGAGACAAGCATGCATTCATTAACTTGATATCCAGATAGATACATCAAATGACTAATTTAAAAAAAAATAGTTTGCATCATCATGTTTGGATGATATTGCATACAAACTGCAACATACCCCAGAGTTATATGCTCAAATGGTCTAATGAATGAGATCCTTCAATACTAATAGAAAGATTTATCTTCCCTTTACTTTGATGTGTTTAAATAAATAGACAACGGATAACCACTATATTGGGATAAAAATAAATTACACATGGAAAAAATTATACTTGTATGTGAAAAGATTCATTGGTAACTTGCTAAGAGATAATTGGTTAATGGCAACTACTATCTTGCTAAGTCCTTTCATAAAAAGCTCTTTATCTTTTTCATGTTTTCTCACTTCTCCTTCTTGTTAGCTTGTCCATATTAATAGAAGAAATATGAAATATTGTACAACTTTCTTAGTACAAACAAAAAATGTAATTGTTTGAAGTGCTTGATTGAGGGGAAGAGCATTATTGATATAAAATATTCTAAAGATTTGAGAACTTTTTTAAATAATAGAAGTTTCTATTAAAGGATAGAAGAAATTTCTATTAAAGAATTTAAAAATAAAAGGAAAAAACATATATATAATATGACTAGATTTTTATATTAATTGTTTTCTACAGTTTCTAAAAAAAATTAATGTATTCACATATAGTAAAAATATATTTTTACATATTTAAATAAAGGTATACAACCATCAACTTTAATAGTGGAATACTATTGACCATTGTATTTGCATGTATAAATATATGTAAGTTTTTTTGTCTATTTATATATCCATTCATTGTTTACAAAATTTATCTCTTTCTTTCTATATTTGGTTCTCGTCTACTTGTAGCCAATAATATCTTCCCTGATAGAATCATGTAAACATTTCACAAATTATATGTGCATGCATACTTGTTTTTCTTCATCAAACTTACATAATGTTGTTATAATATTTTATAAACAAAACAAACCTAGATAAGAAAATTTTCCTAATTATAATTATTCACAAGAAGATACCACTTGTCAGCTGGTCTAAAAATGCTACCACTGGCGCATCTTAAATTCCTTGCCATCATGCTAATATTAAATTCCATGCTCAACAATTTACTCGCTTCATATATATATATATATATATATATATATATATATATATATATATATATATATATATATATATATATATATATCCATTTCATTGTGTTTTCTCCATTTCTATATTTTCTTGATATTTTACTTTTTAGCTACAAAAAAAATGTTGTGCCATACCCAAGAACTCATCTCTTGGGATTTTTCTTATAACAGAGTTTATTTTGTGGTGAGCACTAGTAGGTCTCTAAATTGAATTTCAAAACTAACAGGGCATAAAATAGGATTGATGAAAAAATGGTGGAAGTTTTTTGAGGGCGTAGAGGTTGATATATGGAGTGTGATCGAAAATACAATCCTTGTTGTAGCCTCTGATTTCTCTAATGAATTAAGAGGAGGGATAAGATTGCTGAGAAGGTTTACACATCGAGGTCTCTTAGGTACTATGAATGTGATGCTGCTATAAATCAACATGATCATATTGATAAAGGTGACAATAAATATGAAGATGACATTAAGAAGAGTTTCAATAATAATGAGGTCACCAAGGAGGTTGTCAGGTAAATAAAGACTTGCCTAAGGAGAAATTTGTAACTTTTTTGGCTCTTGCAAGAATTGAAAGGTCTTTCTAGTTAAATGTTTAATCTATGGATTTATTCTAGCTTTTTCTTATACCCAAAGAAATTCTTTTCATTGCAAGTTCTGTTATTCACTATAATTGTAACAATTGACATTGAAATAGATGGAAGCATATTTGATATTCATAACAACATTATGGAGTTAGTGCTACTACACACTTATTGCTTTTATATGTTGTAGTAAAGAAGCTCAAAATATCTTGTTGTTAAATGTAGGAAATAATGGAAAATTAGGGATGGATTACATCTTTTTTTAGTGATAATGCTGAATTCATTTCTAGTCATAACAAATTTTCTTATTCATCATTATTGTAGGAACTAGCCCTACAACTAGAAAAAAGATGCTTAGTTTTAATGGCAACTTTATACGCATTGTTCTACTTACAGTTTTAAGATGTTTACTATGGATTTATTACCTTTTGTGTGGTGGACTGTAGTAGCTAGAGAGAGCTTGGAGATGAATGGATAAAGACTACTGAAAATGTTGGTATAACTTTAATAGCAGGTGTGCTCTCATGTTGGATTAAACTAATAAATTTCCCCTTTGTTTTCTTCTTCTATTCTTTTGGTAGGTACTATTAAAGCATCACTTCTATAACATGCATAAGTTTTTTGTGTTTTTGGGAAGATCTATAGTGTAAGAAGTGCCTAAAAGAGAGTAGCCAAACTACCAATGTTATTTGAAAATGGATGCCAGTCACTATATCAAGCAAAAAATCATGACAAAGAAAGTAAAAAGTGGGGGGTTAAAAAGGGATGCTCAAGGCAATCCGATGAGAAGTGCAAATCACATGGTTTCTAGTGATGATTGTGGGAGACTACGAGTTGTAAGCCCTAGCTCTCTTGCTTCTCAACATGAGCATTTTTTTTACAGTAAAATGGAATTGAAGATAAAAACCATGGTGAATGATGTTGTTGGTATACCATTACTTCACTTTGAAATTGAAATTCGATGTGAATTTATTTTCTAATTTTTAAGCATGAATGATGTACTAGGAGCAGATTCAAAATTTGCAGGAAGTGATGATATTATATCTTTTAGTTTAGTTGTGGATATCTATCTAGTTGGATCATGTACTCATAAACTATGTTTATTTGGTACTAGACTTTAGGAAATTGATTTCGTTTTGAAGATATGCTTGTGATATTTTTATATGCACTTATTTGGAACTAGACTTAGGAAATCATTTTCTTTTTTTAAGGCATTCTTGTGATATTTTTAATTGTGTTTATTTCTTTTTGAAGACATGCTTGTGATATTTTCCTTGCAGAAATTGAACTCTCCCAATGATAAATCTATAAGCAAGAAGATAGAAGCATCAAAGAAAAGGCTTCAAGAAGGGTACCAACAAGTAGAAAAGGGTTTGTGATTTGATGTTGGATGCATTTTGTTTCTATTTCTAAAATACGTAAATTATGTAGTTTGTGACAACTGACAACCCACAAACCTAGTGACCTAATAAATCAATAATGTTTTTCCCAGCCAAGAAGCAATGTACAATTCAAGCAATTGAATTACAAGACCTACCCAAATAGAGCCATAATGACGTAAGACCATTTCATGGTAGGCTAGTGCCATGTCATCACTAGGGGATGATTAAGTGAAGGAAGCCCTTAGATTGCCCAAAGTAATTTTAATTACCTAATCATTTTTTGGAATGACCAGAGCTATTTATTGAAAATGTGCAAATGTTGTACAAGGATGCTGGTGGTCATTTTTTTATTGCCTAGTCTACATGTATAAAAAAATATACTCATACAGCAAGAATCTTAAGCTTTCAAATGTTTAGAGTGGAAAACCTAAGTTGTTTGGGGTGCATCTTTTGTTTCCCATTTTTGTTCAAAATTCAATATGAGATGGAAAAAAATGAACTTTTCCTCATATATTTGGTCTTAAATTAGTTTAACTTAACAATTTTTTGAATTATCTAGTCTTTTTCTCAAAACAAATATAAGTTGATTTGAAAATTTTTTGAGTAGCTGAGTACACTTCATAATTTTCTTGCGAGTAAAGATATATCTTTATTTTGTTTTTAAAATATTATTCCATCCACATGTATTAGGAAATCTATTGGAGGGCCCTTTACAATTAGATAAAGAAAAAATTTCAATTCTCGGAGGCATGCAAGTTTAATATTACAAGATCTCTAAACCTTTCTTGTGGAGCAATGCATGATGATATGCAACATTTTTAGCTAAAGAATAGAATGCAACTCATAAACATCATGCAACAAGGACTTCTCAATTATTTTAGTGGGGCAAAAAGTGTACACATTATGTTTTTTCATATGATTTTGTTTTATAATTTTAGAGTTCCAAATTCATAAATAGGAAAAAAATATAGTATTTATTGGTTCAAGCTAAATAGAGGAAAAACATGCTCTTAGTATTTATTCTTTTATTTTTAAAACTAAAGCAGGAGCTTTGGTGGCAATTCTCAGTTGGGTGGAGGGACAAAAGGCCTCTTCATGACATGCTATTTTTCATAATTTATTTCTTTTAATCAAGCTTTGAACCCTTGAAAAAATAGATGTCGAGCTTATAGAACAATAATTAGGTCCTAATTAAATAAGAATGAAACATATATTTGTTGAAAAATGAGTGCCCTTGCATGTACTTTAATGAAAATAATGTTTGGTTGTTTGGGTAGTTGTTGATGGTCCTTTTAACACATGTGCAACACAAGCATGGTGAGATTCAACCTACCTCTCTTGAAAGGACAATTGATCTAGAAAAGGATCAACCATGCCCAAGGTCTAGGGAGTTGGGTCACAACTATGTTGTGCAAGCATAGGGTAAATGTGGACAATTAACAAGGGGCCTTGGTATTTCAATATTTATTCAAACGAGATCAGACTTTGATTTGTACTTTACTATTGTTTTTAAAGAAAGCTCAAAAGATAATAAGGAATGCAAGAGATTAATTGTGCTACACTTATATTTTCTACCTTTACATCAACAAATCTATCTAAGAAATTCACTAATTGTAGTATTATCATTAGTTATAAACTCAATTGTTCATACTATCAATGCAATATTCAAAGGATTTCAAAATGATAACATGGATTATATTTTTTATTACTATATTTCACATGCAAATCAGAAATAAAATTTGGAATTTAAGCCAAGATTCAAAAAATTTCAAACAAATATAGAAGTAAAGATTGAAGTTTAACTTAGCACTACACCAAATGCATGAAGATGAACACAGAGGAATTGACAACCATCTTGTATTAATTTCTTCAAATTTGAGTACAAGATATAAATCCAGCAATAACACATTGGAATTATAGAGATGTTTCCAAAAGAACTATCTCCTCTAACTAGAATAATGTACAAAACTAATTAATTTGCTGAAAACATAAAAAAATTCTAAGTATGGACCATCAACCTAATTCTTCAACTTGCAGACCATTTCAAAAAAATAGGTACCTTTCTTATATAGGCACCCAAAAAGCACAACATAAGAACCTTAAAAGACATGTAGTACCTTTGTCTCTCATTTCTATCACCGATCATCCATGCAACTCAAAAATCAATTCTAACAACAGAATTGATTCTACATGTTAATCTCCAAGTTTGACTTTTCAACTCAAAGTAATGCAAAAAAAAAAAGAAGTTATGTAGGGCCCACTTTATTAAATAATGATTTCTTTTTTTACAAAATTTGGATATATAAGATTCCTTAACACAAAATATTATCCAAATCCAAAAATGACTAAATGAGAACTAGGTGCTCTTGTGAGAGACTGTGTTGTTTTATACTTAGCAAAATTTGACAAAACCTGACTCACTTGATCCACATCTGGCCCATCCAACCATTCAGTCCTAAATTTAAATGTGTCAAAATATTGAGAGACATGTTCACATTTTCTTTCCATCTTACTTATATCCACCATTGTTTGTTTAAAATGAGCTTTAGAGTCTATAAATTTGTCTTGAGCACATCTTAATCAAAACCTGGAGCATTCAACCAACCATCCATTTTCCTCTTGAAGACTACTCTTATTTTATCCAAAGGCTCCAGTCTATACTTTTCATGTGAATATACTTCTGGGTCAACAACCGCCTTAATAAAAGTTTCAAAAATAGTGATATACTCATATATTTCCTTTTGTAAGGTCAATAATGTAGGACTATATTTATCTATTTTCTCTATCTTATATTGAGTAACTTTTATACAAAGCTCAACAAAACTGGGATCTTCATCCTATAATATGTCAGATTCTGACAATTCTTCTTGACTCATAGTTCTGATTTTTTTCAATGTCCTCAAAATATGTTCCCTTTTTGTATCTTCTTTCTTAGAATTTTCCACGAAGGTATATATCTCTTACTCCAACCTAGAAGCTTCATCATAATGCTAATAATTCTTTCCAAAAATACTAAAAGATTCCCTTAAGAACTTAGACACCCATATATCATTCACGGATGACTTTTCTTTCATAGGCTGTAGAGCATCAACATATTGTTTGGTTATTAGCACTGGAATATCTTCCGTAGCTGGCTATTCTGAGATAGGTGCAAGGAGACCTTTCACAAAAGATTTCATTTGAATTAATTGTAGCTTCAAACCATCTTTTTTTTGCTTATCCTTCTACATTATTGATTTTATTGTATTGTAAGTGGAATCAAATGAAATTATCTCTTCTGCACGAGTTTGTTCACCCAAATTCACTTTCGTGATTTGATAATCATTAGACAAGATCTCCTGACCGTCTTTATCAGCAATAGGAGTAGCAATTTCAATAATCCTTTCCCCTTGATCATTTGTTTGAAAAGCTGAAAAAGTCCTTGGCTTCTTTCTTGGTTTTTCTTTTTTCAATCTATACCATCATATCTTTGAAACTTAAATGTTTGATGACTACTCATTGCCTTTTATCTAGATTCAAATTCAACCAAGAGGGTAAAGTGGGAACCTATCACAAATATTGATTGATTGGGGTTTGTGCAATTTGTTGTTGTTCACCAGATTCTTTCTCCATTGTTGCTCTTGTTGTTGTCCCTTCTCAAGAAATTGATCTTCTCTACTCTTTGAAAACTCAGTACTTACAAAAGGAACAACAAACTTTCCCTTCATATATACATTTTTGATCAATTCTTGTTGTTCTTCAAGCATCAACACATGCTCTTCTTGAAAATATTCTCCCTCTTGTTCAAATGGGACATTTTATGCTATATCCTGAACCATCTCATGTTATTTTTCTCCTTATTTATCAAAACTTTGTTTTTCCTCCATTACTTCTTGAATTTGATCTTCAAGCATCTGTTCTAAAACTTGATGAGCAGAAGATGGAGTTGTGACAATACCAAATGTACCTTGTGACATTTTCATTCTAACTATTTTCTCTCCTCCATCTAGGTGTTGACTAATTGACTCCCGTGGAGGAATAATTTGAGCCAAAGTCTTAGCTCCTTGTTAGCAAGAAATGTAGAGGAGATACCAGTCTAGAGATCTGGTCGTCAATCAAGTCTTTGTAGTCAGTTTATACCCTAGTCAGGTAGATAGAGATTGATAGCAAAACATAAAGAATAACTAAACAAACATCACATATGCATCAAAATAAGATAAAAAAAGTTACCTAGTATCAATAGAGCTCCATATAGATATATTAATAACAATCAAAATAATACATCATCAATCCATTCTCTGATAGATCTGAGTCTTTTCCTCATCCATTACATTCATGACTTTTATGTCATTGATTACATCAGAACTATGCTCCTATTCTCCTACCTTACTTTCTTACTTTCTACCATATCCTATATCTGTATATATACTATATATATTTCATATAGGGATGTGTCTTCTATCAGCTCTGGCCTCTGCATGATGTGTAATCTCCTCTAGTCGGCATTGTTCTCTATCAAGTATCCTACTAACATCACCCCCCCACAAAATTATGTCTTGTCCTCAGGACATGCAAAGTTAGTTGCTAGGTAGGATAGTCTTGTAGATTTGATTGAGCTGTGTTACACTTTTATCCCACTACTTCTTGGCCTTAGCCACCATGGCTATATGTTCTTATACTTTTATATATGTTTCCTCTGCTTCCTCTATACTTGTTGTTATCTTTATAGTCTATGTTTGGCCTCTGTAAACTATTGATTAGTTTAGCCAATCTTAGATTTACCACCTCATCTATTTTATTTGGTCCTTGATCTGGTCCCTTTGATCCTAGAGCTATTGGTGTTGATTATGCAATGTCTCCACCTATTCTCTTATCACTCTATTCTTATCCGTCAGAGGGTCATATTGTGTTGCCACATTTGTAATATGTAGTTCTAAAGCATCCATTTGATATTTTATGGCTTTTGCATACTCTGGTCATTTTAGATAAAATTGGTATAGTACATTAGCCTCTGTAATACTTTGTTGTATGTTCTTTATCTATATTTCTAGCTGAGTGTGTGCCTTGGCACACTTATTAGTCATTTTTGCTAGTCTTTTCTTATTTAGTTATTTTGTTACCTTCTTCTATAGATGGATAGAGTGCTCCTTGAACCCTTGTGTTAACCATTTCAACTAATCTGACTGAGGTAAGGTAGTATCTCTTGTTGCCTCTGATATTTCCTTGGCTAGTGTGTCCACCTTATCTTGTAGGAGCTCACTTCCCTCCACATGTTGCTTCAAAATTTCTGCTCTAGCAGAGGAGTGAAACACATCTCCCAGTTTTATCTTTTGTATTGGGGTTATTCTCACAAGGTTTATCTATCCTTCCACTACTGGTAGTTGTAGTAACCGTGGTGTCAAAATTGGTGTTATCTATTTTTATTGATAAAAAATTCTTTGATAGACTTAATGGAAGATGACGTCTCTGAAATATTAGTTTTCCCTTTTTTCTCTTTTTTCCTCTATGTTTTCTTATTTTCCTTCTCCCTTATCCTTTGGATTCTCTACCTATTGCTCTATATTCCTATCCTTCATTCTTGTGTTCTCTAGAGGAGGTAACCCTTGTGTCAGAGTGCCTTATTTCTTCTTTCCCTCAATGCTTCTATTAAACTCTCCATAAATCCCTCTATTATTTCATGTCATGTTTTATTCTTGTTCCTCATATATTGTATCATAGCATCTACTAGCATTTTCTTATTCTTTTCAGAGGAATCCTCATATAAAAGAGTAGTTTCTTTCAACAAGCCTATATTCTCCGTTGCATTGAGTAGTGTCTCCATATTATAGGGCTCCTAAGTTGAATCTTTTGATTGTTGTGATGCTGGTTCCTCCTCCAATTTCTTCTACGCCTTCTTATTTTTATTCAAATTTGATTGTTGCTCCTCTCCTTCTTCATCTGACTCAATTTCCTCTAGTATTTCCTTAGTTCTCTTTCTTTTTGCCCACTCTTTCTATCAGTAGGCCTTCTCTATGTTCCTCTTCATCCTTGATAGTACTTCTAATCTTGCTTTTCCTCCGGATGATACAATAGAGGATGATGGTGCCTATGAAGTTATACTTTCTAATCTTCTTACTGTTGGAGCCTCTTTAGTAGGCAAGGGAACTAATGTTGTCAGCTTATGAGCTTAAGTAGTTCCCTTTTTTAAAACTCTCCACTAATTATGCAACTTCTCTCTATTTGTTCTAGATGTTCCTTTGCATCCTTCTTGAGTTTCTTATCCATAACTTCTGAGTAAGTGTCATATCTCTCCATACTTTTGTCCTTGGGCTTGCTTAATAAGTGTTTCGCATAAGTATCGACCTCTGCTACAATTATTTCATATGGCAATTGAGGTATCCTAGTTCTTGTTTCCACTGCCTCCATGTATGTAAAGTCTTTATCCACCAAAAATGTGATATCCTGCATGTATTTCTTTACTCTTCCATAAGGGATTCTATCCCTTTCCCTCATGTCTTCTTGTAGGGTTTTGAAAAATCCCCAGCATGTGGAACTAAATGCTTTGGTATCAAAAAAATGAAGCTATGTGTCATTTAACTTCTAACACTACCAGTGTATTCTACTGTAATTGTTTCCCCTTATGCTCTGATAACTCATTTAAAAAATAAAATGCAAGGAAAATGATTAATGTACCATACTAGAAGTTGTTGTTGGAGTCTTTGATCTTTAGCAGGTTCTCCAAAAGTTGTTGGCGCATCACCTCGCAAAGGTCAAAATCCTTACCCTCTTTCACCATCTGATAGGCCATATGAATTGCAATTGCTACAGCCAAACCCTCCTGATTAGCATAATAGACTTTGTAAGGAAAGCTCATTATAGCATACTTCACCTCTGGATTTGTGATGTCTTTCACATGCATGTTTCTCCCATCTATTGTGGCTCCAGTAAACTCCCTCACTTGATCTATTCTTATAGCTTTCATTTCTGGTAGGGGCCGTATTGCACATAACCGTATCACTAACCTAATAGCCTTCTTTGTTATTCTATAGGGTTTGTCTAGGTAGATAAACTCATCATGTATTCTGCTGAGTATAATTCTTATCCATTCATGGGCATCTAAGAAGTCAGGAAAGTCTTTCCATATGTCCTATTTCTTTTCCAAATTTTTTGTATATTTTTGTAGATACCCTGTATCTCCCAATAGTGTGTCCCTCGGCCCTTCAAACTTCATGTGGCTGATTTCTACGAGAGTGTTGTGAATATATTTCCTTACATCCTCTATTCACACCACACTTGCCTACACATTTGAGAATGCACCGTCTATATCCAAATCTAGGGCTTTCTAGGGATATGTCCTAAATTTCATCCAAGGCATTTTTGTAATGTCAATCACCTCTGGAGTCGCCATTGTCTCTTTTGTAGTTGCTTGTGTTCTTTTTTTCTTTACTCCTACCTTCACTTCCTGATTCTTCTCTTGGAGCTCAAGTTATGCCAAAGTATAAATACCAAGTGTAGTTCCTTTAGTGAGATTAGGGTTAAATACCTTTTGTTTTTCCCTAATTTTCATGCTTCATGTTTTATTATCTTTCTTCATTACTTTATTTCTTTTTATCTTATGACTTAAGTTCTACTCCTCATTAGTGGCTAGGCTCTGATACACTATGTTTCCATGACGTAATATTTTTGCAAATACTTTCTTTCTTCTGACAATTGATGATTTGGTGATTTGAACTCCTAAACAACCTCTCTACAATGTTTCCCTTGCATTCGTCCTCTCTTTTTCATCCTCATAACTTGTGACTATCTTGCTTGTATCACCGGTACCTCACTCATTTTTGTATGTGGATTTTTCTATTTCATTTGTTTAATTTTGTGAAATTTTTAAGAGATAGCTTCCTTGTCCTCCCTAGATGTGTCAAAAGAGGTCTACAATAGGTTTTGTTAAAATGCAGATGATTGTGGTATGCTCTCCTTTCCATTCCTAATCATGAATATGATCCAATAGCCCAACATTTTTCTTGTTTTTAGTTTTGTTTCTTATCTCATCCAAGCTTCTAAAACCTCCTCATTGTCTGTATTGTAGTGATCTTCCACTATCTCCACTTATCCCTCATAGTTAGGTTCTTTTATTGTCTCCTCTACATCCAACCTTATGATTGTATAGAGATTCTTTGCATCACTGTATTCATCCTAATTTGTTTCTTCTATATAGGCTTCCTCCATTAATGATCCCAAAGGGATGTTGACAGTCTTGTGATCATTAGAAAATGATAGCTCTTCATTATGAGAATCTATGAAACTATTTGAATCCACAAACCATCTCAACACTAAAAGTGTAGTCTCAGTCAACCTAGGTCTTCATAACTATTCCCACATCTTCTTTGTTATCATGTTGACATCTATTCCCAAATCTATCATGACATTCTGGAATTTCTTGTGTTTGATGTGAACATCCACCATAATTGGTTGTCTTCCATTCTCTACCTGTTCTTCCCATCCTCTAGAGTTGACTCTTCTAAACTTGCTCCTTGTTCCAATACTTAGAGAATTGCTTCAGCTTATCAATTAATCTATTGATGTTGTATGAATTGAACTAACTACTTGACAGTATCTACTTCTTCTTCGGTGAAAAATTGCTTATATTATTTCTCCTTCTCTTTCTCCTTTCTTATTTTTTGTTTGGCTTCCTTCACAACTTCCTCGTGCTATTTATAGAGGGAACAAAATCTTCTTTCTCCTCACTATCTTCTTCTTCTATCTTAGTGATATAGTATCTTCCAGTATTTGTTCCTTGTCTTGTCAATACTATATCTTTTTCCTCCCTTCTTCTTTTCCCTTTTCCAATATGGTTTGGCTTGCTTCTCTGATAATATTCTTCTTTTGTAGATCTAGTTGAAGATGGGTATGTTTCCTACTTTTTATTGTTCTAGAAAGTCCTTTCTCCTTGACCTCTTGGTGCCCTTCTTATGATTCTAGCTCCTTTTTGGTTCCCCATGTTCTATATCTCATTACTCTTAGATTGTGGTTGTGCATTCCAGATGTACTATTGTGCTCACTCACAAGAAAATAGATCATGATCTATGTTGTTACAAAATCAACATTGTGTTTGACTTTGATTCTATCATTCATTATCAAAATGGCCTAAATTACCACAATTGAAACAAGTGGTGTCCTCCCTCCTTTGATTTCTTCCATTGACTCTACCTCCTCTATAGCCTCCTTGTAGACACCTAAAAATGTCTTAACCCTTCAACAACCCTTTGACATCATCTACATCACTAATTTTCCATGTTATTAATTAAATAAATTTTTATTTAATTAATTAGCCTAACTCATCCTTGAAACATCCATCCATTCTTCATCAATTTACTCTTAAAACTAAATTAATCTAATTAATTCAGCATTATACCTTTACTAACATCATCCCTATTAATTAAATATGTAAATATTTATTTGGTAAATTTGTCCACTTTCCTAAACTTGATTAATTAGATAAATCACTCTTATTTAATTAATCTACCCTACTAGTTAGGCTACACCTAGCCTAGTTGATTAAATAACCAATATTTAATTAGCCTACCTAGCCACTAGACCTGGATTAATTAAATAAATCATTATTTAATTAATCCTAAACCCTGATTAGCCTATCCACTAATTTACTCCATCTATATTAATTAAGTTAATCACCTTGATTAACTTGGTCAAAGCATCATTTACACCTTCTCCCACACCCACAAATTAAAAATTCTAAAAAATGCATAACCCTTCCAACTCACCCTTTCTATTTTCATGTTAAAACACCTTCCACAAAATAGCTTACAAATGTAAGGCCCTAAAAGTGTGCATGTGTCACATGACCTTCACATTCCCAAATAAAATAAAATTTCTAATTCCGCATCCTCCCAAGGAAATAATTTTTTATTTCCTCATACATCAAAATCACATTAAATGTAAAGTCCTCAGTAAAATGAATTTAACATTCATTTTTATTCTCCACCCTCCAAATTTGTTAATCAAATCACAACCCTCCATCTATCAGTCAATCTTGTCCATTGATATCAACTTTGAATCTCCACCGTTGGATCAAAATCCCTCCAATTTTGCCTATAAAAACAAGCCTCCACAAGCCATTTTCATATCTCAAATTGAAGCAAAGTTATCATGTTGAAATAGCCTCAATTCCTCTCAATTTAGCCTAGTTTTATGTTATGTTAGAGAAGGATTCCACATTTCAATTTGGATAAATCTAGGAGATTCATGGGTTCACTTCTCCTCAACCTTATCAAGGAGTGAGGGAGATATAATTTCAAGGTATAGTCATTTGGTTTTGTGCATTTATTTATCTCATTTTACCTTGTTTGTTTCTCTCATCTTGATTTGGCACACCCGCTAGGACCCCATGGTCCTAAACTAATCTTTTTTGAAGTGTTTTGTCAAGATTTTTGGCAAACAGGACTCTCTTAGCATGATAACCTCATGCAATAGCACTATAACCTCAAGGTTTAGTGCTATCCCTAATTATTTTAGCACTATTTCCTCAAGAAATAGCACTATCCTTGACTGTTTTAGTGCTATTTCAGTGTAGGTTTTGACTAACATTTTGGGGTTAATTTTTTTACCTTTGATTTGACCATTTTAGCACCTTTTGCATATTTTACCTCTGATTTCTGATATGATGCAGCAGAGCCAAGGGGTCCTAATGCCAAAATTTTGGTAGAAATGTTGAGGGGAAGCTATTATTATCTTGTTTCTTTCAAATTTTCAAACTAACATGTTTCCCTACTCACAATCTGGTATATTTTGATCTTAGACGGGTTTAGAAGCTCCCTAACACACTTTAACCACTTTTTGTTCAATTTTCAAGCTATTTTCTGAATGTTTGGGTTTTTATACTTGATTCAGTGCCATATCCACTGAGAATAGCACCATCAGATTCGTAGATAGATAGGTAAACAAGGTAATTTATGGGTTAGCACCTTTTTCCATTGTTTTAGCACTATGTGTTATTTTAGTGCCATTTGATTACTATTTAGAACTATTTTGATTGGTATTTTTGTTCTTTTTCTATGTTTGAATATTGAAACAAACTGTTTAAGTGACATATTGTGTTGTCTTAGTACCATTTCTCTATTTCTTAGTGCCATTTAAGCATTTTTAGCACCATTCACCTCTATGTTAGTGCCATTCTACTCTATTTTAGCATTATTTTGTTAACAAAAGCTTGAGACTTGTGTAGAGATTTAACACAGTGTTTGCAAGTACTTAAACATTTGTCTGAGATAGTTTCCAAACTACTAACATATTTGTTGTAGGTTTTCGATAGTCAAAGACCTTGTTTGTTAAACTAGTTTAGTACCACTAAATTAGTATAGTTGGGAATTAACATTTGTATTTCATGTTTAGTTTGATTATAAGACGTATGCTCTCTCCTCACACCTTACGGTTATCTTGGGGATCAGAATTCTACATTCAAACATTTACTTTCTTTTATGTTTTTTCCCGAAGGGGTTGTCTTTATTCTGTATGATCTCCCCTCATGCCTAGTGCTATCTTGGGTGATCAAAAGCAAGGGACAATTTCTTCTCAGGGGGCATGCTTGGGTATTTCATCACCCCAAGGGATGACCTCAACCAAGTGTTTTGACGTGGGATAGAAATATTATGAGAATCGAAAAACTCGCTTTAAAGGGAGAACCCTTTCACCTCCAAGCAAAAAGCATCTAGGATACTTGGTCCATCAAGACTCGTGTGGTTGAGCATCAGTTGATTGGGACACCCTCATTAATGGACTCATCTCTGTACCTCATGTATATTGGGACATCCCCTAGAAGCCCGTACTATCCTATCTTAAGACCTTTCGGCCATCATACCATGTAGTACACCACTATAGAGGAGAGGAAGATGCTCACCATACTATTATACTTGATATAGGCATTACCTTGGGAAAGATGAAAGTCTCATTAATAAGGGGGGTAAGGTGGTCCATGACCTTGCTTTCCTTATCTATCCAAGCTATATAAATAAAGGTATCAGTGGGGGTGGGAATCCTAGTTCACTTTGAGTTGGGATTGACCCACAGCCACTTCGTGAGATCTATAAGGTATCATACTTCCACTTGACTAATGTTAGGATTGTTCATGGGCTTGGTGTGTCTTCTTGTCAAAACCCGTACAAGCCAATTTATCCAAAGTCCACCTTGAGTAAAAGGTCATTGTGTTCTCTTATCTGATTTGTATGTGTTTGCCAAGGAACCTTATCAACTTTATCAAAAGTCATTTGAGCCTTTGAAAATCAAACATTTGAACCTCTTAAAGATAGGTCTTTGAACCTTTGAAATCCAAAGATTGCCAAAAATCTAAAAATCCAAATTGGTCAAAAACCTAGCCAAAGTTCTAACATTGTCGACCATTTAGTGCTATACACTCTCTGTTTAGTGCTATAAATTCATCTATCAGTACCATTCTTGTAGCACCATCCATTAACCATTTAGTGTCATTTCCACCTGTGTCAGCACCATTCTTTATTGTTTTAGCACCATATTTCTTTGCATTAGCGATATTTTCATACCATATCCAAAATATTTTCTCTAATTTGTGTCCAAATCCCTAAGCTTTATTTAAACTTAGCATCTAGCCACCTTGTTGAAATAACTGAAAGTCAAATCCTCCATTTTAAGGCCAAAAATTGACCATTTTGATGCACAACCTTTGTCCAAGTCTATCCATATCATTTCATTTAGACCTTAAAGAAACATCACTTTGATATTGGACCCTTGACCATATTTCCTCACTAAATCAATTGTTATATCCCAAATCTTTTCCTCCATTTCCATAAGGGTTTTCATAAACCCTAATCCAAATTCATCATCCCCTATCCAACCTTAGCCTTAGTCAAACTCTAGTCCTAGTTTAAATTATCCGCACCCTCATCCACCAACATTATCCAAAACTTAACCTTATCCCAAAATCCAACATCAACATCCAAAATCAAACCTATCCAAACCTATCATCAACACCAATCATCAATGTCCAAAATCCAAAAATTAAAACAAACATCCAAAATATCCCTCAAATCAAATTTGTGCAAAACTAAGTCTAGATCTCATCATCGTCTAATTTATAGGGTAATTAAGACTTTGTCTACCTTAAGTTCTATTGTAAATTAGCCCTTTTATCAACCCTTGGATAAATTGATTTAGGAGCCTAGACAACTCCTAAGGTATCCTATTTTTCTTGAAGGTCATTAGTCTACCCTCAAGTGAAATAATCCCTCTCTTTTTTTCTTAAGGACACTAGTCTACCTTAAGTAAGAAGAGAAGAACCTTTTGAAATCCAAAGATCTAGACTTATTTGAGCTCTCTCTTGATTTGATCATCCTTTTAGAACATCATCAAATTTACCCAACATCATTTTCATCTAAGGTATCCTTGGCCAATTTTTAATTGTCCCAAGTATACTTTTACCATCCACCCCCAAAACTATTGTCCTCAAACTTATCCTAAGTCCTCCTTTTCTAATCATACATCATCCTTAAATCTTACCATCACTCTCAAACCCGTTTATCTTTAATCATCCATTCATCCATTTGCCTTAGATCCTTTCAAATCCAACCTCTAAGGTCCCTCATCTAAAATCATCCCATCCATGGGTCTAATTCTTTGAGAATTATTCTCTAAGGCTAAGCCCTCATTTATAACCCCATCACCTGTCCATACCTTATTCACTATCACTCATCATTGGGTCCAAAATTTTGAAATAAATTCTCTAAGGTCATAATCATCATCCACCTTTCAAGCCATATGAAATCCATTTGCATGCTCTTGACAAGGTCCCAAGCTAAGAAAAACAAAGAAATGGACTCCTTTAGGATTAATTTTGGGATGCCTAACACCGACCAAAATAATGTTCCCATAGTCAAACAACAATCATCCCTTGATGCCAATGCTATGATAAATCCATTTGGAATCCAGTCACAAGGTCTCCCAACAAACATCAATAATGTGGATCAATATGTCTTAGAATTCATGTAAGATGTTGATTCCATGGACATAACAGATAGAGTCCTAAAGTTAGATCCAAATAGATATCTTGAATTCCTCATCCAAAATGGTGTTGCCATACCTACTTCTTCACAACCATCTTCATCAGATGCCAATCCTAACACATCCCAAACCTCAAACACCATCACGAACCCCACTTCCTCATCCACAACAACATCAAACGTAACCACATCTAATCCCCATATTACCCTCAACATGCCAAATAATGCCACATACACAAATGCTTCCATGAGTGTACCCCAAATTGATGCCAACACCATATCTTTCATAATACAATTATTCTCCCAACTACCCTATAACACATCAAGTACCAATCCATGCAACAATCCCTCATATAACTTCACATATGTCCAAAATCCCATCTCTCAACCACACCTATCTCACCACAACCCATTGTGTCATCTTCCATTCAAAATCCTAACCAACAACAAACTCAACAACATATTTTACAATAACTCCTCACTTATGAACAACAACTTGCCCAACAAAATCAAAATCAAAACCAAAATTAACACCAACAAATTCATGATTTCCTCCAATAATTGATCCAACAACAAACACATGTACCACAACCCCCACCAACCCAAGATTTATCTAGCATTGTGCAAACTTTGATCCAAAAAGTTGACAATATGCAACATGGGCACAAGAGAAAACAATATTCCTTCAAGGACATTTGCCCATGCCCATTTGATAAGAGCTCCCCATGCCACCATTTCCTAAAAATTTTGAAACACCAAAATTTGACAAATACAAAGGGAAAGGGGACCCTAGGGATCACCTTAGGGAGTTTCATATCGCTTTCCTAGAAGTCTCATGCGATGACACATATTTGATGAGACTCTTTCCTAGAAGCCTAGGTGGTCAAGCCACCAAATGGTTTTCTCATCTTCCCTTCAGGATCAAAACATTCCATGATCTTGTAGAGAAATTTGTAAATGATTTCTCCTATAACTTTGAATATGAAATATCCATGATGGTGTTGGAAGCTTACTGGTGTTATCATTGATGTCAAACCCTAGATTTGGAGTTGTTAGAAGCTGGTGCTATCATTAGTATCAACCTCTAGTATAGCCATGATGAGAAGTGTTTGAGGATGTTGAGAAGGTATGTTTAGTGTTGCTGATGTAGATAGTTCACTTGGTTTCTAAGTGCTTTTGAGAAAATTTGAATAAAAGAATGGGCAGTGTGATAAATGTGTGTTCAGTATTATGCTATGTAATTCTTCATGGTTGAATATATGCTTGTGTGGTTTGGAAGTAATGATTAGAGGTGTTCATAGGTACTACATCTGGAGTTTCAAGTTTTAGATCATGCCACTGTAGAAGATTTGTCTGATAGAGTGTTTTCCTATGAAGAAGGTTGTCTGGGAGAAATGAGATTGCTCTACATTTCTCTGCATTGATGTTTCTTGTCTTGCAGATCTGAGAACATGCTTATATTTTCTACATTTACTTTCCCTTGAAGTTTCTAGTGTTGGATTGCTCTACAAGTTTAGTTTTTGTGTTGGAGTTTAATGGTAGTGCATCCGGATACATAGGTTGAAGGTATGATTTGTTTCAAATAGTTGTGGCAGTGTTGTAGAAGACTTTGATTATGCAAAATATTCTATAAAGATGTGTGGATGTTGTGTAGTATTTATTTGTGGTCCGCGTGATTTTTTTGGACTTGGAGAGGCATATATGTGGTCGCTTGTAGTGTTAGTACAGGTTTGGCCGACCTGGCTATCTAGCGCTATTTGCGGAGGTAACTCAGGGATTGTGGATGTGATGAGTAGCATGGTGATATAGATTTAGGTCCTAGTTAACCCTTGGCATAGTCCACCTTCACTTCTTTCAACCGTGGAAGTGTTTGGTGCCAACCTATTTTAGTGTTGTACACATTTTATTAAGGCCGACCTAATTGAGATTATTTTAGGTCATGGATGGTATAAATGCAAGGTGAAATTTTACTAGAGAATAGAAAGAAGAGTAAAAAGATGTGAATGTGATCAAGGGTGGTGAATTGACTGCAATATTAAATTCTTAGACTTCTAGATGCAATGAAAAGAAGGTGTCTACATTTTAGTCTACTTGAAGTTACTGGATGTAGTGAGACGAAGGTTACGGATGGCATAAATTTGTAGTGGTGGATTTCTCCTATTGCCTTGAGATAGTGAATCTCTTTGTAACAGTCTTCTTCTGTTCCTCTTTCTTTTGGACATTGAGTCCTAGCAGTGAGCCTTTCTCCTTCTAGGTAGTGGGCCTACTTGTATTTGGTGTTGCTATTTATATTTATATGTGAGCTAATACTCACTGTGTTTTTTCCCTTCTTGGGTTTTCCACACAAATCTGGTGTTCTTATGTGTTTGGATGTGTTTTCATTGATGTTTCATATGTTTAAATTCTACTAATGCATAATAAGAATTTGAAGGCTAATAAGAGTTGGAATGGTATTGAGGGTTTAATGTTTTAATGTACAATTGATTCAACCCCCTCTCAGTTGTCATGTGCTTCTAATAGATGGACCTTTGCAACACAAAACAAAATAATGGCAAATCCTTCACTAGCTTTTTACGAAGGTGGAGAAGCTGAGCAAGCAAACTCCCTTGGCCTATTCCTGAGAAACAATTAGTCACTATGTTTGTGACTAACCTAAATAAAGAAATGGACTTTCACGTACAAATCTAATGTGTGTTAACCTTTGAGGAGGTTATATATAAAGGAACAACCATACAGAAAGCCCTTATTGCTAATGTAGCTATCAAAATCTACAACAACAAGAACAACAACAATGTCAATGGAAACAACACCAACACCTCAACCCCAAAACCAACACCAACAATTCATCCCATGAAAAACCCTATTTTTGGGGCAAAAACAAAAACACTCTAAATGATGGTGTCACCAATGTTAAGAGTGTCAAAAACATACAAACCACCATGCCATCTAACCCATCCATAAGAAATAATGTAAATATCCCTAAAGGACTACCCAAACAAAGTAACACACCCAAAATAAGATTCACACCATTGGGTGAACTTATTGAGGATGTTTTGAGAAACCTCGTCAAGGTAGAACTAATCACATTACCACCTATTTTCCCTTATGATGATAACCAATTTAGGCCCTCTTGGTTTGATGAAAATGCCTATTGTGAATACCATCACATGAAAGGGCATAAGCCATCAAATTGTATGAGGTTGAAACATTACATCCAAAACCTTGTAGATAGAGGTGATATAACCTTTTACAAACCACCAAAACAATCACCTAATGCTAACTGAGGAGCATACAAGGGTCCACTTCCTGATCATAAAAAGGGAAAAGCCTCATCATCCAATCAAACCTATAATGTTATGTTGCCTCCCTCTTCATTCGACTCCATTGTAGGTCAAATAGAAGATTATTCCAACCATATCAATACCATCATCATTAGAGCCAAGACACCCAATTGCACTATTACCACTCATCACAGCTACCTTTCCATCCACAGAGCCCCCACTAATGATCAACCTTCTACATCCCCACTTGCTAATCCTCCATCCACTCAAAAGTATAACCTCCTTAATCACCTCAGAAAGACTCCTCCTCAAATCTCCATTCTTTAATTGCTTCATACATCCCCCTCCACAAGGATGTCCTTGACAAATCCTTGATGGAAACCCAAGTCCCTACTAACATTAATGTTGATCAATTCCAAGCCATGGTGGGATAGATCACCTCACCTCATAACCTTACTTTCTTTTAAAATGACCTTTCTACATCCAATGCCTCACATAACAAAGCCCTTCACATTGAAGTCCTAATATACAAGCATACTATTAAACGAGTCATAATAGATGGTGGCTCTGGCCTAAATCTTTGCACTCTAAAACTATTAAAAAAGTTTGGATACTCCAATGTAGTTGTGGACTCTAGTGAGTGTATAACCATCAAAGGATATGACGACACTGAAAGATTGTCTAAAGGCACCATCAAGGTTCCCATACAAGTGGGACAAATGATTCTAGAAACCAAATGTCAAGTTCTTGATCTTGAAATCCCATACAACATTCTCCTCAACCGACCATGGATCCATGCCATGCAAGCTATCCCATCCACTTTTCACCATTGTTTAAAATTCCCATATAATGGCATGGAAGTCATTGTCTATGCCAATCCCTATCCTTTCCACTACTGCAACTTCTTCGAAGGACATGATCAAAAGTTTTGTCATTGTAACAATGCAACCAAAGCATCCACTACCATCATTAATCCCATATCATCCATCACATGCATTGACCCATCCAACATAACATCCACATCACAAACATCTACCCATCTTGAGGTCAAGATCAAAGTAAGTGACATGGGGTGTGTAGAATATGATCTACATGGGATATTTTTTGTAGGTTTACTCCCGCCGTCCCCCAAGACATTTGGTGCTCTAAACGAAGTCTCTACAGTGGTCATCAAATGTAATCAATCTCCCATCTTTGAATGTAAACACTTCATGGAACAAGATGTCCTTGAAGATGTATCTTTTTGGTTATATAAAGATGAAGATGAACAAAAAGAATCTCCTATCCTCCAAACTAAGATCTATGGAAAGGGTCTCAAGATTGTCAAATACATCGGTTACAAAGGACAAGGTGGCATGGGTGTTCATGAGCAAGGAATTACAGAATCCATTCAAGCAAAAAGAAATCCTTATCACCATTGACTTGGGTATGGAAAACAAGAGTCTACCCCCATTGAACTTGAGTGTATCTTAAGTGAGGATGCTAGGTCATTCCCTATGATAGATAATGTAAATGAAGAAGACCATGAAGACTCTTTTCCTGATTTCACCAAAATTTTCAGATCATCCATATGCACCATCTACACCCTAACAACCATGCCATCACCATCCAACAACCTACCTCTCGTCTATCCACAACTCATAGATTGGTACCAACAAGGACCCCCTATCCTTGATGTCGCATAGAATGATGAAGCAATAGCCAAAATGATGAGGGTTAGAGATCACTTTCCCCTATGAGATCACAGAGCTGGCTATATCATGGAACTAAACACATCAACATATTTTAGGGAGACAATCCAATCTCTTAGTTACAAAAGTATGAAAATAAAAATAACATCCCTAGTGAAAACCACCTTGTGGCACTTTCAGATGTCAAAAAAATCAAAATAAAAGATGTATCCCCTAGTGATAACCTCCTCGAGGTGCTAGACGATGAGAGAATGGATCTACCCAAGGTACTCAAGTTCTATCAAGAAAGTTCACCAATCTTAGTAGAAGCATCACATGAGATGAACTTTGGAATAGAGGAAGCACCCAAAATCACATTTCAAGCAGAATCCCTCATAGCAGTAGAACGAGAAGCCTTCTTGGCTTTCTTCAAACAAAGGAGTAATAAATTTGCATGGACATATACTGACATGCTAGGATTGGACCCCAAACTAGTAGTTCATCACCTTATTGTTCATCCTGACGTAAAACTAGTAAAGCAAAAGCTCAGAAAAATGAATCCTCATGTGACACTCCTCATCAAAGCAAAACTCAAGAAACTCCTAGATCTGGGATTCATTCCTCCTACTGACTATCCTGAATGGATATGAAACATTGTTCCCATAGAAAAAGTCACTGGGGGCATCCACTATTGTACAGATTTTAGAGATCTTAACAATACATGCTCTAAAGATGACTTTCTACTACCCAACAAAGATATCATAGTGGATCTTACTGTCAGTCATGAGATGTTATCCCTTATAGATGAATTTTTTGGCTATAACCAAATAAGGATAGCAAAAGAGGATCAACATAAAACAACCTTCATATGCCCATGGGGAACCTACTACTAGGTTGTAATTCCCTTTGGGTTGAAAAATGCAGGAGCCACCTATCAGAGAACCATGACAATTATCTTCCATAACCTTTTCCACAACATAATGGAAGATTATGTAGATGATTTGCTGGGAAAATCCAAGACTAGAGAAAATCATTTGAAGGTGTTGGCAATGACCTTTGACAGACTAGAGCAATACAAGGTGTGGCTAAATCCTAAAAGGTGTGTCTTTGGGGTTAGCTCCAAAAAGATCCTAGGGTACATTGTATCAAGAAGATAAATTGAAGTCAACCCTACCAAAGCTAAGGCTATAGTGGGCATGCCACCACCTAAAACACTCAAACAAATTCATAGCCTCTAAGGCAAGCTTCAATCTATCTGCTGCTTCATAGCACAACTTGCAGATAAATGTCAGCCATTTTAGCATCTTCCTCGAAAAGATACAACATTTGTATGGGAAGAAAAGCGTCAAAAAGCCTTTGAATAGATAAAAGAATATCTCACTACACCACCCGTCCTTATTCCACTGAAACAAGGACTTCTTCTTCTATACATCTCAACAATAGAAAAAGCAATAGGGTCCTTGCTAGCACAACATGATGAATAGGGAAAAGAGAGCCAAATACTATATCAGCCACACTTTAGTGACCTATGAGCTAAACTATACTCCAATTGAACGAGCACACCTCCTAGTCGTCTTCACCTCACAAATGTTAAGACACTATGTGCTCAATCACAAGACAAAACTCATTTCTAAAATTGATCCACTGAAATACTTATTGAGTAGAGCAACTCTCACAGTATGGATGGCTTAGTGGGTTATGATGCTAAGTGAGTTTGACATTGAGTACACAGAGCAAAAGGCTATCAAAGGATAGGTAATTATTGATCAATTACCTGATGTACCTATCCCAACAGAACAACCACTGCTTTTAGAATTCTCAGATGTGTCTATGCTCATAGTGACACCTACAATAGGCACATGGAAAATGTACTTTGATGGATCTTACACACATTTTGGCCCAGTGGCAGACATTCTATTTGTTATCCCTCAAGGAGACACTATTCCAAAATCCTATAAGATAACATTTTCGTACACAAAAACATAGTAGAGTACAATGCCCTCATCATAAGACTTCGCATGGCCATCCAATGGAAGATAAAAACTCTCACAATTTATGGAGACTCCCAACTAGTTATTAGACAAGTCAATAATGAATACAAGACAAAGGATGACAAACTACTGTCGTATAAAAGAATGGTTGTTGATTTCAAGGATTACTTCCATGACATCCATTTTAAGAAAATACTAAGGTTGAATAATAAAGTAGCTGATGCCATGGCTACCATAGGATCCCTAGTTGATATGAAGAAGGATAGTAAAAACTATGAGTTCTTGATTAAATAACTTCCAATGGCAGCTTATGATGTCCCACAATCTAAACTAGTATGTGACATTGTTGGTCCCCTATCTACATGGTACCAAGAGACCTACATGTACCTCCATCACAACATCATCCCACTCAACTTTACATCTGCACAATGATAAAATTTCATTTGCCAAGCCTTCCTTTTCACCATCATAGGTGACACCCTCTACCATAAAAATCTTGATGGTACTCTTTTGTGATGCCTCAATTCTAGGGAAGCTGAAGTGTCCTTACAAGATGTACACAAATGTATTTGTGGGGAACACTCTAGTGGACCTACTCTAGCAAAGAAGATTCTAAGATAGGATACCACTGGCCCACTATGGAACAAGATGCTCATTAGTTTGTAAAGAAATGTCTACCATGTCAGCAACATGGTGACCTCATCCATGCACCATCACAAGAACTGCAGTCGATCACAACTCCTTTGCCCTTCTCACAATGGGTGCTCGATCTTGTAGGGAAAATTTATCCACCTTCATCCAATGGACATAAGTTCATTATCACCACTACTGAGTATTTCACCAAGTGGGTAGAAGCCATTCCACTCACTTACACCATTGGCATCCAAATTGCTAAATTTTTCCTCCACTACATAATATGTCATTATGGCATTCCCCTCTCCATTATTACCAACAACAGGAAACCATTTAAGAACCAATAAATTCACACTCTATGTGAAAAATTCCACATCCAACATCATTTTTCCACTCCCTATTATACTCAGGGTAACAATCAAGCTGAAGCTTCTAACAAGACCCTCTTACACATTATCAAGAAGACAGTTAATGAAGTTGGTTGTGACTGGCACCTCTAGGTTAACCCCACCTTATGGGTTTATCGCACAAGCATTCATACCCCCGCAAGAGCCACCCCATTCTCTTTAGTATTTGGTTCTGAATCCATTTTGCCTATCAAGGTCGAGCTTCATTCTCTAAGAATTTCATTGTAGAATATCATTACTGGGGAGAGTATCAAGTTGCATGCTTAAATGAGCTAGAACTACTAGATAAAAATTGCCTAAGTGCTCTAAACCATATCTAGGATTATCAAAATTGCCTATGCAGAAGCTACAATAAAAATATCAAGAACCACAAGTTTGAGATAGGCGACCTTGTCCTTATGGAAATCAAAGAACCTACAAGAGCATCACAAGAAAAGAATATTTGAGCCTAATTGGTTGGGACCCTATGTAATCACAACTAGCTATGGATTAGGAGCTTACCAAATTGCAACACCTGAGGGGCAACCTCTGGATGAACCAATGAATATCATGCACCTGAAGAAATTTTATGCCTAACCCATCAAGTATCCCAAGTCAAAAATACAAAAAAGCAAAAAAGCAAAAAATCTAAAAAAATAAAAAAATAAAGAAAAACTCAAGTGCAATAAAGTCGTCCAATGGTGAAAATCATTTCAGTGATGCCTCAGATAAGTACCATGGTGAAAACCATTTTAGGTACCATGTGTAGTGGCCAGTCCTACCATCTAATAAGTCCTCATCTCCATCACATCACTCTATATCATCTCCATCCCATGGTTTGGTATTCTAAAAACATTCAACCTCCAACCATCCCCCATCCCTTAATCACCCCACCTGAGGTAGATTCCCATGATTAGTGGATTCTTGTATGTCCTCCTTGTACATCATAAAAACCAATAAAATCTAAAAACATCATAAAACCAATAAATTCAAAAACACTAGAAAATCAAAAAACCCCTAAAACATAAAAAAATTACAAAAAACCCAAAAACAATGTCAACCATCATAATCATCTAACTCACCACACACATCATTATCCCATCATCCCACACATCATCCACCATGAACCATCCCTACATCATCACTATAAACTAGAACTACATATTCATCATTACCCGCATCTTAATGTGTCTTGGTCCTGTGGATAAAGGGTTTGTAGGTACTTTGGAATACGAAGGAAGTATCCATTACATAGGTACAAGAGATGCACCCATCCAACCCACTTGGATGGTCCCTATTTCCTGAGCTTACTAAATTTAAGAGCAATACATTGGCTAAGATTACTTTTAAAAGCATCATATCTCACACAAAAGTCATCAATCAACAAACTAACTATAACCATGACATATGGCCTACTATCTTTTTGCCCGTCCTTTGAATTTCATCCAACATCATCCAATAGATTCTCACATTAATGGATATATCATTCCTACAATAGGCATAATCTATCATCCTATCAACACTTATCTTGGGAAGAGATACAATGATTGTTTTTATGGTTTGTTGGTCTTTTTGATTACTAATTTTTATTTTTTCCCTCATTTTAAGGATTTTTATAAAGCTACCTTGATCTCACTATATCATGGTACCTGGTGGAAAACATCTAGAATGAGGTAAAGTCATTTTTTTGTATGCTATGTTTGTGGGTTGGTCTCATTACTCCAAGTATGGTATTCATATCTTGAAGATGTAGGGTCAGTTCTAGCATATTGTTCCTATTGATATATTGTCATTGATGTTTAAGTTGACATCAAAGTTGGATGTCAGTCAGCAAAAGTTTGCCAAAGAATAATTCCTTGAGTTTTGCCCTTTGTCAGCAAAAATGGACAAGTAAGAACTTTGTGAATTTTGCCTTAGTCAGCAAAAATGGCCAAGTGAGAACTCTTTGTATTTTTCCTTAGTAAAAAAAATGGCCAAGTGAGAACTCTTTGTATTTTTCCTTAGTCAGCAAAAATGGCCAATTGAGAACTCTTTATGTCTTTCCTTTAGTCAAAAAAATTGGCCAAGTTAGAAGTCTATGTGTTTTGTCGTAGTCAATAAAAATGGACAAAGCAGAAAGTCTTTAAAAAAAAGACTTAGAAGAAAAGCTAAGGAATTAGAAGGAAAAATAACATTATTAGCAAAGTTCTCTTTTTGAGAACTAGTTCAAGAGTTCTAAAGTTCACCAATTTGCTGAGTGAGCAACAAGTGGCAGTAGTGAAAGAAAAACTTTACATGTTTTTTGATTAAGTTTCTCTTTGTTGATAAAATTCTCATTTTGAGAACTAGTTCTTAAGTTACTGTTGATGCTTAAAATTGCACTGATTCTAACACCAACATGGGAAGTTTCAGGAATATGGGACTTGCAACCTAAAACAACCTCTAGACTTTAAAGAAGCTAGCTCTTCCTTATCTCAAATATATTTTAGAAAAAAGGGATAGAAATTGAACGGAATCACAAATGCAATGAAAGAAAATTTAACTATGGCGATGTGCCTGAGTATGATTCGTTCCTTAATACTAAGCACAGTGAAGCTATTTTTAGGATTCAGTTACATTAAAGAGCAAACAATGCATGATCAATGTAAAAGATGAAAACAAATAGAATCAAAGCTCACAACTTAGAAGATTTTGCAATAACACAAAAAATATCAGCAAAGGCACTGAACTTAGTCTTCTTATTAATTTTCCAGTCACATAAAAGGCACTGATATATGCACAGTTATACAAACTTTCTGAATCAAGAAAATAGAACAAAGGCAAATGATATTACTGGCCACAGCACAGGTCTCCCAAAAAACTTCTCAAAAATCTCTGATAACGATCTATATGCAGAAAACTCTCTATCTCCCGAATCTGCGATCTGGACCCATATTTATAGCATAGGACTAGCTCAAGATTGCCCGCACGATCAAATCCCAATGGTCTAACCGAACTAAAAGTGTCTGACAGAAGATATCTTTTGGATCTGAAATGGTTAGCCTCTTTGTAAGTTCATTGGCTGAAACAGATACACGTAACACTCCTTCCTGTGAAACTGGCGAGGACACTTGGCAGCTTCCGCTAGTCTTTGCGACTATAAACCCTAAAACAAATAACATAGTCTGCACTCTTTACTTGAAACTCCTTCATCTTTCTAGAAAAATAGGAACTTAGCACGTGGCAGCCTCCACTGCAATTGAAACATATACGTGGCGGCTTCTGCTACATTGAGAAACAAAACCCTTGAGACAGATGGCACCTTCCGCATGCCTTACTTGAAAACTATCTCATTCTTTAAGAGACACCAGAAAATGACACTTGGTAGCATCCGCGGTACTTGCAAATAGATATGTGGCGACGTCCGCAACATCATACTCTTTACCCTATCTTTGTATTGGGAGTGCTCTGCCTTTGACATCTGTCACAATCCGCTGCCTCGAAACTCTTATCACTTACTGAAAATGGGACCCACAACACTTCTTGCCCAAACAGCTTCAAAAGGGGATAGGGACAGATGGCGCCTTCTGCGCAATTACCAAGTGATACATGGTAGCTTTCGCTCAACCTTAAGAAACTTTAGATACCTTTTGAGAGTCCTACGGAAAATGACACATGGCAGACTCTGCCTTGCCTTAGAAACACTATAGAAACATTTGGGACTCATTTAGATCCACGTGAACGATGACACTTGGCACGCTTTGCTTAACTTTGAGCAACTCACTGGGGCCCACCACAATCTTTACTTAACAATGAAACAAAAGGAAGAACCTGCAGATGTCGAGACTTGTCACGCTCCGCTTAACTTTAGGAAAGACACACGGCACCTTCTATGTAACTTAAAGAAACTTATTGAAACCTTCCATAGCTACCACTTGGTGCCTTTTGCGCAGGGAGAAACTTAGAAACAGGGACCCACCACAGTCTTTGAAACATTAAAAGGGGCTTGAAACTCAACGTGGAAGATGACACTTGGCATGTTCCGTGTTAATGCAAAAAGACACTTGGCTTCTCTCGCAATAGTCTGAGACTTCTCAAAATGTGTCTCGGCTGATGACACATGGCATGTTCTGCTTAACTTTGAGACTTAGGCAAAAACCCTTACTGTCAATCTTTGCAGCCAAAACTAAAACCCTTACTGTCAAAACCGGAACCCGCATAGCTGCATTGATACACTGCAACCAAAACAAAATGTAGAGTAATTTACTCTATAGTTCTTGGTGACCCTAAGGAATTTTGAGCCTGCTCAAAAAGAATCCAAAGAATATGGAAAAGAATGTGTATAAAATACTACAAAAATTAGAGATTCTGTAAAGCCGTCTGATAAATAGACCATTCAGCATCAGAGAGGCCTTGCTTATTTTGTAGATCCTAGAAATCCAAATCGAGGTTGATGATGTCTCTGTGTGAAAACCTTTGCAAAACACAAACCACAGCCTTCAGTTGGAACTTGAGCTAGGCCATGGGTATTAATATGGCTTCTACTTCTTGTACTGATGAAGAATCTGTCAAACCTTGGAAAAATGACTGATCATTTTGTCTGGCTAACAACAAAGGCTTGATTTCATCAATCATTAGCATAGTGTTACTATCAGGAAAAGGAGAGGGAAGCCCCAAATGCACCAGATCTTCAATATGCTTCTTCATGTCTTTCACTCCCTCGACCACATCTAGGAGCTCTTTACAATTAATTACATCAAAGTTGCAACTGAGAAATTCATTCACCCTTTTTGCAGCAATCATTCTGTCACTAATCCCTGCTGCTGATAATGTTTCATCAGTTGTGTCATACAACTTCTTCAGCAGCAGTTGAGAATCTGAAACTCTCAAGGAAACAGTGGACAGGGTGGCTTGAACTGAAGTCTCCACCTTCTCACACAATTGATGCGCATTTAGCAGGAAAGCTAGAGAGGGTCTGAGCTGAGTAATCTCCTCAAAGATCCTTTTCCACACTGATACATATAGCTCCCTAACCAATTTCAGAACTCCTACATTCTTTGGCCTATTAGCCAACTCAAGTGTCAACTATTTTGATGTTTGTTGCTTGGCTTGAAGTTGGGCCTACATGGCAGCAGCATTGTTTTGTTCATTCAGCAGCTTTTGCTGAAACTGTGTGACTTGTTGCAGGTTTTCCTGATATTTTTTTTGTAGTGTGGCCTTTTCCTACTTTAGGGTTGTCACTGTAGACTTTACTTGTTCTAGCTCTTCTTTCAAAGAAGCATTTTGGCTCTATGTAGCCTGATGAATCTGAAAAGAAATAGTATTGTGCAACTATTTATTGAGATTCTCTATTTCATCATTTTTTGATTTAAGATCTACAGCAAGGTTGCCACAATGTGCCTTTTCCTGAGCTAAATCAGCCTCCACATTCTGCAACTTTTTTGATAGTTTCAAATAATTAGTAGCTATAGTCCATAGCCACTGCACTCATTGTATAATCCTGAGGCTACATCTGCTCATTTGGCCTGACTACATTAGGTGACAAATGAGTCACAGTTAGCTACTGCTGGATCGGGTCAAAGAGTGACCTCATGTGTGGTACAGCCTGAGCTTTATTATCTTTCTTCCTCTTTTTATCCATCCGGGCTTCCCTAGCCTTCTTAGCAGTGTCTTCTTGAGCTTGGAAGGTAGGGGGAGAGGCAATATACCCACCCGCAAAAGGATGACCCTATGGCAAGCCATAGGGAATAGCCAAATGCTAGCTAGGGGGAAAATGGGGAGGTATTCTCTTTGGAAAGGAGGGGGAAAAGGGAGGCAATGATGTGGCCTATGATGATATGGCCTCAGTAGTAATAGGTGGGGTAAATTGGGAAATTGGCATAGCAGAGGTGGCAAGGGCTAATGATGTTTGGACATTTGGGATTACCACCCCTATAGAAGAAGAAAAAGACTAGGAAGAAGAAGGAGAAGTAGCACGTACCTGAGGAGCAACAGATGTATTCGGTGGTTGTTACTGTGAAGGCTCTACCTCCTCATCTGAATCGGGTTGAAGTTTTAGCTTCTTATGTTTCCTTAGCATCTCTTCTTCTTGTTGTACTTCCTTCTCTTCAATGTTTACCACTATTGCTAGTGGCAATTGCACAAAACTGGAAACCCTAATGGTTGAAACCACTGGAGAAGCTCTGGGTGATGAGGATACCACATTCTCTTGTTTTTCTATGGCACTGAGAGATTGGGGCCAGATAGTTACAGCAACTGTAGATGAGGCTTGTCCTGGGGCCTGCACTGTATGAGTGGACTCAGGTTCTTCTTCAGACTTCTCACCCTTCCTATGGATTCTGCTTGTATCAGGGCTAGAAATTAGAGAGGGATGCCATTCGTCCCAAATGGACTCCCATTTTTCATCTGTGTCAACCTTGCCAAAAGAGTGAGTTGCCTCAGATATTTCCTGCCTATATTTCCAATAGGCTTCAATTTTATCTGGCTTCCATTCCCTATCCCTTAATAAATTTTTCTTCAATCCAGTGCCCATTTTGAGCTTAGGGTCATAGACATTTTGTTTATTATAAAATATTTCCCATGGCTTGGGACCCTCAAAGGGCAAATCTGTCAATTCTACATATAAATCAGGCACATCTTCCTTAGGGTTTCTTCTGTCTTCCCAAAAGGGATGACCCTCATGCACAATTTTGGCACCGACATTGTTGTCTTTAACCCATAAAGTTATGACACTGCTTGGGTCATATTTCCATTTATCTTCTATAAGAAAGAAACCCTGGACAACTAGTTTCCTCAGCAACAAGTGCTAAGCATCCCTGACCAACAGGGCCATGTTTTTTCTTACCCATGGGATATCATACATTTTTTTTTTCTTCTTTTTTGTGCCATAGTCATTGTCAACCACAGACACTTGCCAGGTGACCTCTAGAAAAGCTAACCTAGGAGTTAAAATCTTAGGTAGCAGCATTAGCTCTCCATTAAAACCATGGACCCTAATGATGGTGTGATGGGACCCAAAGAAATAATCACAGGGAATAAGGCAATTTGCCATGAGGCCTTTGATGCTTGGTGTTAACCTATTTTCTACAAACTCGGGGCTTAGGTGGCAAAAAGTAGGGGCAACAAAAAGTTCCCCAAATTCATAGGGATCAAATGCTTTCGATAAGACATGTGTCCATGTGGACACATGAATGGTCCGATTGTGACCGAAACTTGGGTCATACATATTCAGACGCATATATTGCGAAAAGATGGCAGGGTTTTGATATAACATGAGGTGAAACAAATAAGAAGAATACCTAAAAACCCCTTTAGATTTGAAGTGGGTGAGTTGGTCAGCCATTGAATAGGCAATTTGCTTAGAGAAGTCCAGCCGAAACTCCTGGGATTGTCCACGGTCTTTAATCTGAACATAATGGCAATTTGCCAGTCATATACAGTAATGTCCTCCTTCATTCCAAAGATAAATGCCATCATAGACAATGCTTCCTAGCTAGCCTGAGTGAATTGTGCCCTTCCTGTTGGTAGCACTGGCATTTGGGTGTTTTTATCTCCCAGCTGCAACTCTGAATTGAGAAACCTCAATTGATTATTGACATTTGCCCATGTTTTCTACATTTTGGCAATGGTGGGAAATGTAGCTGTCTTGTCATGGTATAGGGCCAACATGTCCCTAATAGCCTTTGGTGTAATTTGCACCATGAAGGGTCCCTTTTGTATGGTGCTTGAGGGTGCATGAAATAATTATGCGCACATCTCAATCAGGCCGGGGCATAAATGCACACTTGGGACAATAAATTTTGCCAATTGAGAGGTCCATATCCTCATTCTGAATGTTTTGGATTGTCCAACCTTGGCCTTCTGGATACATCTTTGGTGTACCCCTTCTCGCAGAGCTTTGCCAGGCTTTTGAAGTGTTGGGTCTGCGATATCGTCTGCGAAATCTTTCACCTTAGTTGGGTCGACTGCATAACCAACCTCGGGGATCATAGTCCTTGGATAGGTCCTTAAGGGTTATGCAGGGGCCAAAGCATATGATTTGCTGGTGAGAAGCTTATTAATAGACTCGTAAATCCCCAGCCCCTACTATGAAGAATGTGCCTCTGCCATATCTGTGTCTATACTGGAAACTAATGAACTGATTGTGACAAGGATGAAAGCTTTGCAACAGGGAAGACACTCTTACTAGCAGGTTTCACTAGAAATTCACGAGCAATAGGGATTTACTTAGTAGAAGTAGAAACAAATGAGACATAGTTAATCCTTAACTCCAAATATTATGGTATTGAATGACACATCAAGTCTCATAAATGGCATTAAAGCCAGAAAACTGTTTGTAAATCTTACGAAATTTGTATGGGACAGAGTGTTAGACACGTTATAAAAGTGGCTGCATACAGTGGTACCTTGAGGAATTTTGGGGATTGGAAAAGGATTTAGTGAATATGAGGGTTTCAAAAATTGAAGAGACTTGAGCCATGGCCACGTGTTCATATAACACTTATTCAAAAGAAAGAGTGGGAAAACAAAGCAACAATGAAAAGGGAAACTAACTAACTATAATACATAGGAAAGACTATCTAATTGAAATGTTTTAGATAGATCCCATTCACAGGAATCTCTTCAGGCTTGCCTTCCATTGTTTCAAGCTCAAATGAATTTTGTTATTTACAAGAACAAATTTTGTAGGGGCCAGTCCACAATGATTCAAATTTGCTGTGTCAACCTGGCTTAGCAAATCTCTCGTCCCACTTCAAAACAACTGATCCTACTTCAAAATGGGGATTTGAAGTCTTCTTATTGAAACAGTCTTTGATTATTTTCTGATGTTTCATTAATGACTCATGTGCTCTTTCCCTTTTTTCTTGAACCTCCAGGAGTTTAGCAAGTCTGACCTACATGGGGCCATTCTCTTCAATCTCAATCTATTTTAATAACTGGAGAGTAGGAATTTCCAAGCTCAGGGGCATCACACTAGGCTTGCCATAGACTAATTCATATGGGGACATCTTTGTCACTTGTTAGGTGTAATTCTATTAGCCCACAGTGCTATATTAAGCACTTTGTGCCACTCTTTGTGATGATCAGCCCCTATTCTCTTAATAAGTCTAATCAGATTCTTGTTGGTTGATTCTGCCAAACCGTTACCCAGAGGGTAATAATTTGAGGAAGTTTTTAGATGGATTCCATATTTTAGTGCAAAATCAGATAATTTTGCCCCCAAAAATGCCTTAGCATTATCTGAAATTATGGTACGAGGGGGGCCAAAACGAGCAGTGATACTTTCCAGAAAATATAGGATCACCTTTTCCATTGCTTCCTTTATTGGTACTAACTTGCTCCATCTGGTAAAGTAATCTGTGGCAGTTAGAATCCATTTGTGCCCCATACTTGACACCGGATTGATCATTCCAATGAAGTCTAGACCCCATTGAGCAAAGGATTCATCAACAATTATAGGACTAAGGGGCATTGCTGCATTCCTTCTCTTCCCCATATAATACTAACAAGATTGGCACTCTTTGACTAGTTGATAACAGTCTGTAAATAAAGTGGGCCAGAAGTAACCTGCCTGACTTTTCTTTATAGCTATGGTTCTTGCAGAAAAATGTCTTGGCACAATCGCTTGCCTCTGACAAGTTTAGTTGGTCTGACCTCCACATCATATTCAAGAATCTTTGTTATCCAGTTTGCTCTTTTCTTAGTGATCTCTCCTTCCATGATGTATTCTCTAACACTCAGATGAGCTACTAGTATCAAAATCTTATTTCCTGTGACCATGTGTCTAAATTTTTTAAGGGCTTTTACCATAGCATATGCTTGTTTCTCTACAAAATTATATCTGGCTTCATATTCCCTGAGTGTTCTAGAGAAAAATGCTATTGGATGTTCTTCTTGTTGATCATCTTTCTGTGTTAGGACAGCAACAACACTGAACTCTCCTCCATAGACATACATTATAAAAGACTTAGAGAAGTCTGGGTTCCTAAGTACTGGGGCTGTTGAAATTGCTTTCTTGATCTCTTCAAAAGCCTGTCTCCCTTCTGTAGTCCATTTGAACACCAGGTCTTTCTTTAGCAGAAGTGTCATTGGTCTTATTAGGCCTGCAAAGTCTGATATGAAATGACTAACAAAATTTATCTTTCCTAAGAAGGACTGGACTACTTTCTTATTGACTGGTAAGGATAAATTCAGTATGGCAGTGACTCTTTCTAGATCAATAGAGACTCCATCTTTTGACACTATATGTCCTAGTAGTTTGCCTTAAGGTACCGCAAAGATGCACTTCTAGGGATTCAAGGATATTCCAAACTCTTGACACTTCTTAAAAATAGATTCCAGATGATCAAAATGATCAACAACATTCTTTGAAAAAATAGTGAGATCATCAAGATAAATCAGAATGATTTTATTTATAAGATCTCCAAATGCAACATCCATTGCTCTTTGAAAAGTGGCTCCAGCATTTGATAGGCCAAATGGCATCTTGGCATATGCAAACGTTCCCCATTTGGTAGTAAATGCAGTCTTGTGTTGGTCTTCATCAGCCAACCAAATCTGATTGTATCTAGAGAAACCATCTAGCAAGGAAAATCTCTCTGATCTAGCCACAGTCTGTAAAATTTGTTCCATAGAGGGTAGGGGGTAGTGATCTTTCAGAGATGCCCTATTTAGGTTTCTGAAATCCACACAGAGCCTTATGTCCCCATTCTTTTTTCTTACTGGTACTAGATTGGATACCCATGTTGAGTGCTTCATTGAAAAAATTATTTTAGATTCTAAGAGTTTCTGCAACTCATCCACCATTAGAGGTTCAATCCTTGGATTCACTGACCTCTGCTTCTGTCTGACTAGCTTAGATCCTTCAGTCAGTTCTATGGTGTGCTGAATGATGTCTTTGTTATAGCCATGAAGGTCTTCATAGGTCCAAGCTATTACTCTATCATATCTTTCACACAAGTCAATTAGTCTTTCCCTTTCCTGTTGGGTTGTGGAATTTCCAATTTTTAGTTTTCTCCCTTCACTCACTTGTATCTCAGAATAATCTGCTTTATTTGCTTGAAACCTCTTATTCTCTAGGCTTACATCTTCTGGATCAAATAGGTTTTCTAAAGTAATCAAGCCTTTGGGAAGCTTATTGGTCTTTAATTGAATAATTTGGTCTCCATATGCTTTTTCAATTTTGGGTTGCAATTGATCAGCAAACTCCCCTGACTATTGCAAAAATGAAAGTACCTGAAAATAATTTTCAAAGACTTGCCAATTTTCATCATTGTCTGGGATAGTTGGCCTTACTATAACTTTGACCGACTCATTGTTGACTAATAGATCAGTTGCTGGGTCAAATTGTGAGCCAATCTATGCCATCCTATCATCTTTAGAATTTTGGGTTCTAGGAACTACTTCAATATTGAAAGCTTTAAAATCATCTATTAAGTCCCAAATTCTGTGTCTATAGGATCTCATCCTTACATTTTTGGCTACTGCCTTTTCTCTAATTTGTTTCACCACTAGTTCTAAATCTCCTTTGACTATCAGGTTCTTTACTCCCTTTTTCTTGGCCAACATGAGCCCATGCACTAATGATTCATACTCGGCATCATTATTAGTGCAAGCAAATTGGAAATGGATAGCTCTTAAAATTTTCTCACCATTTGGAGCAACAAGACAAATTCCTGCTCCAGCACCCTTCTTACTTCTAGCCCCATCAAAATTTAGAGTCCAGATTTCTAAGTCCTTTTCAGGTTGCTAAGTCTTTGGTGCTTCTTCCCTTAAAACATTTGGGATTTCATGGTCTTCATCAAATATGACATAAGTGCCTAGACCAGTAGAGTCATAATTTCCATATGGGTCACTTTGCATCATAGTCAACAACTAATTATTTTCCTCCTATTGGTCATGTTCAGTCCAGTCACCTAACTCTTCAACAAAGACCCTTTCTTCTTTATTCAGCATAGCATGAGCTGCCTCTAATTTTGGGGTTGGTTCATTTGTGATGTGATCCTTAGATAATGACTCAGATAGTATTTTCATTTTTGTACCATATTTGGTTCTTAGGATGAGGTGAGACCAATCAAGTGACATATAACCTCCTATCTTAGCTGTAAAATTTCTAGATAGACATAAACCAAAAATAGGAGGAATATCTATGACTACCACATCCTGATTCACAACTATATTAGGGCAAGTATACAATTACAATGGGAGTTGTTTAATTTTCCCTATTATTTGCACCGATTTCCCATCCAGCTGCATAACTCCTCTAGTAAGTGGCTCATACTTTATCTTTAAAGCATCTGCTATTTGTTTAGGCATTACTATAGTACTAGCCCTAGAATCTATCATTGCATTATGTAACAGTTTCTTCCCAACTATCAAAGTCAAATAGAAGGGCTCTAGTTTGGATTTGCTTACCTCTGGTGCATTGTTCAAAAGGGTTGTTGTCTATAGAGGAACAGTGCCTTTGAGCTTTTCTTTATCAGCAGGTCCTCCTTTGGTACCAGTATGTTTAGGCAATGCTTGGCCCTACAGAGCTTCTTGTAATAGTGTCTTTTTCTTAGGAATAGCTAACATGTCCCATATTGACATGTGGGCTGGGGTCCTCTTTAGTTGATCCACCACATTCACAGGTCCTAGTGTTTGGGTTCTTGGATAATAAGGGTACCTTACCTTTTCTTGAACTTGTCCAGAAACTACTTGGTTCTGCACTGGCTGAGGTATTTCTTGTCTAGCAACTGTGTTTTGATGATCTTGAAATGGAGGAATCCCCATAATTTCATTATTTGTGACTTTAGGTTGTTTCATCATCCTTCTCTTGGCTCTAGTGTAGTAATCTGATTGTACCAATGGCTTCTTGGAAGTAGAGGCTTCATTCAAGAATACTGACTCTTCATCTTCAATCCATGAAAATAAAGCATGCTCAAGGGCTATTTCTTCTTGTTGTTGTAAGGACATCCCTTGCATCTGAGCCACCAGGAATAAATTTTGCATACCAGGGGATTGGTAACGTTGAGTGTCAGAAGTATTTGTAAATTGTCCATCCACTCTTCTTTGCTCTACTATCTTTTACTGTAGATTACCCCTGGGACAATCTTTGGGCATATGAGCATTATTACAAGGGAAACACCAGGCATTGGTGCCATCTACATAATTATTCTACCCTGGGACAATCTCTCTGTTTGGATTAGGAGGAACAGTCTGCAAGGGTGTAGGAACTGTAACTAATTGGTTTGATGGCTGAGGGTTAGTTTGCCTTTGAGGACCCTGATACTGATTTGGCTGTGGTGGAGGTCTATTTCCTTGGTAGCCTTGATATTGGGGTCTAGGATAAGGATTCTACTATCTTTTTAGGTTAATTATCTCATTAGAAAATGTCCTTAAGATGTTCTTGACATCATCCATCTCAGATGACTGGATAGGGACAGCTACTTTAGCAGGTTGTTGAGGAAATGTATACATAGACATAGGTGGGGCTATGGGATTAGGGGCTTCTTGAGGCAAAGGTAAGGTAATCTCTAGAAACATGGGCATGGGAGGCCTTGGGGGCAACTTTCTAGCATCTATTAAGTTATTTTTAGCTCTGACTACATAGTCATAGGCTTCTGGCAGAGTCTGACCTCCAAGTGATTGAATCATTACTGATATATCTGAATTTAGGGCTTTAAGATAAAATACTATAGCCATACCTAGTAATGGTCTTGTTGTAGTAGGAATTCTTTCCCAAGTCTTTTGAAATCTTGAATTGAAATTAGTCATTACTTCTTGTGGTGCCTTTTTGATAGTAATCAATTGTTGCAACAAAGAATATTTATCACCCTTTTCTTTAAATCTTGCAAAGAAAGCATCTCCAAGTTGATCCCATGTAGATATTGTATTTGGGGTCAAAGATCTGTACCAGTCCAAAGCCTTCCCCTTAAAAGAAGATGCTAACAATCTTATAGCCACATTCTGCTATGTGATCACATGTATTGTACAGACATCAAACACATCCTGTAGATGCTCTTCAGGTGTTTTGAAATCTTCCCCATTGAATTTGGGCAGAGCCTTCAGGGCATTTGCTAGAATAGGATCCCAAGTGGCTAGTGGTACTGGCAGAATCAGAGCACTGCCAGTGTTCCAATTTGCATAATTCCTTGGGGCTATAGGTACTCCCATGTTTGCTCTTGGTGTTGCTATAAACTGATTGACCCTTCCTCTTGGATTAGTTATCAATGGTGGTAAAAGAATACCTGGGTTCACAGCAGATTGAGCTCTTGTTACAGGTCCACAGCTTTGACTCCTTGTAGCTCTCTGGTTCATACAGTCTTGAAAGAAACTTCAAGAATGATCCCACTGGGTGTGCCAAAAACTATTGATGCTTAAAATTGCGTTGATTCTAACACCAACATGGGAAGTTTCAGGAATATGGGACTTGCAACCTGAAACAACCTCTAGATTTTAAAGAAGCTGGCTCTTCCTTATCTCAAATATATTTTGGGAAAAAGGGATAGAAATTAAACGGAATCACAAATGCAATGAAAGAAAATTTAACTATGGCGATGCACCTGAGTATGATTCGTTCCTTAATACTAAGCACAGTGAAGCTATTTTTAGGATTTAGTTACATTAAAGAGCAAACAATGCATGATCAATGTAAAAGATGAAAACAAATAGAATCAAAGCTCACAACTTAGAAGATTTTGCAATAACACAGAAAATATCAACAAAGGTACAGAACTAAGTCTTCTTATTAATTTTCCAGTCACATAAAAGGCACTAATATATGCACAGTTATACAAACTTTTTGAATCAAGAAAATAGAACAAAGGCAAATGATGTTACTGGCCACAACACAGGTCTCCCAAAAAACTTCTCGTAAATCTCTAATAACAATCTATATGCAGAAAACTCTCTATCTCCTGAATCTGCTATCTGGACCCATATAGGATAGGACTGGCTCAAGATTACCCGCGCGATCAAATCCCAACGGTTTAACTGAATTGGAACTTAACTGGAAGTGTCTAACAGAAGATATCTTTCAGATCTGAAATGGTTAGCCTCTCTGCAAGTTCATTGGCTGAAACAGATACACGTAATGCTCCTTCCTGTGAAACAAGCGAGGACACTTGGCAGCTTTCACTAGTCTTTGCGACTATAAACCCTAAAACAAATAACATAGTCGACACTCTTTACTTGAAACTCCTTCATCTTTCTAGAAAAATAGGAACTTAGCACATGGCAGCCTCTGCTGCAATTGAAACATATACGTGGCAGCTTCCACTACATTGAGAAACAAAACCCTTGAGACAGATGGCACCTTCCATGTGCCTTACTTGAAAACTATTTCATTCTTCAGGAGACACTAGAAAATGACACTTGGCAGTGTCCGTGGTACTTGCAAATAGATACGTGGCGACGTCTGCAACATCATACTCTTTACTGTGTCTTTGTATTGGGAGTGCTCTGCCTTTGACATATGTCACAGTCTGCTGCCTCAAAACTCTTGTCACTTACTAAAAATGGGACCCACAATTCTTCTTGCCCAAACAGCTTCAAAAGGGGATAGGGACAGATGGCGCCTTTCGTACAATTACCAAGTGATACGTGGCAGCTTCTGCTCAACCTTGAGAAACTTTAGATACCTTTTGAGAGTCCTATGGAAAATGACACATGGTAGACTCTACCTTGCCTTAGAAACACTATAGAAACATTTGGGACTCATTTAGATCCACGCGGACGATGACACTTGGCACGCTCCGCTTAACTTTGAGAAACTCACTAGGGCCCACCATAGTCTTTACTTACCAATGAAACAAAAGGAAGAACCTGCGGATGTCGACACTTGTCACGCTCCGCTTAACTTTGGAAGAGACACATGGCACCTTTCGTGTAACTTAAAGAAACTTGTTGAAACCTTCCATAGTTGCTACTTGGTGCCTTCCGCATGGGGAGAAAGTTAGAAACAAGGACCCACCATAGTCTTTGAAACATTAAAAGGGGCTTGAAACTCAATGCAGAAGATGACACTTGGCATGTTCCGTGTTAATGCAAAAAGACACTTGGCTTCTCCCGCAATAGTCTGAGACTTCTCAAAATGTGTCTCATCTGACGACACATGGCATGTTCTGCTTAACTTTGAGACTTAGGCAAAAACCCTTACTGTTAATCTTTGTGTCCAAAACTAAAACCCTTACTGTCAAAATCGAACCCACATAGCCACGTTGATACACTACAACCAAAACAAAATGTAGAGTAATTTACTCTATAGTTACAAAGTTTCACTGATTCATGGACAAAAAAAGGGAGCATGAAAATAAGAGTTGAAAGGTGTTCAAAGGACTTAGATGGGAAAGTTCTCTTTTTGAGAACTAGTTTGAGAGTTCAGCATTTTGCTGATTCATAGACAATAAGACAAGTGGCTCCCAATGTCAAAAGTTCATGGTTGGACCAATTCGCCAATAGAGAGAAAGTATTGAAGAAAGACACTTAGTCAGGGGAATGACTTAGTCAGGAAAGTTGTTATTTCTTGAACTCATTCAAGAGTTTAGATATTCTCTGATTCATTGACTAGGTGATAAAGAGAGTGTTGAAGACAAAGACAAAGTTCATGAAAACTGGATTTCACCGATAAAGGTGATATAGATGTGGTTATTAAAAAGCTTGTTTAGCCAATAAAGCAAAGTTTGAAGAAAGTGATTCTTGCCAATAATAAGGAAACAAGTGCCAAGGTTTGTGGTTGGGAAAATTCGTTGATAAAGGTGATAAAGGAAAATTAAAGGAAATAAGGTAGAGTGCCAAGAAATGAACTTTTTCCAGTATAAGGAAAAGGCGACAGTGCGAATATAGTGGAAATCGCCAATAAACTAAGTTCTAAAAAAGTAATCTTCACCAATAGAGTAGAGATAGAGACAAAGGCAGATAACATTTGAAAAAGATAAAAGTAGCCGATAAAGAGAATAAAGAAGATAAAGACAGAATGTTCATAAAGTTAGAAAATCACTAATAAAGGGTTGAAAGCCAGAAATTGAGAAATGATAAAGTCAACGATAAAAGAGAAGAATAAATGGCTAGATTAGTGGCATGACTTCAAGATGCAGAATGAACATGAATAATAGCTAAATTCATGGATACAGTACTGAAGATGACGGAAGGGTTAAGAATACAAAGCTACAGTGTTTTTCATGTATATGACTGAAGTGTTCACATGAACATGACTGGAGTTAGAGCATACAAATGGCTGAGTTTAAGTGAAGTTTCTAATCATACAAAAATTAGAAGTATAGTGCACACATGTAAATTGCAAATATATGTAGAGTTAGTTGCTTATAAATATAAGCAACTAGATGCAAAATCATGTTACTATGTTATAGAAATGAATTAATGCAGGTGTGAGTAAAATTGAGGTGAAGAGAAAATATGTGTGAGCAGAGTGAGAGGAGAATAGATTGAATTAAAATGTGCAATTGAGGTTGATGAAGAACCAAATGGCTATATACATGAAAGTGTAAAAATTTAGTATGGTTGGTGCCTGCTGTGGACTAAGTTGGTGCTCATATCAGGGGATTGTAGTCTCCTTAAAGTTGGTGCTCCTAAATCAGGGATTTGGTGATTCCCTAGAGTTAGTGCTCTTAAATACTGTAATTGAAGGTTTCATTTGTGAAGCTAGATTAGGATGGTAGATCCTAGTAGCATTTTCTCACCATGGTTTTTCCCACATTGGGTTTCCATGTAAATATGGTGTTCATGTGTGCATGCTTTCTTATTGTTGATATTACTGTAGTGAAAGTTAATATAATTTGAATACAAGAGGGTTGAAGTTTTAAGTTTTATTAACCTACTGATTCACCCCCCTTTAGTAGATTTATTGTGTTCTAACAATTGGTATCAGAGCCCGGTTCCTTGGAAGAAGCATAACAACTAAAGGTTGATCTGGGAGATTAAACACATGTCAAGTAAAGAAGAAGCTCACTCAAACAAAGCACCATTATTTTATGGAACATATTATGCTTTCTAGAGTATATGTATGGAAATCTACCTTATTTCAATCATGTTTGATGTTTGGCAATCTATCATGGATGGTTATACTACTCCTTCAACTCCTCCAATACATCAGACGAGTAAGGAGGAATGTGAGAATAATGCTAAGGCTACGAATGCAATTCTATGTGGTTTAGCTAACTCTTAATTTATGAAAGTGATGCGCTACATGTCTACTAACAAAATCTAGGATAAACTTTAGAGCATCTACAAAGGAGATAAAAAGGTGAAACAAGCCAAGCTATAGACCTTTAAAGGAAGATTTGAAAGCTTGAAGATGAGAGAGGAAGAAAATATTGATGATTACCAACTTAGAGTTGGTGAAGTAGTGAATGCTATGAGAGGACTAGATGAAGAAGTAAAAGAGCAAGTGATTGTTGAGAAAGTACTTAGATCTTTACTTTCCAGGTAAGATGTTAAAGTCTCTACTATAGAAGAAATAAAAGAACTAGATAAGATAACTATTGATGAGCCACATGGTATTTCAATTGCCTATGAAATGAGGACTAGTGGCACTCAGAATTCCAAGAAAGTAGTAGCATTAAAGGCATCGAAGAAGTCAAACAATGTAGAACCTAAATCTTGTACAGATGAAGAAGAAGCTAACTTTGTAAGAAGGATGAAAATAGGATCTGGGAAGTATAGAGGTAAGTTACCCTTTAAGAGCTTTAATTCTGGAAAGGTTGGTCACTTTGTTGCTAAATATTCTATTAGAGGAAAAGATAAAAGTGATGACCATGACAATAAGAAACATAACAAGTCTTTTCCAAAGAAGAAGTGTTTTCAGAAGAACAAGAAAAACCTTTACACAAAAGGTGACAACAATTCCTCTGATGAAAGCCTCAATTCAAAAGACAATAATGAAGGCACTTTTGAGACTGATGAAAATGAATATTTGTTTAGGACAGTAGAAACTTATGATAGAGATCAGAACATTACTGATCTAGAAGATCCTGATAATGAAGGAGAACCAAAAATAGATTTGGAAGGAGAGCTAGTTTGTGCTTTAGAAGAAATTGAGTTAGTTAGGAAGAAAAACTCTAAACTAAAGTTGTAACTTCAAGAAGATATTGTGTCATAGAAGCTTGCTGAATTAGAACATATTGTTAAATTAAAGACACAAGTTGAAGAAGCTAGAAGAATAGAAGAGGTTATTAAATCTGATTTGAAAGCTAATTCGAAGAATGTCTTAAGCTGGAATCTGAAGTGGTATTTCTAAGAAAAGAACTAGAAAAGGCTTTTTAAGAAGGATAAGATTGACCTACGTCTGAAATTTGATAAGAGCAGTAGCATGCTTGATGAATTGATAGGCAAACAGAGATTTGCTAAGAACAAGACCTGATTAGGTTTTGAAGAAGGGCAGCATTTGAAATCTAGTAATCCTCCTAAAAAGATTGAGGAGAGGAAGAAACAAAAGGCAGGTGATGGCTTCACAAAAGTCATAGGTCTGAAAGAGAGAAGATTCAGAGGTCCCCCTCCTACAAGACATTTTGGTGTAATCAAGTTTCCTCAATCCTTTTATGGATATTGTTATTCATGTAATCAATATGGTCATAGGGCTATTAGTTGTAGAATTGTTCCTAGGAGAAGAAGTGATTTTATCAGCAAAAATTCTTTTGCACTTATAGGAGATTTTAGAGTAGTTTGTTATAAATGCAATAACTTTGGTCATATTGCAAAATTTTGTAGAACAAACTTTGTTAATACTAACAAACATGAATGAAAAAAGAATGTTCCTCCTAAGGAAGATAATACATTGGACTCTCTTATGAATAAGGACTCTAAGAAAGTCAAGAAGAATAAGAAGGATAATCAGAAGAAAGAGGTATCTTTGATTGTTCAGACAACATGTCATGCTAAGAGACAAAATCCATGGGTGATATATAGTAGTTGTTCCAGTCACATGACATGAGACAAGAGTAAGTTTATAAGTCTACACGAATTGGATGGAGGCTTAGTTAAGTTTGGTGACAACACAACTAAGATCTATGGAAAAGGAGCATTGAGCATTTATGGAAAAGCCAAGATACACAATGTCTATTGTGTGGAAGGACTGAAGCACAATCTACTAAGTTTAAGTTAGATGTGTGATAATGGATACAATATTACCTTTAATGCTAAAGCTATGAATAAGAAAAGCATGTTTAGTTAAGATAGTTGTTGAAGCAAGTCGAACAGGCAATAACCTTTACAATCTCAAGGAGGTTCAAGGTAGAAGTTGCTTAATGGGATAGATTGATGAAAGTTGGTTGTGGCACAAAATATTGGGACATATTAATTTTGACAACCTCGTGAAGGTTAGTTCAAAAAATGCAGTTAGGCATTTGCCTAAAATCACCAAGCCAACAAATACAATTTGTAAGGAATGTCAACATGGGAAGAAGACAAGGTCAAGCTACAAAACAAAAGAATACTCCACTTCAACACTCTTAGAGTTAGTTCATACTAACCTATGTGGTCAAACTAGGACACAAGGACTAAATGGTGAGATATATTTCTAGTTATTAGTTGATGATTTTTCAAGAATGACATGGGTAACCTTTCTAAAGGATAAATCAGAAGCCTTTGAGAGATTTAAGGCTTTTAGGTCTTTGGTTGAGAAGGAAAGTGCTCTAGCAATCAAATGCCTAAGATCAAACAGAGGTGGATAATTCCCCTCTAATGAGTTTGTGGAATATTGTGAAAAGCATGACATAAAGAGATATTTTCTGCACCTAGAACTCCACAACAAAATGGCATTATGGAGAGGAAAAACAAAATAATAAAGGAAATCGCAAGAACTATGCTAAATGAGGAAAAGTTACCAGATGTTTACTGGAGAGAGGCTATTCACAAAGCAGTGTATACTTTGAATAGAGTGTGGCTGAGAGTAAACACTGAGAAGACATCATATGAGTTATGGAATGGTAGACTTGCTATAGTCAAATATTTTTGAGTATTTGGTAGCAAATGCTACATTAGAAGAGATGAGGACAACCTTGGAAGCTTCGATTCAAGGTATGATGAAGGTATTTTTTAGGGTTACTCTAGCAAATCTAAAGCACATAAATGTTACTGTTGGATCTAGGGCATACAACTGAGAGGGGGGGGGTGAATCAGTTGTATAAAACTTCTTCTTTCAAACACTTGATTCTTTGTTGTCAGTTAGCAGCATATCAAATAATCATCCATGGAAGCATAATACATAAACACAAGAGCAGATAAGCATCAACACATTGAACACCAAGATTTTGACGTGGAAAACCCGGTTAAGGGAAAAACCACGGGGTGATTAACCCAAGAATTATTCTCTGTTAGAAGAATAAAGAAAAATGAATGGCACATGCCAATAAGGGCTCACTGCCTGAGCACACTATCTACAAAGCGATAAAAATCACAGTCTTGAACTGGAGAATGACATCTCTACCATGTCCAGATCAGTTCCAATTAAGCCCAAAAATCTCTGCTCTGCCTTTCACACGTTTCTTCGCTATGCCACACTCATCCACACACCACACTTTGAAATGAACTCACAAACCGTTATTTATACAAGACATCAACTTAGGAACAAACATCTAAGTCGGCAAACAACCATAGGAGTATCCGCAAGATGAATAACACATCTGGTCGGCCATCACAAGAACATTCGCAGGATGAACAACTCATCCGGTCGGCTAAACAGAGCAAGAACTTCATCCGGAAGAATAACTTCAATTCCAGGCTCTACCATCAATGCGGACCAACAACACAACCTAAACATGATCCAAGAACCTTCACAAGCCTGTCTGAATGTCCGGATACATCCGCACTTCCTCTACTTACTGGGATCTCTTGTCTTCCTCATCCGGAACTTCAAGAACACAGTCTGTTGCCACTATCATAATGCAAGAGGTACTTCCGGACCTCCAAATCATACACAAATTAGGATGACACATCACAAGGACATCCCAAACACTCCGTCCAATCCGCAGATTAGGATAATACAATTCCGGACCTCACCGGACCTTTTTGTGATCCTCTGTCACCTCTGGATACTTGCCGGAACCGGTTCTATACCGACAGCCACAACTCCTTCAGATCTTCATGCGGACCTCTGAAATCTTAACTGAAGCATCTCAAGACTCATATCTACTAACCCTTTAATCCGCATCCTCCGGTTCTCATCCTATACAGTACATTTACCTTCTTCTCATCACTGTTCTTCACTGTTCCTGACTGAGGCTAATTTTCTCAATATCCTCAGCACACAGCTCATCAAATCCTTCTTGTCAATGCAATATGAGTATGTTGACATCAATGACAACACTGGCTCACCTCATACTTGCAACAATCTCCCCCTTTGTCATTGATGGCAACATATGATGTGAAAAACCATTAAGACAAGAACTTCAACTTTTCATATGTCTTCTCTTCCTTTACTGCTCCCCCTTTGATCATCAACCACTTGTTTTTCACATGTCTTCTCTCCCCCTTTGACATCAATGGCAAAGGGCTCATACTTGCAATTCTCATACATCAGAATCATACCAGCTGCTCCCCCTTAGTTGCAGCTCCCCATTAGTCCGGATCACAAGATATGACTATGATAGCCACCGGACTGATGCACATCAGTGCATCTTAGTTCATCACCGGAGGGGCCATGACCCCTAACTTCTCCCGGAGATATTCAAAAGAGTCTTTGGGAAGAGGTTTTGTAAAGATATCTGCAATCTGATCCTTGGAGGGAACATACTCCAATCTGACTTCTTCCTTGTTTACTTGTTCTCTCAAAAAGTGAAATTTAATAGATATGTGCTTAGTCTTAGAATGCAATACCGGATTCTTGGAGATATTAATTGCACTTGAATTATCACAGAAAATTGTGATAGGCTTCTCATATTCAACTTTGATGTCTCTTAGCATCTGCTTCATCCATAAGATTTGAGTGCAACTACCTGCTGCTGCAATGTATTCTGCTTCAGTTGTAGACAGAGATATTGCATCTTGTTTCTTGCTTAGCCAGGAAACCAATCTCTTCCCCAAAAAGAATGCTCCACCACTAGTGCTCTTCCGGTCATCCACATCTCCTGCCCAATCTGCATCTGTGTAAGCATGAAGAGAGAAGTCCGGATCTCTAGGGTACCATAGACCATACTCAACTGTTCCTTTCAAGTACCTAAAAATTCTTTTGATTGCCATAACATGAGACTCTCTGGGATCAGCCTGGAATCTTGCCACAAGACCAATAGCCTGCATTATATCTGGTCTAGTTTGAGTGAGATACAACAATCCACCAATCATTGATCTATACTTTGTCTGATCTGCCTTTGGAGAATCATCATCTTTGCTTAACTTACATCCGGTTGCCATAGGAGTGTTCATAGGCTTTGAGTCTTCCATACCAAATTTCTTTAACAATTCTTTCACATATTTGGTCTAAGAAATGAAGATCCCTTCTTTTGTTTGAGTAATTTGCAGACCCAAGAAGAAATTCATTTCACCAAGCATAGACATTTCAAACTCACTTTTCATCTGATTTGCAAAAGTTTTGCACATACTATCTCTTCCTCCAAAAATGATATCATCCACAAACACTTCAACAATCAAAATGTTTTCATGATCAATTTTGAAATATAAGTTACTGTCAGCAGTACCTTTGTTGAATCCAATCTGTACAAGATGCTTATCCAACCTTTCATACCATGCTCTTGGGGCTTGCTTCAATCCATACAAAGCTTTCTTCAACTTGCAGACCATATCATCATTATCAGACAATTGAAAACCATCCGGTTGTTCAATGTAAACTTCTTCTTCCAGATCACCATTTAGGAAGGCAGACTTGACATCCATCTGATATACCTTGAAGTCTTTGAAGGCAGCAAATGTAAGAAGTAATCTGACTACTTCAATTCTTGCCACCGGAGCAAAAGTCTCTTCAAAGTCAATTCCTTCTATTTGAGAGTAGCCTTTGCAGACCAATCTAGCTTTGTTTCTGATTACTTCACCAGCTTCATTTAGTTTGTTCCGGAAGACCCACTTGGTTCCAATTACATTCCTGTCTCTAGGTCTGGGAACAAGATCCCAAGTATGATTTTTCTCAATTTGCATCAATTCATCTTCCATTGCTTTGGTCCAGTTTTCATCATTGCAGGCTTCATTTATTGTTTTAGGTTCAATCTTTGAAATCAGACAACATTCATTCTGATTTTGAGCAACATTCCTTCTAGTTTGTACACCTTTGCTTCTGTCACCTATGATTTGATCTTCAGAGTGGTTCAGTTTTACATACCTTGGAATTTTGGGAGTATCCTGCATTGCTGCTTCTTGATCAGGCTCATTCAGACCTATCTCTTCTTCCTGATTTACCGGATCAGGCTGACTCTGTCTCACCGGAGAGGATTGAGGTCCTTGAACACTGTCTTGGTCATCTTCATCAAACTCATAAAATCTTGAAGGCTTCTCAATTCCTTCATCAACCTTTACATTGGTGCTTTCTATCATCTTCCTCAATCTCTTATTGTAACACCGGTATGCTTTGCTTTGAGTGGAGTAACCCAAGAAAATTCCTTCATCACTTCTAGCATCAAACTTTCCTAGATCTTCATCTCTTTTAATATAACACTTGCTACCAAATACTCTGAAATATTTCACAGTAGGAGTGATGCCAAACCAGAGTTCATAGGGGGTCTTACCGGTGTTGTTTCTGATTTGAACTCGATTGAGAGTGTAGACTGCGGTGCTGATAGCTTCTTTCCAAAACATTTGAGGAACATTTGCTTCCAACATCATTGTCCTAGCAGCTTCCTGGATGGTCCGGTTCTTTCTCTCAACTACTCCATTCTACTGTGGAGTCTTAGGAGCAGACAACTGTCTCCTTATACCCTGTTTCTCACAAAAGTCAATGAATTCACCAGATGTAAATTCACCACCTCTATCAGACCTTAGACACTTTAGTTTCAATCCGGTTTGATTCTCCACCATAGCTTTGAAGATTTTGAACTTCTCAAAAGCTTCTGATTTTTCTTTTAGAAAGGTAACCCACATCATCCGGGAATGATCATCAATTAACAACATGAAATATCTATCACCTTGCAGACTCTTGATTCTTGTCGGACCACATAGATCAGTATGTACTAATTCCAACAATCCGGTAGAAGACTGATCTTTGCTTTTGAAAGAGACTCTGCTTTGTTTACCTAACTGACATTCTTTACACACACTATTTGTAGGTTTCATCAATTTTGGAAGATCTCTCACAGCCTGAGTATTGCTTATCTTGATGATGTTATCAAAATTTACATGACACATTCTTCTATGCCACAACCAACTCTGATCAATTTGGACAAACAAACAACTTTTATTTGAGCCAACCAGATGAAAGATATTACCTTTTGTCTGAGTACCGGATGCAATTTCAGTTCCGGAGCTTGTAAAGATTCTGCATTTTCCATTCTTGAACCGGAGATCATAGCCTTTGTCCACTAACTGACCAACACTGAGAAGATTGTGCTTCAATCCTTCAACATACAGTACATTTCCTGTTTTGCTCTTACCATCAAAGGAAATAGTTCCCCTACCTCTGATTCTGCCAGCAGAATTGTCACCAAACTTTACCATTCCTCCTTCATATCTTTCCAAATCTAAGAACTTATTCTTGTCACCAGTCATATGGTGAGAACATCCACTGTCAATAACCCAATCATCCTTTTCTTCCACTTGAGCAGCCAAGGCTTTTTCAACAACTTTGTGATTGACAGATTCAGAGAGTATTGAATCTTCTTCCTTGATGGCTATAAACACCCACTCATTTCCGGATTTGCTTCCTAGTTCTGATTCATCATCTGTTACTCCTTCATTGTCATCTTCTTCATGAACATAATAGCAATTCTTTTGAAACCTTTGTCTGTGAGTATTAGATCTTGCAGATCTCTCCGGACATCTTGAGGCAAAATGACCAATCTTATTGCAGTTGAAACACTTAAAGGGTAGTTTTCCTTCATACTTACCGGATCCTCTTGGCAGTCTTTTTGCAATGAGGGCTTCAAGTTGAGCTGTTTCTGCTTCTTCTTCTTCCATGTCTCTTCTTGCTTGATCATACCATGACATTTTCCTTGATGAGTTTTCACCCGGATCAAATCTCTGTTTGCCTTTCACATAGGCACTGGCTTTGAAAGCAGATTCAGTCTTGGGAGGATCATCTCCAAACTTGGTCATTTCAAATGCAGCTAGTTTGCCAGCCAGTTGTTCTCTTGTGACAGTTGTGTGGGCTCTGAATTCATCAATGGCAGCAACTTTGATTTTGTAGGCGGCAGGAAGGGATCTTAGGATTTTGCAGACAATCTCATTTTCATCTAAAGTTCCACCAGCATTTTTGATTCCACATACCAGCTCATTTACTCTTGGCATAAAGGTAGTGATGTTTTCATCATCTCTCATTTTCAATCTTTCAAATTTCCCTTTCAGACTTTGCAACCTTGCACTTTTGACAAACTCATCTCCTTCATACAGAAGTTCCAGTTTAGTTAGGATCTCATATGAAGTTGGTAGGTCAATGACATTCGAGAGATCTGAGTCATTCAATGTGCTTAGAAGAGCTTCCTTGGTCCGCAGATTGTTTTCAGCTTCTGTGATTTCATTCAGAGTTGTCGGACCACCTTGTGGAGGTACATATGGTTTTGAAATCATAGCCAAGTATGCTTTTCCCATACATTCCAAGTGACACTTCATGCGACCTTTCCAGAGAGTGAAGTTGGTTCCATCGAACTTTGGACTATCCTTCTTGTATGATGACATCCTGGATCTCCTCAAGCGGTTAAGCTCCTATCAGAGGAACTTAGCTCTGATACCAATTGTTGGATCTAGGGCATACAACTGAGAGGGGGGGGGTGAATCAGTTGTATAAAACTTCTTCTTCTTTCAAACACTTGATTCTTTGTTGTCAGTTAGCAGCATATCAAATAATCATCCATGGAAGCATAATACATAAACACAAGAGCAGATAAGCATCAACACATTGAACACCAAGATTTTGACGTGGAAAACCTGGTTAAGGGAAAAACCACGGGGTGATTAACCCAAGAATTATTCTCTGTTAGAAGAATAAAGAAAAATGAATGGCACATGCCAATAAGGGCTCACTGCCCGAGCACACTGCTCACAAAGAGGCCCACTGCCTACAAGGAGACACACTGTCTACAAAGTGATAAAAATCACAGTCTTGAACTGGAGAATGACATCTCTACCATGTCCGGATCAGTTCCAATTAAGCCCAAAAATCTCTGCTCTGCCTTTCACACGTTTCTTCGCTATGCCACACTCATCCACACACCACACTTTGAAATGAACTCACAAACCGTTATTTATACAAGACATCGACTTAGGAACAAACATCTAAGTCGGCAAACAACCATAGGAGTATCCGCAAGATGAATAACACATCCGGTCGGCCATCACAAGAACATTCGCAGGATGAACAACTCATCCGGTCGGCTAAACAGAGCAAGAACTTCATCCGGAAGAATAACTTCAATTCCGGGCTCTACCATCAATGCGGACCAACAACACACCCTAAACATGATCCAAGAACCTTCACAAGCCTGTCTGAATGTCCGGATACATCCGCACTTCCTCTACTTACTGGGATCTCTTCTCTTCCTCATCCGGAACTTCAAGAACACAGTCTGTTGCCACTGTCATAATGCAAGAGGTACTTCCGGACCTCCAAATCATACACAAATCAGGATGACACATCACAAGGACATCCCAAACACTCCGTCCAATCCGCAGATTAGGATAATACAATTCCGGACCTCACCGGACCTTTTTGTGATCCTCTGTCACCTTTGGATACTTGCCGGAACCGGTTCTATACCGACAGCCACAACTCCTTCAGATCTTCATGCGGACCTCTGAAATCTTAACTGAAGCATCTCAAGACTCATATCTACTAACCCTTTAATCCGCATCCTCCGGTTCTCATCCTATACAGTACATTTACCTTCTTCTCATCACTGTTCTTCACTGTTCCTGACTGAGGCTAATTTTCTCAATATCCTCAGCACACAGCTCATCAAATCCTTCTTGTCAATGCAATATGAGTATGTTGACATCAATGACAACACTGGCTCACCTCATACTTGCAACAGTTACAATAATCAATTACATAAAATCATGGAAAGCTCTATTGCTAGGGTAGATGAAGACCAACTACATCCAACTTAGAATAAGGACATCTACTTAGTTGAATCAATTGTAACAAAGGAAGAAGATGTGACTCCTGAGGAAGAGAATGTGCCTGCTAAAGAACAATCTAAAGAAATAATTGGTAAAGCACCTTCTCGGTATGTACAAAAAAAACATCTTGAACAACTGATAATAGGAGACAAGACTAAAGGAGTTCAAACAAGAAGAAATCTATTAAAGTCAAAAGAACAGGTAAATTTTTCATTAATATCTAAAATTGAACCTAGAACATTTAATGATGCTATTGTAGATAAAGGTTGGATCAATGTAATGGAAGAGTAACTCAATCAGATTGAGAAAAATTAGACATAGGAATTGGTTCAACGACCTATAGAAAAGAATGTAATAGGCACCAAATGGGTGTGCAAAAAAAATTGAATGAGGATGGAAAAGTTGTAAGGAATAAGGTAGGTTTGATTTGTGAAGGATACACTTAGGTAGAAGGCATAGACTTTGAAGAAACATCTGCACCAGTAGCAAGATTGGAAGCCATTCGGATGTTTCTAGAATTCTCAATTTATAAGAATTTCAAGGTTTACCAAATGGATGTTAAACCTACATTCTTGAATAGAAACCTTCATGAAGAAGTCTATATTGAGCAACCTGAAGGATTTTAGCTGTCAAAGAAAGAAGACTATGTTTCTAGACTAAAAAAGGCCTTGTATGGCCTAAAATAGGCCCCTAGGGCTTGGTATTCTAAGCTGGATAATTACCTCCAGCAACAAGGTTTTAGAAAAGGGTGTGTAGACAACAACTTGTACTTCAAATTAGAAGGTGGGCACTTGTTGATTGTTGTTGTTTATATTGATAACATTATTTTTGGTGGAAGTAATGACAAGATGAGCAAGGAATTTGTTGATCAACTTGTATGATGACATCCTGGATCTCCTCAAGCGGTTAAGCTCCTATCAGAGGAACTTAGCTCTGATACCAATTGTTGGATCTAGGGCATACAACTGAGAGGGGGGGGTGAATCAGTTGTATAAAACTTCTTCTTCTTTCAAACACTTGATTCTTTGTTGTCAGTTAGCAGCATATCAAATAATCATCCATGGAAGCATAATACATAAACACAAGAGCAGATAAGCATCAACACATTGAACACCAAGATTTTGACGTGGAAAACCCGGTTAAGGGAAAAACCACGGGGTGATTAACCCAAGAATTATTCTCTGTTAGAAGAATAAAGAAAAATGAATGGCACATGCCAATAAGGGCTCACTGCCCGAGCACACTGCTCACAAAGAGGCCCACTGCCTACAAGGAGACACACTGTCTACAAAGTGATAAAAATCACAGTCTTGAACTGGAGAATGACATCTCTACCATGTCCGGATCAGTTCCAATTAAGCCCAAAAATCTCTGCTCTGCCTTTCACACATTTCTTCGCTATGCCACACTCATCCACACACCACACTTTGAAATGAACTCACAAACCGTTATTTATACAAGACATCGACTTAGGAACAAACATCTAAGTCGGCAAACAACCATAGGAGTATCCGCAAGATGAATAACACATCTGGTCGGCCATCACAAGAACATTCGCAGGATGAACAACTCATCCGGTCGGCTAAACAGAGCAAGAACTTCATCCGGAAGAATAACTTCAATTCCGGGCTCTACCATCAATGCGGACCAACAACACACCCTAAACATGATCCAAGAACCTTCACAAGCCTGTCTGAATGTCCGGATACATCCGCACTTCCTCTACTTACTGGGATCTCTTGTCTTCCTCATCCGGAACTTCAAGAACACAGTCTGTTGCCACTGTCATAATGCAAGAGGTACTTCCGGATCTCCAAATCATACACAAATCAGGATGACACATCACAAGGACATCCCAAACACTCCGTCCAATCCGCAGATTAGGATAATACAATTCCGGACCTCACCGGACCTTTTTGTGATCCTCTGTCACCTCTGGATACTTGCTGGAACCGGTTCTATACCGACAGCCACAACTCCTTCAGATCTTCATGTGGACCTCTGAAATCTTAACTGAAGCATCTCAAGACTCATATCTACTAACCCTTTAATCCGCATCCTCCGGTTCTCATCCTATACAGTACATTTACCTTCTTCTCATCACTGTTCTTCACTGTTCCTGACTGAGGCTAATTTTCTCAATATCCTCAGCACACAGCTCATCAAATCCTTCTTGTCAATGCAATATGAGTATGTTGACATCAATGACAACACTGGCTCACCTCATACTTGCAACAGTTACAATAATCAATTACATAAAATCATGGAAAGCTCTATTGCTAGGGTAGATGAAGACCAACTACATCCAACTTAGAATAAGGACATCTACTTAGTTGAATCAATTGTAACAAAGGAAGAAGATGTGACTCCTGAGGAAGAGAATGTGCCTGCTAAAGAACAATCTAAAGAAATAATTGGTAAAGCACCTTCTCGGTATGTACAAAAAAAACATCTTGAACAACTGATAATAGGAGACAAGACTAAAGGAGTTCAAACAAGAAGAAATCTATTAAAGTCAAAAGAACAGGTAAATTTTTCATTAATATCTAAAATTGAACCTAGAACATTTAATGATGCTATTGTAGATAAAGGTTGGATCAATGTAATGGAAGAGTAACTCAATCAGATTGAGAAAAATTAGACATAGGAATTGGTTCAACGACCTATAGAAAAGAATGTAATAGGCACCAAATGGGTGTGCAAAAAAAATTGAATGAGGATGGAAAAGTTGTAAGGAATAAGGTAGGTTTGATTTGTGAAGGATACACTTAGGTAGAAGGCATAGACTTTGAAGAAACATCTGCACCAGTAGCAAGATTGGAAGCCATTCGGATGTTTCTAGAATTCTCAATTTATAAGAATTTCAAGGTTTACCAAATGGATGTTAAACCTACATTCTTGAATAGAAACCTTCATGAAGAAGTCTATATTGAGCAACCTGAAGGATTTTAGCTGTCAAAGAAAGAAGACTATGTTTCTAGACTAAAAAAGGCCTTGTATGGCCTAAAATAGGCCCCTAGGGCTTGGTATTCTAAGCTGGATAATTACCTCCAGCAACAAGGTTTTAGAAAAGGGTGTGTAGACAACAACTTGTACTTCAAATTAGAAGGTGGGCACTTGTTGATTGTTGTTGTTTATATTGATAACATTATTTTTGGTGGAAGTAATGACAAGATGAGCAAGGAATTTGTTGATCAAATGCAGAAGGAATTTGAAATCTTCATGCTTGGAGAACTTTCTTTCTTTCTTGGTTTACAAATATCACAGTTAATCGAAGCTATATTTATATCTCAAACCAAGTATGCAAAGGAGATTATCAAGAAGTTCAAGATGGAAGACTGCAAGTTTGTGAGTACTCCCATGATGGCATGATGCAAGTTAAGAAAGAATGACGAATCACCAAATTCAGATTAGACTTTGTATAGATCAATGATAGGTAGCTTGCTATACCTAACTACATCTAGACCAAATATCATCCAAGCAGTATGCATGGTGGCTATATTTCAAGCTTCTCCTAAGGAACCACATGTTCAAGTTCTGAAGAAAATCTTTAGATATCTGAAAGGTACTGGGGATTATGGATTATGGTATCCTCAAGATAATGATTTTACCTTGACAACATATAGAGATGGTGATTGGGTACGAAGTACAGATGATAGGAGAAGCACTAGTGGTGAAGCTTTCTTCCTTGGTGATAGGTTGGTATCACAACTCAGCAAGAAGAAGGATTCAGTTACATTGTCTACTACTGAAGAGAATATGTTGTTGTTTCATGTTGTACATAAGTTTTATGGATGAAGCAGACACTTAAGGATATAAAGGTAGAGTTTGCTGATCCTATTTCCTTTCTTTGTGATAATACTAGTGCAATCAATATCTCAAAGAATCCTATGATGCACTCAAGAATGAAGCACATTACCATTTAATATCATTTCTTGAGAGAAAAATTTGTAGATTAGGAGGTCAAGATGGAGTATGTCCCCACAACAGAATAGATTGCAGACATCTTCACCAAGCCACTTCCAAAGGATACTTTTGAATATCTCAAGAAAAATATAGGAGTTATTACTCCTTCTCACAAATAGAAGTGAAGCTATGACAACTATCCAGGGAGAGCAGATCAAGGCATATTTTTATCCCTATTTTGGACAGTGACAACCTCTCACGGGGAGAAAGTAGATAGTTGGTAGTTTGGATGTTACAACTTCATGTGACATGGTGAGGAGAAGCATTTTAGACATTTACAGTTGGCTATCAGAAAGGAAGTTGATTACCTCCCTTTACCATTGATGACAAAGGGGAATAGTAAGAGTAAGGGGGAGCAACACTAGAGCAAATAGAAGAACCAAGAGAGAAGCACAAAGATCAGACTATGCATAGGTGTTGCCATCAATGACAAAGGAGGAGATTGTTGATATATTGTCATTAATGTCAAAGTTGGATGTCAGTCAGCAAAAGTTGGCCAAAGAAGAATTCCTTGAGTTTTTCCCTTAGCAAAAATGGCCAAGTGAGAACTTTGTGAAATTTTCCTTAGTTGGCAAAAATGGCCAAGTGAGAACTCTTTGTATTTTGCCTTAGTTGGCAAAAATGGCCAAGTGAGAACTCTTTGTTTTTTGCCTTAGTCGGCAAAAATTTCCAATTGAGAACTCTTTATGTCTTGCCTTTAGTCAACAAAATTGACCATGTCAAAACTCTATGTGTTTTTCCTTAGTCTACAAAAATGGATAAAGAAGAAAGTCTTTTAAAAAAAAAAGACTTAGAAGAAAAGCGAAGGAGTTAGAAGGAAAAATAATGTTATCAGCAAAGTTCTCTTTTTGAGAACTAGTTCAAGAGCTCTAAAGTTCACCGATTCACTAATTAGGCGACATGTGGAAGCAGTGAAAGAAAAACTTTAAGTGTTTTTTTATTAAGTTTCTCTTTGTCAATAAAGTTCTCATTTTGAGAACTATTTCTTTAGTTACAAAGTTTCCTTGACTCACCAACAACAAAAGGGATCATGAAAAGAAGATTTGAAAGGCGTTCAAAGGACTTAGTGAGGAAAGTTCTCTTTTTGAGATTTGGTTCGAGAGTTCATCATTTTGCTGATTCACCGATAGGGCAAAAAGTAGCTCCCAAAGTCAAAAGTTCATGGTTTGACCAGTTCACCGATAGAGAGAAAGTGTTGAAGAAAGAGACTTAGTCGAGGAAGTTGTTATTTCTTGAACTTGTTTGGGAGTTTGGATATTATCTAATTCACCGACTAGGTGATAAAGAGAGTGTTGAAGTTAAAGACAAAGTTCATGAAAAGTGGATTTCACCAATAAAGGTGATATAGATGGCAGTTAGTAAAAAACTTGTTTAGCTGATAAAGCAATGTTCGAAGAAAGTGATTTTTACCGATAACAAGGAAACAAGTGCCAAGGTTCATGGTTGGGTAACTTCACCAATGAAGGTGATAAAGGAAATTAAAAGGAAATAAGGCAAAGTTTGAAGAAATTAACTTTTGTCGATATAAGGAAAAGGCGACAATGCGAATATAGTGGAAATCATCAATAAACCTGACAAGTGCCAGAGTTTTGAAAAAGTAATCTTCAGTGATAGAGAAGAGATAGAGATAAAGGAAGATACGGTTCTAAAAGGACGACAGTAGTTGATAAAGAGAATAAAGAAGATAAAGACAAAAAGTTTAGAAAGTTGGAAAATCACTGATAAAGGGCTAAAAGCCAAAAATTGAGAAATGATAAAGTCAACGATAAAAGAGAAGAATAAATAGCTAGATTAGTGGCACAATTTTAGGATGAAGAATTAGTGTGAATAACAAGTGAATACATGAATACAATACTGAAGATGACTGAAGGTTTGAGCATACAAATTTGGAGTGTTTTTCATGTATACAACTGAAGTTTTCACATGCACACGACTAGAGTGTGAGCATACAAATAGGCAAGTTTAAGTGAAGTTTTTTGTCTTGGTAAGAGAAACTACTAGGATTCATAAGTGTTGTCATTGATGGCAACAATGTATATCTCACACATCCGCAATACATAAATTACTCATACTAGAAGTCAGATTGAAGGTAGGTTGGTCTAGTAGTCAAGAACATAGCATATGATAGGGTTTGACAATTGGGTCCAGAAATCTCTGATGGTGAAACCCAGTATGTTACATATTTGGATGAATAATAAGGAGTACCTAAACTATTGTATTCTAGAGATTTATCCTCTGATGACAAAGCATGTGAAAGATATGAGCATCTGAGTATCAAACTCTAGTTAAACAGTACAGACAGAGGAAGAACTGGCCAATAGGGTATCAGACCTCAATTCAGATATGCAGAAGGTGTTGCTCAAGTAGCTTGAAGTGTTATATGCTTTGGCCAACATAGGTAATGATTTCTATACCTAAGTTTTTGGTGTGCATCATCAATCAAGTATGGATTTAGCCGACAGAACAGTAACTTACAAATATCCTAAGTGTTCTTGTTACCGACTAGAAAGTTGTTGGAAATCCTTGATACGGATATATATACCCGATGGGTTCAAGCTTGTAAGGGTGTGGAAGTGATAGTATGATCAATTAAGTGTGAAGAAAAGTAGAGACAAGTGTGAAGGTAGTAATCCAAGCCCAGAATGTGACAGAAGAGTAATACTAAGCAGAGAAAGGATGAAATGTGCTAGATCAGTATATTGTGCCTAACTGGAACTGATTCTTTCATATGCGGATGCTATTCATTAGTTCCAACACTTGTTATCATCTGTAAGATTTTGTAGATAGTGAGTCTCTTGTAGGCAGTGAGCCTTTTGTGAGCAGTGTGCTTGGGCAATGAGCCCTAACTGGCAAGTGCCATTTTGTACTTCCTTATTCTTTTAACAGAGAATACAATCTTGGGTTAATCACCCTGTGGTTTTTCCCTTAACAGGGTTTCCACGTAAAAATCCTTGTGTTATGTGTGTTGATTTCATTTAAGTTCTTATGGTTTCTTATGCTTTCATGCTTTGATATATCACTGGATGAAAGTTTTGAGATAACTAATTCACCCCCCCTCTTAGTTATCTACCTTGTTTCCAACATTTTGATCATGCAAAAATTAGAAGTACAGTGTACACATACAAATGGTGAGTATATGTAGAGTTAGTTGCATATAAATATAAGAAAATGGACACATAATGATGTTACTATGTTATAGAGATGAATTCATTCAAGCATGAGTAGAATTGAGGTGTAGAGAAAATTTGGGTGAGTAGAGTGAAAAGAGAAGAGATTGAATTAAAAGGTGTAATTGAGGTTGATGAAGAACCAAATGGCTGTATACATGAAAGTGTAAAAATTCAGTAAGGTTGGTGCCTGTTGTGGATTGAGTTGGTGCTTAGATCAGGGGATTGTAGTCTCCTTAGAGTTAGTGCTCTTAAATAAAGGATTAGGTGATTCCTTAGAGTTAGTACTCTTAAATACTATAATCAAAGGTTTCATTTGTGAGGCTAGATTAGGATGGTAGATGCTAGCAGGATTTTCTCACCATGGTTTTTCCCACATTGGGTTTTCCATGTAAATCTAGTGTTCATGTGTGCATGCTTTCTTATTGTTGATATTAATATAGTGAAAGTTAATTTAATTTGAATACTAGAGTTTGAAGTATTAATTCTTACTGACCTACTAGTTCACCCCCCTCTCAATAGATTGCTTGTCTTCTAACAGTTCCCCTTTTGCATCTAAGGTTAATCATACTTTTAATGTACTAAAGACTTATGCTATAAGTCCCCTTCCCTCATCTAGGAAGGATTATACTACCTTGGGCATGCATGAGATCATCCTTTTGTTTGTGGGTCTAGTCCATGCAAAGACAGATATATATCATCACCTTAGTCCTTTATACCTTGGTTAAAGTATCCCCTTTTTCTATAATAAACCTAGGAATGCTCTCAAAATATCAACACAAATACTCTATCCCTACCCATCATCCTTATTCTACCCATCATTCCCCAACCATCAAAATCACCATCTAGACTTTGCATTTAATGATGAATAGTGTAGACACCCAAAATTGTCCCAACTTTGTCCATATCTAGCAACACCTTGTTAAAACATTATCCTAGACATCATAAGCCAATTTTGTCCTAAATCCCACTCTTAATCCCATTTATCCATTAGCCAATTAATTAAATAAATTTTATTTATTTAATTAAATCCCATTCAATTCCATCCTTATCCCACTTAGCCAATTAATTAAATAAATTTTATTTATTCAATTAATTTCACATGCATAATCTCATTTATCTTATCCTCATCCCAATTAAATAAATTTTATTTATTTAATTAATTTCCACATCATATCTTATCCCATCCTATTCATCTACCCAATTAATTAAATAAATTTTTATTTATTTATTTAATTTCCAAGCATATCACAACTAATTCAAATATTTTATTTGAATTAAGTCCTCATCTTTTATCACATTCCAACACTTGTCCAGTCAATCATGTGTTGTAATACAACTTTTATCTAAAATCTTTCACATGCACAACTAATGGGACCTAATTTTAGTATTTATCTACACAAGCACACATAAGCCTTATCTTCCCTTGCCACATGTCAATTGACTACAATTTCTTAATGTGTAAGATAACCGAATCAATCCTATCCATCCATTTCATCTAAAGCCCTAATTGATCCTAGCCATCCATTGGAACTAAGCCTTTCCTATAAAACAAGCCTCTCTTGAGCCATTAGGGGAGAATTTTCATGATTCTTCTTCATGCAACCTCACTCTGCTGAATTTTCATCTCAACCCATTATCCATCATCTTTCAATCCATCTAGCTTGCATCTATCAACCATCAACCATCACCATCACCTATCTCTCTATCAACGTTATGCTGCGAAATCGAGCAATCAACACAACAAAGTGATCAATCAATCGAGCTCATCTTGCATTTTCGAGGTATTGAATTATTTGGGTTTAGGTTATGCATTTCAATTGTTTGATCATTTCCATTTATAAATCCAAATTTTTCGATATACATTCTAGCACGCACGGTGGGACTCACTTCGCTTAATCTTTTTTGCAAGTTTTTGTAGTAAAAATTTACATTCATATAACCCCCATTGTTAAGTTTTGCAGGTTTAATTAACTTTTTGTTGCAGATCTGCTACTTTTTGGAATAAAACCCTAGGTTTTAAAGATTTCATCATATCTTCCAAACGGCTATGAATTTTTCTACACGATTTTAGTAGAAGTTTGTCCATGATATAAGGAAGCTACAGCAGAAAAATTTTGGGTTTATCGTGATTTTTGCGGGATTTATCACGTTTTTATGTTTTTTCATAAAATCGCAATTCTTGGTGCAAATCAGTGAATTTTTTAGAAATTTTTACATTTCTGGAAAGCTATCAAAATTCTAATGTGGGTTTATGTTTTACAGATTTAATTTGGAGCTCATTTATAGTTCAAAAAAATAGATCTTTGTTGATTGTACCGTTTCCATAAATCTGTATTTTTGGGCACAAAACAAGGAATTTTTCTTATTTCTTTACATTTTCGGAAAGCCCTCTAAAAATTAATAGGGGTCTCTTCTTTGATTTTTTAATTTTCGAACCAAAAATGTATCAAAATAATTAAATCTAATTCAACTATGCATCTAGGATTACAATTTTCCTTGCCTAATGACCCTATTTTTTATGCCTGCATTATAATATCATTTTTTTATGTTGTAGGTGATCATAAGGAGCTTTAGCAGCAGCAATATCAATCATATACAATAGCTTGGAAATTGAAAAATAATCTGGGTGCATTCATTTCTATCTTTCATCTTTTCATTTCAATTAATGTTGTTTGCAAACACATTTCGATTTGGGCATAAAATAAACAATTGTTTTGCAAATTCACATCAAAAAATTGGGCTAAAATGAACCATTGTCTTCCAACACATTTGGATTTAGGTTTAAAAAGAACAAGTGCTTGAATTGTCTTCCACACATTTCATTTTCTAAGGGTCCATTAACAATTGCGAGTATGAATCAAGTGACAACTCACTTGGTTTGCTTTTGTCATACCCTATCTAGGAGGCCTACTTGGAGACACACCACTCCAAGGGATGACCTCAATCGAGGCTGAATTGAAAGACACCCTCATTGGGAGTTGTGAATCTTGTCACTCTTGGCTAAGCCCCAAAGAACTTTATACCTTTGGGAAGTGAAGGTGAAGGGTGGGTTACCCCTTTCTCCCGGCTGTGTGGTAGGATTTTGCTTTCAAATTCCTAGTCAACCTTGTGTAAACATAGCCCAAAACCTAATTGGCCATACCCACTTGACTAGACATTAGACTTGTGATGTGTTTTCAAGTGCTTTCTTAATCATCACATTCTTCATATTTCAAAATTAAACTTGCTTATGTGTCGTGCGTGAGTGATTCATGTGTGTATATGCATAATCATTTGTTTGAATATTGCCACATCAAGCTATAAACACCAAACACATAAACAAATCAATCTAAACTTTCATCCTAGTCACCTTCATCCTAATCAACTTCATCCAAATAGTCCACATCATCATCGAATCATAAACAAGCACTTGCTAAAAAGGACTTAAGACTTAAACACTTGTGTGACATCATGTCAACTTTAGAGGACCTCCAAAAACTCTTTCATATGCTTAGCCACATGCATGCAAGCCAATCACCTTTAGAGCAGCGAACATTTCAAAGCATTCAAGAACTAATTCACATATGTTGAACAAACCAATCCTCACACATACTATACCTCTTAGAAGAAATACAACACCTCATGTCCACTTGTAAAGTCCAACGACCATCCTATCTAGCACCTATCCCATCATATCTATCCACTCATCAACCCAATTTGATACCAACTTATTCCATTTCTTCTAATGTTATCCCTTATCCACATCAACACATCACATCACAACATCAACCAATTCAACAAATCCAACCATCACAACAACACCATCATAACTTGCAACAACTTCAACCACAATCCTACATGTCACCCACCTCAACTTCACACCAACCTAATCCATCCACCTATCATGACAATTCCATATCAACCTATGCCACATCAACATATCAACCTCCACATCAACATTATCCAATTTCTCATTCTCACATTCCAACATACCACCAAACCCATTCACAAGGCAAACAAATGTCATCACAACAAGAACATGTAAGCTCAAATCCACCTTGGCAACAAGATCAAATGCCCTCAACTTTGAGTCCACCTCAAGATCTTTTGTCTACATGTTCTCCATTACATCTAGCTGCCAAGACTATCAATGGCCTCCCCAACAAGCACAGATGAGCCCAAATCCACCTTTGCAACAAGATGCACATGCAACTCCAAGTCACCCTTTGTACATAAACCATGCAAGCCTAATACAAAAAGACTTAATTACCTTTGACAAGGGAGATACCAATCTAGCCAATGCATCCTATGAGTGGCCTCCATCATCTAATCACCCACAAACACATGAGCCTACTAGCCCTATCATAAGACCACCATGTAATCCTACCCCTAGTCCATTGGTCCACCAACCTTCATCACCTTCATCCTCATGTTCTACCAATCTTCCACCACAAGATCCCTTGGACAGAACTATACAACAATTGGTTCAAGCAAATTTGATTGAGCTGCCACCGATAGAACCTTTTGAACCAATTCTTAAACCCCCTTGGTATAATGAAAATCATTATTGTGCATACCATAGGTATAAGGGCCATACAACAACCAATTGTGTCAAACTTAAGAGATTGATCACAAACCTCATAAATTGTGGTAAGATTATCCCTTCATCCAATCCAAATCCGAATCCACCCAATCCAATTAGCTCCCAACCTAATCCTAGTCCTAAGCCTACAACATCATCCGCTATTATTCCTCATCCACTATATTGTCCTTATACCCATACACTTGCAAAGGATGTGATCCATTGGCTATTAGCAAGGAACTACTTATCCCCATGTCAAACATCTATTCAAGAGTCCTACACCATGCCTAGTCCTTCAAGCCCATCATGTGACCTACAAGCTATCAAGCCTATTTGTGAACCTTCTATCATTAATTCAAGTCAAGAGTCATCATATTCTCATGTTGTTGACCAAGAGCCTATCCAAGAGTCTTCCAATTCCATTCAAGCAACCCAAGAGGTATGTCAAAGTTTTAATCCTAAGCATGTGGAAACATTAAGCCCTAGTCCAACTCATGATCAAAACACTTTCATGCAACCCATCCATAACATTTACCTTCTTTATGATCAAGATGATACCTATGAAGAAGCTATCCATGAGCACCTTGATCCTATCCATAATCCTATATCTATCCATGAGCAAGATATCCAAATTGCTCTTACTCATCCGCTATCTAGCCCTATCCATAATAAGCAAACATCCACTTGTTATGATGAGACACTTGTCCCCCAAGTAAGCATAGAAGATCAAACAAATAACTTGGATCTTAGTGAACACAATGCTAATCAAGATCCTAATGATCCTCCTTCCACATCCACCATCGATCCCATTTCAAGTCCACCATCATGTCCTAGTGGTCTTACCACCTTCATCCATGAATGTTCTTCCTTAGGACAAAAACAACCTCTATCCACTTCACCTTCTTTATCCAATAATGAACTCAAGTCTAGTGTTCAAACCACACCTAGTCCTATTGTCCATCACATACTCCAAAACATGAACTACAAAGGTAAAGGCCTAGGTCTTTATGAACAAGGCATTTTGGAGCCAAACCATGTCAAGGTCCCTTCAAGCTCATATGGCCTTGGATACACACCCCAAGGTAAACAAGGCCAAGATGTTGGTAATCCATTCATGCATCCTAAACCTACCACTTTCTATCAAAAACCCCATCATCTACCTAAAACACATGTTGCCATTTCACCTCCATCAACCTATAAATGTCAAAAGCATGTGACCATACACCTTCCGCCATCCACTTTACCTCCACTTTTACCAACTCCAAATATCCCTCCATCCACCTTGCCACCAATGCTTCCAACACCTAACATACCTATCATTCATAAGTATCCTTGCATCCCTAATCATGGCCAACAAAAGCACACATCACCTAAGCATAAATCTTCCAATCATTCCATCCACTCCACCCACCCCATGGGATTCGAAAGAAAAAATTTTGATGCCTCTACCTATAAAGCTAAAAATCTGAAAGGTCTTCATACCTTAGGACATAAAGAATCAAACTCAAGGCAAAGTTCATCTAAGCAGCCATCTAAGCCCATACCTCCAAAAACAAAGTCCAAAAGAAAAATAGTTTGGGTTCCTAAGCAAATAGCTAGCAAGTCAAATGAGGCATCCTCATCCACATCTCAAGAATCCCAACCACATATATCCATCCAAAGCCTACTTCCATCCAAAACTTCCATTCCCTTCCAAAATCCCACAATCAAAACAAAAGCACTAAAAATACTAAGTCTATGTGGGTTCCTAAATCACTTCATCAACCATCTCCTAAGCAAACATCTCCATTGCTTCCTACACCACCATCTAATCAAAAGCTTCAATGTTTATCACGGTGTGTGCAGCCATTGGTCATGGTTCCCTTCCACTCTGCAGCACCTCCACATAACTACATCTCCACATCTTCCATCCATTATCCTACATATCTCCCCCATGCTATCCCTATGGCCCATGCTTTGGCATAAACTTTTCATCCATCTTCATTCCATAAGCCTATATAATCCACATCATTGTCCACTATCCCCATCCATCTATCCTTGCATGAACCTTCCATAATCCACATCATAATCTATTATCCACCTAATCCATCTCCCATCCATGCAATCCCTTATCAACATCTATGAGCACACTTGACATGGTCCATGCGAAGACATCATCAATCTCTAAAGGGACACTATCAACCTTCATAGCACTAAACACTTGAGTCCCTCCTATCCATTACCATGGTGAAAACCTGGCAAACAGGCGCCATGTGTAATTGTCAACCCATCTAAAAGCAAAAAAAAAAAAAGTAAAAAAAAAAATCAAAAAAGTAAAGAAAAATTCCTTCGTCCAATGGTGAAAACCTGGTAAATAGGCACCTTGGATAAGTACCATGATGAAAACCTGGCAAATAGGTGTCATGTGTAGGTTGATCTTCTATGTCACTTGGGGGCACAATGTCTCATCCAACCTATCCATTTCCCAACTATCTATCCCATTATATCATACCAACCTATCTTATTCTATCTTGTCATCCTACCATCCTTAGCCACTACATAAACATGCCTATCCTATTGAACCCATTTATCCATCCTTCGACCTTTTGATTTTGAAGAAGACATAGGGGCAAAATCTTGAAACATGTTTGGATCTTTCTTGGCATACCTTCTTTCCAAACCAAGTCCTATCCATTGACCATTTATCTATCCCATTTAAACCAATCCGCCATGTCATCCTATCATCATAAGTGCCATGTAAAATCTAGTCATGTAAAAATCCTAAGCATTACCACCTAGAATGGGGCAAGTTCCTCCTATGCAAAATAGCCTTTGGAGATCACATCCTAGCTCCCTTATTATCCATCCACTATGGCGTATCCTTATCACGAGCTTTCCATCTTATAGCTTATCCCCATCTATTTATCATGAGCTTTCCACTATAGCCTACCTATCCATTTATCATGAGGCAAGCATCCATCCCTTATATGGCCTATCCTCTCTTCCATCCTAGCCAACTCTCATGATCTTGCTATCACATTTACTATAAGCCCATCCTTTTATCCATCCCTTGCACCTAGACTTGGTTTTCCCTTGTCATTGGTATCAAGCACAAAGGCTACCTAAATTGTAAATCCATTAGCATTTTCCAAAACATTTCAAAAAACACAAAAGAAAAAAAAATCAAAATATTTCCCAAAAATCCAAAAAATCAAATATCCAACAAAAAAACCAAGCAATAAAACCAATCACATCATCCAAAACAATCAACTCCTTCAACAATCAATCAAAATCAAATCATCATCATCAATTCTTCCTATCAATAACATTCATTCATCCATTGCAATCAATCACTTCTTCCAATCATATCAATCAAATCAATCTAAGCAATGATCTAAAAGCCAAGTCACACTAATCCATATCAAGCAAGCTAATCAATCAAGGAACATTATCCAATCAAATCAACAAGTTTTTTATCCAAATCTTGTCATAAGCCCAATCAATCATCATCAATGGGATATAGCATTCCCACATCCTTGTGTTGATCTAGGGATATAGCTTTCCCCGCAATGACAACACTATCTATCATCATCAATCAAACAATCAATTATTGGTTTATCACTTGACAAGGGCAATACCTTGTTTGTTTTACATCCTTTGAGCACACCGAGAACACTTGCTTATGCTTAGATTGAGTGGACATTCTAATCATCACACCATCACTATCATCATTTAAAACAATCCAATCATCAAAACAATCAACCCAGTAATAGCAAACATCAAAACCAAAGCACATCAAGCTAGCCATCAAAACAAATCCAATCACTTCGACAAATCAAAAGCAGCTCAATCCACCACAAATCATCCATCCTTCATCAAATCAATCTAATCAGCATTTCATCATCTTCCAACCATTCCAAACAATGATCCAAATGCAAGTCATCATTAAGCTATACCAATCAAGTTAATCAATCAAGCCAAGTTATCCAAGCACAATCCATGGTCTTGATCCTAGCCTTGTTGTAAGCCAAATCAATCAATCAATTAGCCAACCAACTTAGCAAACAACCTTGTGTTGATCTAGGGATATAGCTTTCCCCGCAATGACAACACTCTCAACTATTTGTTGATAACTGAGAGGGGGGGTGAATCAGTTATCCTAATTATTTTTTCTTTCTGAACTTTCTTATTAATCAATGGAGCATTAAAACAAATAGGCAAACATAACCATGAAAATAGAGATACACATGACACAATATTTTTGACGTGGAAACCCTGTTAAGGGAGAAAACCACGGGGTGATTAACCCAAAGATTATTCTCTGTTAGAAGAATAAGGAAATACAAAATAGCACTTGCCAATTAGGGCTCACTGCTTGAGCACACTACTCACAAGAGGCACACTACCTACAAAAGACTCACTGTCTACAAAAAGAATGTATTACAATACTTGAACTGATTGGAAGCATCTACAAATGCTGAAGTTCAGTTCCGGTTAAGCTCAGTACACTAATCTGCTGCACTTCATCTTTTCTCTTTTCTTTTGTTGTTTTCCTTTCACATACCTGACCTTCTTTACTGCTTCTGATCTACTCTGCTTTTATTCGCACATAACAACACACAGCAACAACCCTCACAACCAAATCCATCAAGTATATATATCTGCACAAGTGATTTCATCACCTTTCAAGTCGGCACCCGGAATAGTCAATTCTTTTCACAAACTCTGATCTGTCAGTTGAATCCTTCCACACCAAGTAATGCGGATCAAAACTATGCTTGTATAAATCATTTATCATGTTGGCCAAACATGATTCATGCCTTCACAACCTTTACCACCATCAGTAACACATCCGGAAAATAGTCTGATGTTCTGTCAGTCAGTTCTTCCTCTGTTCATACTGTCACCCAGGAGCCCGGTACTCAAGTATTCATATCTTTTACCTCATCTATCACTGGAGGCTACAACCTTGGAATCTATTACTCACAGTAGTCCTCTTGACTTCTCCAAAACTGCACTTTACCAAGATACTTCCTCTAAGAGATCCGGACCAGTCTGTCGGACCTTGCCACATGCTCTGTTCTTGTTCACCAGACCACAATAATCTTCATTCTGACTTCTAGTAGAGACACACCATGTCCTGCGGATATGTGGGATGACCTTTGTTGCCATCAATGACAACAATCATGAATCCATATAGTGTCTCTTGCCAACAATCTCCCCCTTTGGCATTGATGGCAGCACTTAGTGAAAAATGACTAAGTGTTTACACTATGCTCCCCCTTGGCTAATGCTCTATCTTTATATACATTTTCTAGAGCTCCCCCTTAGTTGGATTCCTCATTTTTCACTACTCCTCACTCCCCCTTTGACATCAATGGCAAAGGGTAGGGTCCACACACCAAAATTTTCAAAAACTTTGCTATACTTAGCCGTATATTACATATTCACATAAACTGAAGAATGTCTGCAAAGGATGTCTTCAACTGGATGAGTTCTGTAGCCCAACTTTGCTTCATTCTATCCAAAATTGAAATGTGACCACTCAACAAAAATGCAAAAGCTTCTGCCCTCTTAAGATCTATTGGATCATTGGTTTGGGCGGTAGTCTGAGCATCACTTATGGCCTCATGCATGGCCTCTAACTTAGGGATAATAATCCTTCTAAGTTCTCCCATCTGGTTAATTAAGTTCTTCCTTTCCTTCTCAAAATTTTTTATTGCATTTGTGATTGCAATAGTTTGACACTCTTGATTTATTATGGAGGAAGAGAGAGGATCAAAACTTTGAGACAAACTTAGTAGTTTATCCTCTTGCTCTTTTATCTTTTTCTCAATCTCTGCAGTTGCTTTGGACCAGGAGATACAAAATTTGTAAATGTCACCGCCATCCTTAAGAGCATTTTCTAAGCTCTTTATTCCAATACTCATATTTCTCCTATCATTAGAGATTAATCCTTGTACCTCTGAGAATCTCTTATCCAAAAACTCCTTCCAGACCTTTTCTTCAGCTGATTTTTCTAGAGAATCAAAATGTGTACTAACACTGTTGACTAAGGTTTTGAGATTATCGGAAGAGGAGGCTGTGGGATCCTTCTAAAAAGATGGCATGATCTTTTCCAGCACTCCAGATGTAGCTTCTATCAACTCACAATCTTCCATATGAGACTTTAGGAGTTTTTCATTTGCCTTAGCATTTGCAAATGAAGCTATCTTCATTGTCTATACCGGAGAAAGAGAATCAAAATTGAATGGTCCTTGTAGAAGCTCCAGTTCATCAATCTCTAATGTTTCTTTGCTAAAAAATTCTTGGATAGTTTGTGCAGTGTCACTTGCTGGAGACAGATGTTTCTTCTCTTCTGCAGTCTTGGAGCCGTCCTTTGGAATTTTCTCTCCCTCTACATTCCCACCACTAGCAGTTGTGGTTTTCTCTGGTGAAGTCTTCTGTCCTTCTGCAGTCTTTGCATTGTCACCTTCTTTTTCCTTTACCTCTGCTTCTCTCTACTATAATTTCTCTTCTTCTTTCTCCTGTAATTTCTCTTCTTCTTTGGATCCGGAGACTGTAGGGGAAACTGGAGGAGAAATGTTGGTCTGTTCAGGGCCCACCTCTTCTGTCACTTTCTCAGAAGTTTCTTCTGCAACACTTGTGGTTGAAGGATCAGTACCCAAGTCCTCTACAATAGGAAGATTAAATCTTTTGAAGGCCTTCTGGAGGATCTCTTCTGTATCCTTGGCCACCTTGTTAGTCTCACCAAGCATGAGTTGATTCATCCTTGCTTTGCTCCTGAACCCATCCTTGCAGTGTTTGAATATTATGTTCATTGTCTTGGGATCAATTTGAGGATATAGCTGAATAGCTATCTGTTCCTGGATCTCAATGTCTTTTGCCATGGCATTGTTTTTCCTCATTTCCAACTTCTTTTCTAGGCTCTTGGGAATAAGAGATATAATTTCAATGAAAGCCTTATTATATATGTTTAGGTACCTGATTGTAGCTTCTTGTATGATCTTTTGGTCAGCCTCATTGTAATCATCATAAAATTTGGCCATTGGTTGAAGGTTCCCATCCATAGTGACTGATTTTATTACACTTTCTAAAGATAGGGTGGGCTTTTCAACAAATTCCTCTACCATTTCTTCCTTGCCTTGTCCTGTGGTAAGTTTACCGGATCCTTTCTTCTTCTGCTTCTTTATTTCCTTTACCCCCTCATCTGATTCAGTTTTCTTTTCATCTCTTTGACTTGTATAAGCCCTTGTGTCTTTTGTCTTTGATCTTTTCTCTCCTTTGCCGGATGCCTGGACTTCCAGTTTTGAGCTTTTAGTAGGGACAGGTGCTGGTCTCTTTGAAGATCTGGTCCGGGAGGAAGTTCCTACTGGAGTATTTTTCTTGCTTCCCTTTTCTACCTCTTTCTTCTCCTCAGTAGCTTTCTGTCTCTTTTCCCGGTTGGCATCAAGTGCCGCCTTTGAGATGCCTAGGCCTTGGGCAATACTCTCTACTTCTTTTCTTACTTTTCTTTTGATTTCTGGCTGTCTAAGTTCCACATGAATTTTTACACTCAGCTCCTCAAAGGTACCAAACCTTTCTGCCTTAGGATCCTTAGGCTGACTTAGCATGTGTTGAACATGCAACTCCACAATTTGTTCATCAACTTCATACCCCATGGGCATGATCCACATAGTTCTTGGTTCTACTGCCTCCATTAGGCACTGATCTATTTCTACCTTAAAGCATACTGTGTCTTTGTATTTCTCAACAAGAGACTGGGGAATTCTTTCTCTTGCTTGCATCATGCTCTAAAAGTTCTTGAAGTATCCCCACAGGGCTGTATTTCTCACTTTGGCATTCCCAAGTCCATGCACATAGTCTCTGATTTGGATGGCAACTGGTCTGTCATTCTGCCATACCCATCCACTAGATCTAGGAAGCTCATTCATGTAATAAAAGAATAGACAAAGGATCAAACTACCATACTTGAAGGAGTTCTTCTTGTCCTTCTTAATCTTCTACATATTTTCCAAAAGTTGGTTTAGAAGAAGCTCACACAAATCATAGTCCGCATTTTCTTTTAACATTTGATAAGCTGTGTAAATTGTAGTTCCCGGTACTGAAATTTCCCTACTGGAGTGATAAATCTTGTAACCAATTATCATAGATGCAAATTTGACATCCAGTTTAGTGATGTCTTCAATTGTCATAGCTCTCTTGTCAAATTTTGATCCGGTTGCATCACTAACTGTCTGATTCTTGACAGACTTGAGAATAGGTATTCCACCAGATGAGTGCAGACTGGTTACAGCCCTAATTGCATCTTTGGTGATCTTAAAAGGCTTGTTCAACCATAGGAAATTGTCATGCACTCTACTCAGTACATACCGAACCCATTCATCTTCTTCAAAATAGGGGAAATGAATGCACTGTGCAAAATGCTTATCCTGGATGGCTTTATATTGACGTTTAATCTCAAAGGAATCATCTATCAACTGTTTGTGATAAATATCCATCAACTTTGATTCTCCAAATTCTTCAATATTCGAATGTATGTAAACCCTAATATCCTCTATATGCAATACACCATGTAGAACACTAGAGAAGGCTCCTAGGGGATCTACCTCCAAGGATTTGTATGGATGTTTCTTGAATGTGGGGCGAGGTCTATCAGAGATCTTAACTATATTTGGAGTAGCCATTTCTCAAAAGATTTGCAGTGAGATATTGAAAACAGAGAATACCTTATGTGCCTTCGGTTACACGGAGTTGGTTGGATGGATTTCTGGATGAAATGACTTCTGCATGTGATCTTCGATGAACTTGATGAATTTTATTGCAGAGCTCCACTTTTCATTTCTTCTTCAGTGCATAATGAACAAGTGATTAAAAAGAAAACCCTAATATCAGACTGCAATAAATGCTTGACCTATATTATTCCGGTTGGCCTTATTTAGATGACTTGAAGAACCAGATCTGTCTAGATCTATGAACATCATGTGAATCTTTTAAAACATGAACAAATTGAGATGACACATCACAAGGACATCCCAAACACTATGTTCAATCTACAGAATAGGATAATGTACTTCCAGATCTCACCAGACCTTTTTGTAATTCTCTGTTACTCTAGAGCATCTCCAGGAACTGGTTCTACTTGATTGATCACAACATCTTCACAACTTCATGTGGACCTCTGAAATCTTAACTGGAACATCTCAGGACTCATATCTATAGACCCTTTAATCCACATCCTTTTCTTGTGCCAATTCCGGCACCACTTGACTGGCTGGGGGAACAAGGTTTTCTTTGTGTCTCCCCCTAAGCCAGAGCTCACTTTTTAATTTTTGGAAGGAATATCAGCACTAGAGTCTGGTGCGGATCCAACCTCTATATTCTCTGTACTTTTCTTCACCCAAATCTTGCTAATCTTACTTTTAACTTCATCTACATTCACTTTTTGTTTACCCTTATCTTGATTCTTATTATGATATACCGAACCTCTTTTGTCCTGATTCTTGTTTCTACAAAATTTTGCACTGTGACTAGATCTATTGCAGATTTGGCAAACAACATTTCTTTGCATATTTGACTGATATCCTTTTGATCTACATTGATTAGCCATATGACCTATTCTATTGCATGCAAAGCATCTACCATTGAATGATTTGTTCATTTGCATATTTCTGCATTCATGAGATTTGTGACCATACCTTTTACAGTTAAAACACTATCCAGAGAAGGAAGAATTAGTCTGATTCATTCTCTTTCTACACTGATTAGCTTTGTGGCCAAAGAGATTACAGCTGTGGCAGTATCCATTGAAAGATGGATATCTTTGAGCATTGGGCTGTCTTACCGGAGGTCTTCTAGGCCTGTTCCTTGAATTTTCTGATCCAAAATTCTTCTGACCAGATCCAGAGCTTTCTCCTTTCTCATATCCCAAACCACACTTGTCATCTACCTTTTTTTGACTTCCAAGAAGAACTTCAAGTTGAGCAGAACTTATCTTGAATTTCTCTTTATATTCATTTGCTGATTGAAGATCCCTCTTGAGAGAGACAATTTGATCCTCAAGTTTTTCTTCATTTTCTTTAGCATCTTCAAGATCAGATTCAAGATGTCTAATAATTCTATCCATTTGGTGGCAATCTTCTAATTTCTCCTTGAGAGATTGTCTTAGATTATCTTCAGTTTTTCTTTTCTCTTCAATCTCTTGGGTAAACTTTATAACTCCTAATTCCATTTCATGTCTTACCATAATGACTTCTTTTGATAACTTTTCACATAACTTGGTTTTTTCAGTCAGCTCTTCATTTGCATCATTAGCTTCACCTTGTCTTTCCAATTGCTAAAGCAACTCCTTTCTCTTTTTCATAGAGAGACTTAATTTGTCTTTTAGTTCTCTCATGCAATCATCAGCCTGTTTGAGTCTTTCCTTTAATTCATTGACTTTAGAGTTTGACTGTTCAAGATCCTCAAGGGCAGTCTTGAGTTGCTCCTTCAAACCATATGTATCCATTTGGATTCCTAGATCTTCCTCAAGCTATTAGACTCTTGTTAGGAGGAACTTAGCTCTGATACCAATTGTTGATAACTGAGAGGGGGGGTGAATCAGTTATCCTAATTATTTCTTCTTTCTGAACTTTCTTATTAATCAATGGAGCATTAAATCAAATAGGCAAACATAACCATGAAAATAGAGATACACATGACATAATATTTTTGATGTGGAAACCCTGTTAAGGGAGAAAACCACAGGGTGATTAACCCAAAGATTATTCTCTATTAGAAGAATAAGGAAATACAAAATGGCACTTGCCAATTAGGGCTCACTGCCCAAGCACAGTGCTCACAAGAGGCACACTACCTACAAAAGACTCATTGTCTACAAAAAGAATGTATTACAATACTTGAACTGATTGGAAGCATCTACAAATGCTGAAGTTCAATTCCGGTTAAGCTCAGTACACTAATCTGTTGCACTTCATCTTTCCTCTTTTCTTTTGTTGTTTTCCTTTCACATACCGGACCTTCTTTACTACTTCTGCTCTGCTCTGCTTTTATTCACACATAACAACACACAACAACAACCCTCACAACCAAATCCATCAAGTATATATATCCACACAAGTGATTTCATCACCTTTCAAGTTGGCACCTAGAATAGTCAATTCTTTTCACAAACTCTGATCTGTTAGCTGAATCCTTCCACACCAAGTAATGTGGATCAAAACTATGCTTGTATAAATCATTTATCATGTCGGCCAAATATGATTCATGCCTTCACAACCTTTACCACCATCAGTAACACATCCAAAAAATAGTCTGATGTTCTGTCAGTCAGTTCTTCCTCTATTCATACTATCACTCAGGAGCCTAGTACTCAATTATTCATATCTTTTACCTCATCTGTCAACGAAGGCTACAACCTTGGAATCTATTACTCACGGTAGTCCTCTTAACTTCCCCAAAACTGCACTTTACCAAGATACTTCCTCTGAGAGATCCGGACCAGTCTGTCGGACCTTGCCACATGCTCTATTCTTGTTCACTGGACCACAATAATCTTCATTCTGACTTTCGGTAGAGACACACCATGTCCTGCAGATGTGTGGGATGACCTTTGTTGCCATCAATGACAACAATCATGAATCCATATAGTGTCTCTTGCCAACACTATCATCATCAATAAATCAATCAAACAATTAATCATTGGTTTATAGTTTGACAAGGGCAATACCTTGTTTGTTTTTGTATCATTTGTGCATGCATGCTTGCTTGCTTGTGTGTGTTATCTTTTTATCTTGCAATTGTTTCACATTGGTAACTTTCCAGCTAATATTCATATCCTGTGTATGTTGGAATAGTTTTTTGCACTCTCCTTTGCATCTAAGGTAATATCATACCTTTTGTGCATTAGGACTCAATGCTCTAAGTTTACTTCCTCATACGTTAGACAAGTTTGTATTATGCTGGGGCATGAGACACATCGTCACCTAGGTCCTTATACCTTGGTGCATAACGTCTAGTGCTATATCAAACATCATGGTTGCTCACATTCATTGCAGCATAATGCATCTCCCTTTCTTCTATCTATCCCCTTATCTTTCTTTTGCAGCTAATCCATTTCATTTCGAGAGCCTACCCGTGTTTGTCCAACCTACCTAACCTCTCGAGGGGGCAGCATCATCTTATCTTTCCATCATCATCATTTTTCTTTTCCTCTATCCATACCTTATCTTCTTTGAAATGATGTTACTCGACATAAATCTTATCATCCCAAACATCATCTCAAAGAGGGGCAAAATGTAGACACCCAAAATTGTCCCAACTTTGTCCATGTCTAGTAACACCTTGTTAAAACATTATCCTAAACATCATAAGCCAATTTTGTCCTAAATCCCACTCTTAATCCCATTTATCTATTAGCCAATTAATTAAATAAATTTTATTTATTTAATTAAATCCCATTCAATCCCATCCTTATCCCACTTAGCCAATTAATTAAATAAATTTTATTTATTCAATTAATTTCACATGCATAATCTCATTTATCTTATCCTCATCCCAAATAAATAAATTTTATTTATTTAATTAATTTCCACATCATATCTTATCCCATCCTATTCATCTACCTAATTAATTAAATAAATTTTATTTATTTAATTAATTTCCAAGCATATTACAACTAATTCAAATATTTTATTTGAATTAAGTCCTCATCTTTTATCACATTCCAACACTTGTCCAGTCAATCATGTGTTGTAATACAACTTTTATCTAAAATCTTTCACATGCACAACTAATGGGACCTAATTTTAGTATTTATCTACACAAGCACACCTAAGCCTTATCTTCCCTTGCCACATGTCAATTGACTACAATTTCTTAATGTGCAAGATAACCAAATCAATCATATCCATCCATTTCATCTAAAGCCCTAATTGATCCTAGCCATCCATTGGAACCAAGCCTTTCCTATAAAACAAGCCTCTCTTGAGCCATTAGGGGAGAATTTTCATGATTCTTCTTCATGCAACCTCACTCTGTTGAATTTTCATCTCAACCCATTATCCATCATCTTTCAATCTATCTAGCTTGCATCTATCAACCATCAACCATCACCATCACCAATCTCTCTATCAACGTTATGCTGCGAAATCGAGCAATCAACACAACAAAGCGATCAATCAATCGAGCTCATCTTGCATCTTCGAGGTATTGAATTATTTGGGTTTAGGTTATGCATTTCAATTGTTTGATCATTTCCATTTATAAATCCAAATTTTTTGATATACAAATAGGACCTAACCAACTCGATCCCATCTCGCAATCATCATAACAAAAAACTACCCAAGCTATCACTTCTTCCATCCTGACAAAATCCCTCAAACAACGTGGCATCTAGTGACCTAAGTACAACCTATCCTAGCCATTCCTAAACTTATCCCAACCATCCTAAAACAAATCCAAATCATTCCCCAAACTTTCTAACCCCATCTCCCATGGTTCTAAGTATCACAATGTATCATGAAAAATATCCATACCATCATACCATTAACCATTGCATTTCCATTAACCATTGAATTAACCATTACATTTCCATTAACCATTAACCATTGCATGTTCATTCATCCACTTACATAATATATGTTTACTAATCTGAGTAAATATGTTATATTTCATTCATCCATTTACATAATATATGTTTATTAATCTAACCATATCATACATCTATCCATAATCATCACATCAAAACATGTATCAAAACATAACATACAATATCAAAAAACATATAATCCATAGCAATGCCTAGATCATAATACCCATACATCCATAATCCATCCATAATCATATAGAAACAAAAACCATATGCATATATAACCCATCCATTATTATCATCAATCATAACGATCATTATAAATTGCTACCAAAATCATATGTATACTGCTCAAAAAAATAAATGTCATGATACAAAAATGCCTCGAAGGATAAAGTATATCAAAATACAAGGCTCAAAAGCATAAAAATACAATCATGAACCATGGCTTGATGATCCCCTGGAAGAATCAATAGGTGAACCAAGAGGAGATCTATGTGGTCAAGGTGGAGGTGGTGCCATAGGTTGCTATTGCTGAGATAGTGGCTACTATGAAGGTAGTGGCTATTGTATAGACTGTTGAGACCATCTAGATCTCTATGAGCCTAATATCCCATATCTACTCTACTAGCTGTAACTAGGCACCCTCTGCCCCTCATGAACCATAGTACAGTAAGCCACATAGTAGCACTTAGCCCTGGCTCTCTAGTCGAATAACTATTGTTGCATCTATTGTACCTGTTACTATGCAACAATATAATCCCCCACATCCTCGCCATGCTGATCCCATCTATGACCCCCTACATCTTCTACACCTACTGCTGCTAAGCCACCTGAGCCTTTGTATGCTATGCCCTTCTCTCATCCCTCTATAGTAGGACCTATATTCCCTGGTACTACAGTCTCTCTACATACCTCTTTTCTATAACCTATGCCAACTACCCCTCTAGAGATGTTAAATTTGTACCTATACGATTTGGATCCATGGATCTCCATCACTACCACTCGCACCATCCAGAATGGCCTATACACCCTAAATGGTCTACAACTAAGCTAGAGCATTGTCTCGCTTAGCTATCACTTGTACTAAGTCCTGTTGTTGCCTTGCCACCTCCTCCTCTAGGATAACCACCTAGGCCAAACTTGCCATCAGGTAGTACGCATAGTAGGATCTAATCCTCCTCCTAATGGACCCACTCTTAATGGTCATGCACCTAATGTCCCAACACCTGAATTACCCACCTGTAATGGTGCATGTACTGGTGCATGCACTAGTGTGTGAATAGCTAGTACCTGTCCCTGTCCCATATGACTCTATCCCTGAGGAACCTAAACCTGGGGAATCTATGTTATAGGTACTTGTGCAGCTGGTACTTTCCCTATCTGAGGAGCTTGCCCTACTTGCACTGTACCTAAGGGGCCCTATCCACTAGGTGCCTACCCTCCTCCCACTGTCTGTCTTGCATCTGCCACAACCAACAAATCAATGACATCCCCATCATCAATGGGTATGTCCTCATAGACATACTCTAACTCAACCTCATCCCCCTCCTCTCCCTCCTCCTCCTCCTCCTTAGGATCTACCTCTATGTCTATCAAGTGAATGGACCTCGCCTATGACTACCATAGGTAGTAGGTCGGGGTTGTCCCTGCATCAATTATCCTACTATCCTAGTCCCGCTACACTAGCTGCAGTCCTACCCAATCCAATAAAGCTACCTATGGTTACAACTATGCCGGCCATGCTGGTACATCCGTCAGTCCTCATGCATATATGGCCATGACCTAAGGAAGGTCCTACACTAATCCAAATTATATCACTCATGACTGAATGTACCTCTCAATAGTGTGGTCTCCTCACCCCATCATGTACTAGAGCTGGAATGTAAAGGGCATATGAATGTGGTCATCCAATCACAACTCCACACTTATATATGGTCGTTAGATAACCGTATCCATATCATCAATCTATTGCTGCTAGTACCTCAACTATCCCATATGCGTATGCACGAGAGGCAGTCTATACAAAAATACATAGGTCTCAAACTGTGCCCTATGATATATTTAATCAGGTGTCATGATCCTAATATACTCGCATGCCCACACATGGAGCAGTTTCACCCCCTCTCCCAAGCTCCTATCTAGGTGGTACACTATTGAAATTAGGGCAGACAACTTAGAGGGGGGGCTAATCAGTTGTCACAAAACTTTTATCTTTTACTGCATTTAATCTTCTTTAACACTTATTAACAGATTAATGATATAACCATGAAAGCACGAATCAACAACACATGAGCTGAAGCATAATCAACACACATAACACTAGGATTTTTACATAGAAACCCAGTGAAGGGAAAAACCATGGTGGGGGTTAACCCACAAGATTTATTCTTTGTTAAAAGAATAGAAAAATGGGAAGGCACTTGCCTTCATGCACACTACCCAGAGCTCACTGCTCAAAGGAGGCTCACTACCTACACAAATATTCACAATGTTAACACTGAAAGGTTGAACTGAGAAACAACATCTTCCTTATGCAAAGTTTAGTTCCATTGAAGCACATAACACCTCTGCTCTACCCCTACTCACTTCCTCACTACATCCACATCTTCGCTCACCTCCTCACATTTCCACAAATTCACAACACTTATTTATACATGTCATCAACTTTGGAATGAACATCAAAGTCGGCCACACAATCATCTATCTAGAACATTCTCCAAGATAGGCATTACCAGCAATCACAAGACTTGACTTAATACAAAATGTTACATGTGAACCACTCACATCTATTAGTCAAGCATAGATGGGACTCAAATCTTCCTCAAATAACATGCCACTCTCCATAGAACTCTTCTTAGATCATCCGTAACATGCACCAAGCATCTAGTTGACCAAGACTAGAAAGAACAGCAACACCCAAGGAGAAATCTTCAACCATAAGCTCAATCCTCAATGCAGACCACCAACACAATAGGTACATGATCCAGAGACCTCCACAAGCACAATGAAATCAACAAGAACAACCGCACCACCTCAAATCACCAGAAACACTTACATCTTCATCCAGGAACTTAAGAACACTAACTATCATGACTATCACACTAGAAAGATTGCTTACGGACCTCCAAACCACAAACCACTTGAGTTGAGGATACACACTAACATCCCAAACATACCTCTAGAACCGCAGACCATAATATTCCAATGCGAAGCAATTCGAACAAAATTCTTGTCACTCTGTTACTTCTCAATGACTGCAAAACCCAGTTCTACTCAGATGGCCATAACTTCACTAATCGTTCATGTGGACCTCTCAAATCTTGACTGGAGCAACTTCAGACTATCCTCTACATAGCCCTTTGGTCCGTAGACTCTGATCTTTGTCTTACTAGAAATACTGAGCAATCTACTTTACTGAACTGTACTATCTTCACTATCTCTGATAAAGAGATACGTTGACATCAATGACAACACATCATAGGCACATATTTGTAACAATCTTCCTCTTTGTCATTGATGGCAACATATGATGTGAAAAATTGATTCAACCATAAAGACAAGAACTTCTCACCCTTTCTCTTATCACACCTGCAACCACTTTCTTCACTGCTCCCCCTTTCACCAGCAACTACTCACTTCCATCCAAGTTTTTTACATGACTTCTCTCCCCCTTTTACATCAATGGCAAAGGACACATATTTGTAATCATCTCTCACCCTTTTTGTTTCTCAGACAAGACCAAACTAAACTCAGAACATACTAACTACTCCCCCTGAGTAGTATCCCCTTAACACCAATCTGAATCACAAGATATGACTGTGAGTTTTACTAGACTGATGCACACTAGTGTACCTCAGTTTTGAACAGGAGGGGTAATTACCCCTAGCTTCCTTCTAAGATACTCAAAAGTGTCCGTAGGTAGAGACTTAGTGAAGATATCCACAATCTGATCCTTTAAAGGAAAAAAACTCCAATCTGACCTCATTCTCATTTACTTTCTCTCTCAAAAAGTAAAACTTGATAGATTTATGCTTTGTCATTGAATGCAACACCGGATTCTTTGAGATGGTTATTGTACTTGAATTATCATAGATGATTGTAACAGGCTCTTCAAACACAATTCTAATATCCTTCAACATTTGTTTCATCCATAAAACTTGAGTAAAATTGCTTGTTGCTACTATATACTCTTCCTTTGTAGTAGACAGAGATATTACCTCCTGCTTTTTGCTCAACCAAGAAACCAATCTCTTTCCCAAGAAAAATGCACCACCACTAGTACTCTTCCTGTCATCCACATCTCTACCCAACAGCATCTGTATATGCATGAAAAGTGAAATCATCATCCTTGGGATAGCATAAGCCATAATCAAATGTTCCTGTTAAGGGAAAATTGGATTCAAATGAATAATTAATAATATCAAATATAAAGATACCCAAAACTCAATGCAATGGTGAACAAAAGAGATTAAATAAAACAATGAACAATACAAAGCAAACCTCCTTTTAATTCGTAGCTTCCATTGATCGCTTATCACAAATGATCTTGTCTATTGAATATGGCCCTCAGAAGGTGCACTTCCTTGCTATGATTCGAAGATGTCAAATGGGAACGACTATGATAATATCACCATGATAATGAGCTTCACAACAATGATAGTAGTATGTAGTAACGAGTGTGATCACAAGCAATGAAGGAATTAGTGCCAAAGGTGTGCTATACTTCCTGTAGAGTAACAATACTTAAAGCTTGGATGAATGAAATGGAAGAATAGGGTTCAATTTATAGACTTGGGAGAATGAAGATCAATGGTATAGAGAGAATAAGAAGATCAACGGTTGAGAATAGATGAGGAACATGTGCGAGTAAGAAGAGGACATGTGTCACCCAAAAGTTATTTTATTTGGGTTAACTACTTTCTTTTCTAAAGATAAGACATGCTTTTCATAAATTAGAAAGTTTTTTTTCTAATTTAAGAGATATTGATAAAAATAAGGTTGATTGAATAGATAACTCAACTTGTGATTTTCTTTTGCATGATTTGAGAGGAATTAAATAATAAATATATAATTTTGTGTGCATGAAGAAGAAGACTTATTTTTAGAAGAATTGGAAGATATTTAGAAGAATTTTGATGATAAGAAAGTAAATTAAATAAATAGATTTATTTAATTGTTGTGCATGATTTGGAGGAATAAATAAAATATTTGATTGTATTTTGTTTTTAGAGATTGAGAGGATTTAAATAAATTTGATTTGATTTATTCAAATTTGGAAGAATGATTTGACATTAATTAAATAATTAAGAATTATTTAATTGTTTGGAAGAATTTAATTAAATAAAGGATTTTATTTAATTTTGACTTTAGAAGAGATAATTAAATATTTTGATATTTAATTAACTTAGAGGAATATGAATTGAATAAATAAATTTGTTTATTTATTTATTGATAGAAGAATTTGAAGGGAATAAATATTAAGAATATTTATTTAGACTAAATCGTGTCATTTTTAGGTGTATACATTTTGCCCCTTTGATGTAATGCAGTTTACAGTGTTGCTTCAAAGAATAAATAGTCTGATAATGATACATGCCCCAGTTTGCCCCTAGTACAGGTTATGATGATAGGATGCCCCCTCAGGAGATTAGACAGGAAGAAGGCAGAAGGATGAGAGACGAACAATCTCACAAAGACGAAGGATGAAGAAAGAGTTGAACAATACATGGTATAAGAATAGAATGATAACACATACAAGAAAGTAAGCAAGTATGAACAAATGACACAAGAATAAGCAAGGTATTGCCCCTGTCAAGCGGTAAACCAACGATATACTGATAACGATATATGACAATGTTGTCATGGCAGGGAATGATAAATCCCCAGACCAACATGACAGGCGTGTTGTCATGGCAGGTAACAATAGATCCCTAGAGTAACAGTGAATGATAGTTTTTGGTTTCAAGAAATGAAACATGTGTAAGATGCGTGTGTTGGTCTGATTTCGACAATGTTACATCCTGTATAAGACGATTGATTGATTAACTGACTGAGTTGGTTTACAACTAGATAAGGATCAAGACCACTGATTGTGATTGGATCATTTGACAAGATTCACTTGACTTGATTGATATGGATTAAGGACAGAGTTGCATTTGAATCACTTCTCAGGTTGACCAGATTGAGAAGAATGGACCACAGCGATAGATAGAATACTGATTGATAGAAGAATGACTCAATAGAAGGAATCACAAGATTTTATTTCTATTGATACTTTGCATTGTTTGGATCTTTTATTGCATCAGATACAGATGTACAGATGTATAATGGATGTATGATGGATGTTTTTCTTTTGACATCTTGATGGTGCAAGTATTTTGAAGTGCTTATTTCATCATTGGGCATTTTTTTTTTGGTACTTTTTCTGAATGTTGTAAGTTAATACAAGCATCTACGTATAATTGAACCGAGATGACTTGAGTATCGCTTATATAGATTTTTCTTTAGCAAGTTAATACAAGCATCAATGTATAATTGAACCAAGATGACTTGAGTATTTCTTGAATATCAACAGACAAGGGTTGCCTCCTTTTGTCTTAGACCTTTGATGTCCTCGATGATCTTTTACCGATCATGTCATTAGACAAGGCTTCACATTACTAAAGTTTAATCCACAAACAACAAAACAAAGAAAATAATCATGCCCCCATCATAGCATCTTTAGCTTTTGGCATCCTCGAGTAGCATAGAAAGACATGATAGCAAAAGTCAAGACTCTGTATTTTAACCATGTTTCCAATCCACAAAACATTTTTGCATTTAGATGTGTTTGTTTCTTGCCATAATTTGGGTAAAATCATTTAGAAGGCCTTAGGAGTTTGTTTTCTTTTCTTTGGATAGGTTAATGTCCTGTATTAGGATTTCTACTTGAAAAGAGCAGGTTTTGTGTGTGCTTGCCTACTTGGTGAGGAGATTCCACAATCTTTATTGGTGAGACAGACCCTGAGGGACTGATCTAGTGCCTCAAGGGCTCATTGCTAAATGGCCTTGCCTATGTAATGACGCAGAGGCAACGTAGTTTGGGGTAAACCCTAGTGGACCTAAGACCTAGGCGATAGAAAGTGGTGTAAACTCAGATAGATAGAAGGACTAGATGACCTCAGGGGTGCATTTGAGAAATGGACTTGCCTACATGACAACGCAGAGGCAACGTAGTTCATGGACTTGGACCATTGACACTAATGAGAGACACTATGCTAGGCTGACACTATAGATAGGATATGGGATAAAACCTTGGTTGACAAGGCAACAAAGAGATAGAGTATCAAGCCATGATAGGTTATCATTAGGTTTTTATTATGGAACCGATATGGATCCAATGGGACACAAGGAAGAATGGACACAAGGTGATTGGTTTCCCAAAGATGGAGGAAGTAGTTTATCACAAGTAACACCTGTTTACTAGGTTTTCACCACTTGCTTTTATTTGCACAAAAGCTAGAAAGTAAACATGACAATTGTTTGCCAAGTTTTCATCATGATACCTATCTAAGGAACTTGTTTGCTAGGTTTTCACCAAAGGATGATTTTTTTTGTATTTTTTTGTATTTTTTTCCCCCCTTACATTGGGGTTCCCCTAGGTATAGAACTGGTGAAGATGCGTGCTATTGATTGGGTCATCTAATAGCTCACCCTCTGATGTTGGTAACTAATATCCCCCCGATCCAAAAGTAGTTACGATCACATAAGGCCCAAGCCTGTTGGGTTCAAACTTGCCCTTCTTTTCCCTATCATATTGATTGCGGGATTCTCCTTAAGGACTAGATCTCCAACTTTAAAGACCTTTGGGAAAACTCTGTGGTTATAGCTTCACGACATCATTTGTTGATATGCTTTCAGATGATTAAAGGCTTTTTGTCTCCTTTCCTCTAGCAACTCTAGTTCTTACAGTCTGGAATCTCTGTATTCTTCATCTGATATAAGACCTTTTAACGACACCCTGAGAGATGGTAATTCAACCTCTATGGGGAGGATAGCTTATGATCCATAGACAAGGACATAAGGGGTAGCACTTGTGGGAGTACATATATTAGTTGTATAGGCCCACAGAGCGGGATTAAGTTGGATGTGCCAATTACGGCCAACATCATTGACTATCTTCTTGAGAAGTTTCAAGATGGTCTTGTTGGATGCTTCATCTTGACCGTTGCCTTAGGGTAATAGGGTGTGGAGAAATGGTGTGGGATTTTGAATCAGTCACAGAGTTCTTGGACATCCTAGTTTTTGAAGGGTCTTCCGTTATCTGTGATAATGGATGAAGGAATTTCGTATCTACAGATGAGATAATTCAGGATGAATGAGGAGATTTGTTTACCTGTGATGGTGGTGAGGGGGATAGCTTCAATCCACTTAGTAAAGTACTCAGTGACGGTTATTATGAATTTGTGGCCATTGGATGAGGGTGGATGGATCTTTCCCACAAGGTTAAGTCCCCATTGGCAAAAGGGCCAAGGTGTCGTTAAAGGTCTCAACTCTTGAGCTGGTGCATGTATCAAGTTCCCATGTATTTGGCACAAATTGCACTTCTTCACAAACTGATATGAATCTGTTTCCATGTTCAGCCAGTAATAACCCAAACGCATTAGTTTCTTAGCTAAGGAAGGACTACTAGAGTGTTTTTCACAGATCCCTTCGTGTACGTCTTGTAAGGCTGTTTGGGATTCTTCTCATTCTAAACAACGGAGTAAAGTACCATCTAGACCACGTCGGTATAGGGTGTCGGCAATAATGGTATAACGAGAGGTTTGGTGTATAAAGGTTAGTCGTTGGTTTGAAGAAAAATCAGGTGGGAGGGGGTTGTCCTTGGGGTAAGTGTAAATCTTACCATACCAAGGTGAATCAGATCCAACTAAAAGGCATATGGAATGGGTTTCACAAGGATCATAAGTTGGTTGCTGAATTGATTCCACTAAGAACTCATATCATGATTCATTCTCTGGTAGTTTGAGAAGAGAGGCAATGGTTGCCATGGAATCTACTACTTTGTTCTCAATGTGAGGTATCTGCTCAAAAGAGATGATTACAAAGTATTCCTTGAAGTCCTCGATCATCCGCTTGTATGGGACAAGCTTCTCATCTTTAGTTTGGTAGTCATCATTGACCTAATTGATTACTAGTTGAGAATCCCCATAGACATGTAGCTATTTGATTTTCCACTCTGTTGCCATTTTGAGGCCAATGACCAAGGCTTAATATTTTGCTATGTTGTTGGTGCATGGGAATAATAGATGATAAGACTTCGGTATGGTGTCACCATGAGGAGTTACAAACAAGATTCTGGCCCCCGATCCATGGTTTGTGTAGAACCCATCAAAGTAGAGTTTCTAGGAATGTGTTGATATATTGAATAAGGATTCATTTGGAAACTTGAATTACATTGGTGTGGTGTCTTGTAGTGGCACATCGGCTAACTGATCAACAATGACTTGCCCCTTGATAGCCTTTTTGTCTACATACTCAATGTCCTATTCACTTAGGAGCATTACCCATTTAGCTAGGTGACCTATAAGAGCTGCTTTGCTCAGTAGGTACTTCAGTGGGTCTATTTTTGCAATAAGTTTGACTGGATGTGCTAGCATATAATGTTGGATTTTTTGGGAAGCAAAAACTACCACAAGACATGATCTTTCTATTTGAGAGTATTACAACTCATAGCCCACCAATGTGTGACTAATGTAGTAGATGGCTATTTCTTTATTCTCATAATCTTGTTGTGCTAGAAGAGCCCCAAGAGCCGTTGGTGTAGCAGATATGTATAGTACCAATGGTTTCCCTTGGATAGGAGGCATGAGAATAGGTGGATTCATAAGATACTCTTTCAGTTTGTTGACTGCCTCTTCAGATTTCTCATCCCATCTAAATGGAATGTTCTTGTGTAGGAGATGACTGAATGGTTGACACTTGTCTGCAGTTGTGATATGAATCGACAGATTGCTTGTAGCTTGCCTTGTAGAGATCTTAGTTAAGTGAGAATCTTGGGTGGTGGCATGTCCATAATAGCTTTGACTTTGGTGGGGTCCACCTCTATTCCATTTGCCGATACAATAAAATCTAAGAGCTTGCCTGAGGTGACTCCAAACACACATTTCTTTGGGTTCAACTTGACTTTGAATTGCTCTAGTCTCTGGAAGACTTTCTCTAACACATCTAGGTATGATTCTCTTGTGAGTGAATTTACATGGATATCATCTACATAATCTTCCATGGTTATGTGCATCATATCATGAAATATAGTGGTCATAGCACATTGATATGTGGCTCCTGCATTCTTTAGCCCAAATGGCATGATGTTCCAACAGAAAGTGCCCCATGGACAACTAAAAGCTATCTTATGCTGGTCTTCTAGTGCTATTCTAATTTGATTATATCCTCAGAAGCCATCCATGAGAGCTAACATGGTATGTCCTGTTGTTAAGTTGACTATGATATCTATATTTAGCAACAAAAAATCATCCTTGCGGCAAGCTTTGTTTAGATCTCTAAAATCATTGCATAGTCTGACTCAGCCATCAGGTTTGGACACTGGTACTATGTTGGAGACCCATTCCGGATAGTCTAGAGCTCTGATAAATCCTACATCTAGTAGTTTCTTGAGTTCTTCTTTTACAAGCAGTGCTATGTGTGGATGCATCTTTCTAAGCTTCTGTTTCATTGGTTTCACTCTTGGATCTAATGGAAGAGGATGTAGAATCAAATCTAGATCTAACCCTTGTATATCTGCATATGACCAAGCAAAATTGACTTGCTTTCTCTTGAAGAATGGTACAAACTTAGTCTTCTCTGGTGGGGTTAGAGATTTAGCATAGTGAATGATCTTAGGCTATTCCTCTGTTCCAATGTTAACTGGCTCTGTGGGTTCCACAACAATCTGAGACTTCTCCTAGTGCATGTCATCAGGGAGAGTGTCAAGCCTTCCATCATCGGGTGCCATAGTTGGGTTTTCACCTTCGGATGCATCCTTTCTTTTTACTATTTTGGGATCTAACACTGCCGCAGAGCAGTTTTCACTGTCAGATCCTATTTTTATTTTGATATTTTTGTGACTAGAAAGCTTGGCACCCTCTCCAAAATAAGCCACAGTATTAAGTTCAATAGCAAAACCAGCTTTATGATATCCTTTGGGTAGGTGGTCCCTAAGTTCCATGTAGTCAATATAGGCGTCATCATTTTGGAACATATCTAGTTGAGGGGTTCCTCATAGATCCCAGTCAATAAGTTTAGGATGCACAAGGGGGAGGGAGTCGGTGGATAGATCTAATTCATTGATAGTTTGAATGGATATACTAGGAGTATTGGTAGGTGGAGTGTTTGGGATGGTACTTTCCTCCAAGTTGTTTATTGTGATAGAACTCAAACCTTCCTTGAAAGTTGTATTCTTAGAGATAGGCAAATCACACTCTAATGGTCTATTCAGTTGTATTTGTCCCTCACGGTAGGGGCTATAAGTTTGAATGGTATCAAACTCTTTATCATCGTAGGAATGCTCTGTCAACTCTTCCCACTCATATTTATTAGAATTTGTGTCACTGTCCACTTGAAGTGTATGGATTATTTCCACTAGGCAAGTATTTTCTTTAGCTTTGCCTTTATTCTTATATCCTAGGCCTTTTGTATTTCTAGCCAATGAGGATGAAGAAGGTTGAATGGGTTCTATGATTCCTTCTTTTCTTTGGCCGATGGGGCCTTGTCCTTCATAACCCATTCTATGTAGGATAGATTCACATCGCCCATCGATTTCTATTGGGAGCCTAGGTGGTTCTTGTTGTATGTTCTCTTCTTATTTGGTATAAAACTATTGTAGGATATCTCTTTCCTTTGTTTCATCTGATAAGGTCCCCTATTTTACAAAAGGAGTTGTGGGAGGTATAGGAGGAGCAGATGGCTTTGGAAAATGCTTGGGTCGACCAAAGGATCTAGGAGATAAAGGCATCTTGGCTAGATTGAGGTTGTGCTCTATGGAGTATTCCCCTACTCCTTTTTCTTTGATGGTAATTTTTTGCTCTTTGGGATTTGATGAGGAAGCTTCAGAGGTATGATCATGCTATGGGATAGGGGATGTAGATTCTCTATTGTTTGGTATGATGCAATTAGGTTTTGAAAGGATAGAGTTACAATGCTGAAAAGGGTCAAGGTCACCTTGGATGGTGACTTGCTTGCCATTATGCAGGAATTTTATGGATTGGTGATAGGTAGAGGGAACAACTTTCATGGCATGAATCCATGGTCTACCTAGGAGAATATTATAGGTGAGCTCGCTATCTAGGACTTGGCACACAACATCTTTTATTATTGGTCCCACTTGTATGGGTAAGACTACTATTCCTTTTGCAGTTCTCTCCTCTTCATCATAGGCTTTGATTGTAATCTTCTTCCTTGCATCAACAACATTTTCAAAGAACCCCATTATAAGGACTAGCTTTAACATGCAAATATTTAAACCGACTCCTCCATCAATGAGAACCCTCTTGATACGGTGCTTGTGGAAGAAGGCAACAATATGCAGAGGGGTGTTATAAGGTTGAGACACTGAGAGGTCATCTTGTTCAGTAAATGATATGGTACTTGAGGAGGTTAGATTACCTGCCATGGCCTGAAACTTCTCTTGGACCAAGTGAGTGGGGACAGTGGTTTCCACTAAGGCTTTATTGAGAATCTCCTTATGGGAAGGAGACAGACGCAACAACTCTAAGATAGAAATGTGGGCCAGAGTCTTCCATATTTGGTCTATGACACTATACTGATGGAAGTTGGACTGAGAAGGTGACGTCCTTGGAGGGACAATATTTAACTTAACTTTACCATTGTGGGTAATGATACTTCAATCATTTTAGTTAGGCTCTGATTGTTGGTTGGGCGTGACCACATTGATTTGTGGGATATGGTTTGATATGTAATTGATGGTATAGTCAAATGGCACACTTGCATAGTTGGCATTACTATTCCCACTATTCTAATTTTTCCTATTGCGGTCATTGTTGTTGTTGCCATTGTTGTTATTGTTGTTGTTGTTATTGCCATTATTATTGTTGTACGGCCTGTCATGATTGAGAAGTGGATCCCTGTAAGCCACATGTGTCTCATTGGAGGTATGTTGTTGGGTTCCTCCTTGATTTTGATCAAGCGCATCTTGAATAACATGTTTGAGATGGATACAATTGTTGGTTGTATGTCCCCCTCCTCTATGATACTCACAATAGTTAGTGTATTTCCAATAGTGAGGTTTAATTTGAGACTCATAATCACTTTTTGGCGGTAGAGAGATTTCATTGTTAGCCAATAGCTTCCTTAATGCAGATTCTTGGGACTCACCTAGCGGTGTGAACTTTCACCTTGAATTTGAGTTGAACCATGGTCTTGGCTCCCAAGAGAATGTTTTATTGGGTATAACATTTCTTGCCTCTCCTTTGGAAGTAAATATCAGTTGTTTCTTGGGAGTCGCAACCTTGGCATCAACTACTCCATCGTTGATGACTTTTTTGTTTTTAGTCAAAAACTTTGATTTGTTAGTCATGTAGTTGGAGGTAGGTGTGTCCTTGTATAACTTGATTTGCCCCTTGGTGATCATAGATTTTTCGATGAACAATCCCATTTCAATGACCTTCAAGAATGAAGTAGGGCGTTGGATTTGTATTTGATAACTAAGATCGGAGTTGAGGTTATGGACAAACATCTCCATTAACTACTTTTCTAGTACATCATATGAGCACTTGCTTGCTAGTTGTCTCCATCTTTGTAAAAAGGTGGTGAATGATTCGCCACTCTTTTGCTTGGTATTACATAAATCGAGTTGTTGTCTCTCAGATTTGCACCCTTGCCGAGCTATAAGACTTGGCATTCTGGAGAAACATGGGAATGATCTCAAAGTGTGGGACCTTGTGAACTGAGATCAGACCTCTAGAGAAGGTTGGCTTACTATCTAGTTATCACCTAAAATCTACTGACTTTGTAGAGAAAAGGGTAAGGATTGCCTAAAAATGAACCTACTGTCTAAGGTGATGCACCAAATTCATTGAGTGATGGTGATCTTGGTGTAGACACAATGATGATTTCAATGATGAAGGGGATTCACAAAGGCTTATGACACTGATTGAGGCTTCGGTATGAAGGTCAAACCTGCAGAGGAGCCATTTTACTCACAGAACAGACTATAACTCCAATTAAAACACATAAATCAGAATACAAGAGAGGCAAGAAATCATGCATATATTAATCATGAAGGTCAAAAACTATTACAATATAGAATATTCAGTAGCAGAGAAGGTCTGACTATAGAAAAATTAGTAGCATAATAGATCAAAATAAAACCATCCTCCTCAATAATGAGGTTACAAAGAATTTTATAGATCAAGCCTATGTAGGGGATGCTAAAAACTGCCACATAGGATCTGAGGTCATAAATGTAGGGACATGGGCACATGTGAAGGGGCATGGTCAAAAGACCGGAACCATGCTGTTGGTAGTTCTGCAACCACTGAGAACAGTTGCCCAAATGCACAATAGGACAGGGCATTGAAGAGGAAACCCCCAAAGTTGTCACCTAACACATGAAGATCGGCCAGCAAGACATAGAGACTATACACATTGAAGAGTGAAGCAATACACCATGAATGCACCCGCAAAACTCAACAACCGGAGGTACTGAAAATATCAGCCTCTACACATGCCAAAATGGTTGCTGAGACATCCAGTCGGTCGAGCATGCAAATCCAGATCATTTTTTGAAAGTGACATTATTCCACTCAAAAGCCCACCAGATGAAAGAGGAGGTAAAAATAAACACTTTTGCCTTTTGAAGCATGTTGAAATTCACCAGGATGAAGGAGATATGGGCGGTCAATGTTATGGTCAACTGTATCTTGTATATTGCTTTGCATCTATCTTTGAATTTCCCCTATAAATGCTTTTGCATGTGCAAATGTATATGCAATACAATTGCCAACATACAAAAGGGGGCCTTTACCTTTAATCATCTCTTGATTTCCCTTTGAATCTGTCCCTTGTATATACCATGACATGTGTCATCATTTGATTTGCCACTGAGCTGAACCTAGGACCTATCGCTGTACATTTGCCTCATCAGCCATTGGAAAGACCTTTGCATGGGCCACCGATAAGCATTGTTTCGCTGAAAAAACATTTGTATGTGACTCTGCATATGCGATTGTATATGAGATACAATCGCATGTACATACAAACTGTGGAACTCACTGGATTCTCAACCAAAATGGATCATCAGAACAGGTCTGGCCCTTGTATCTTTGCTTTTGTATATTGGCATATACATATACTTCCACATACAAGCTGCAGAGCCCACCACTGAGTTTGCCAAATTTAATTTCCCAGTCGGTTCCGTATTGTATATCTCTTTTGTATCTAACTCTTGTATATGCAATTGTATATTGGATTGTATATGGGATGATACAATCGCATATACATACAATAGGTGGACGCCAACTTTTTATAAAGCAAATTGAAATTAACATCAGGTCCGGCTTGTATGTTATCCTCTTGTATGTTGTACCTTTGCAACCTTGTAAATGCAATATACAACTGTGGACCCCAAAATGATTATCTGCTGCATTTGATTCCCCAGTCGCATCTGGATTGTATGTTTCCCTTTGTATATTGCATTTGTATATCACATATACAATGCGAATATACAAGAAAAAATGCATACAATTGTACCTGTACCTACAAACAATGCATCTGACCTTTGTATGTGACCTTGTATCTGCCCTTTGTATCTGTAAACATACAATGTGATCATACATACAAAGATGCATACAATCGCATCTGCCTTTATAAACCAAAATGCATATTCTTTCAGGTCTGGGATTGTATCTCAGAAATGTATATGCCCCTGTATATAGGATTTGTATATGCAAAGATAAAATTGCATATACATGCAATTGGTGGACCCCACAATTTGTATCTGACCCTTGCATGTTCCCTTTGTATGTTTGTGTATGCTTCATCCATTGTATATGGCCTTTGTATATTGTGATTGCATATGACTTTGTATATCGCATATGCTTCATCGGCCATTGGAGAGACTATGAGTTGAGCGGCTGATAAGCATGTCACGCCGAAAATCCTTTGCATGTGCCTTTGTATGTTTTCCTTGTATGTTTCCTTTGTATAAACAATTGTATGTGCAATTGTATATGCAAAGGAAGATGTACATACAACGATACATACAAAGGTACATACAAAGTGTAAAACTAAGAATTATCTGCAATGGAAGGCACCTGAAGACAAAAGATTATTGGGTTCTCTACAAGGATTTTCATGTGAGATTTTGGGAAATTATGCAAGGCACAACATGAGTACTTGAAGGATTTAAGCCTTGTAGGGTCATTTCTTAAAGGATATTCAAGGAATATACAAGGTGAACTATTTAACTCTTGGATAGAGGAAAAATAGGTCAACACAAGCATAGAGACTTCGTGTTCAATATTGTATGAGAAGTGCGTGATGAATTTGTTGACTAACTCATCAAAATATTTGATGCCCGGTGGGAGCCGTGAGAACCACTCCATGGCTTGACTACCTAGAGATCTAGGAAATAGTCTCATTAAGTAAGTCTCATTGTGACATACTTCCATGCATGCTGAATTAAATTCCCTAATGTGATCTCTAGGGTCCCCTTTCCCTTTGTATTTGTCAAATTTAGGAACTTCGAATAGAAAGGGAAATGGTGTCATGTTCAAACTTTTATCAAAGGGGTATGGTGCAATATCTTCCAAGGAATAGGTTTTGGTGTTTGTACCTTTCTTGAGATCTGACATTTGTTGCTTTAGACCCTCGATTTGTTTCCTCATTTCTTCCATAGGAGTGCTTGGGTCTATGGCTTTCTTTCCTTTTTTATTATTATCCTCTGCATTTGGGTCTATGGCTTTCTTTCCCTTTTCATGATTATTCTCCACATTTTCTTGGATTGTGCTTAGATCAAAATCCACGGGGAGTTTAATTCCAAGATTTACAAGATGATAAAAATACTTGTGAGGGTCATCGTGGAGCACTTTCTCTAACAACCGTTGGAATTTCTGATCTTGGAGGGTTCCTTCATACTCTTCACGAGAGATTTCCTCATCACTATCATGAGGGGTGATGATGTGGTTTGATGATCTAGCCATTTCAAGTTGCTTTTTGTATTGAGATCTAGTAAGAACCATGTAAGGTGACATGGGATGAGGTGGGATGAAACTAGAGATTTTAACAAGGTGCCGATGGAGATTGTTGTGAATAGGATACTTATGACAAGACTTGGACAAGGAACTCTTTCAATCAATGATTCCAAGTAAGACGGCCGATACAAGATGATAGTCACTAGTAAGGGTACTCGATACCTATCTTACTGTGTAGGGACTAGTCGTGCACCAAGACCACTAGCAAAGTTCTGTGACCTACTAGGGTTACTTGAATCCAATCTGATATGAAAAAGGGGCCTATGCTGCCTTGATATGGGATACTTTGACTTTGGACTAGGAAGACCTAATAGAATGTGAATGGTATGACCAACGAAAGAGATATTTTGATGCAAAATGGATGGAAAAAATGACTACAAGGTGAGATCTAATCTCAGAACCTAAAACTAGACTAAAATGGGTACCCAGAATTGATAAAAATTTTCTCTCAAAGATTGTACAAGTGCTCATTGTCACGCATGTGCTGGAACAGATGCACTACGAAAACTGGTAAATGTGCTGGAAGTCAGGATAGATGTACCACACTAGTAAAAAGTAAATGCATTGTAACAGATAGTAAAAGCATTACAAGTCAAAACAAATGCGCTGCAGGTCGGTACAAATGTGCACTAACAGAGGACGAATGCGCCGCTCTGGTTTTTCTCAATTTTTTTATAATTTTTTTGGAAATTTTCTGATGTTTTTGGTACTTTGGTAGCAAGAAGGTCTTTTTGATCTAATTTTCTAAAATTATGGCAAGAAGACATAGCAAACACAAAGAATATTTTTATGGTTTTTTATTTTTTGTGATTTATTGACTCTTTTTGGACTAAAAAGAAAGCAATTATAACCCTAGGTTTCAAAGGATAGTATAAAACTGAATTCTCCATATCTCTAGGTGAGGCATCTTCAGGAGGTAATAATCACCCTTCCCTACACTAGATTATAGGGGTTTTTGGTCTACTAAAACAAGGATGAGTAATAAAGGCAACTGTTTGAGTGGTTATACATGCGGCAACACTACTCTCTATTATGGAGTCTCCTAGCCTACAAGGGTTGTGCCTTGGAGGGTTTGGGGGGAGGTTAGCTATCAGTATAACACAAATGCACTTGTTGCTTCAAGCTTTCACTCCAAACACAATTTATTTATATTGGCTTGGAAGGGCTTGGCATCTAGCCTATAACCACTTAGGGTCGTTCCTACTTGGATGAATGGTATCCAAGAGCAAGCCCCTCTAAAGGAAAGACACATGTGAAAATGATATGTCCGCCATTTTGGTCACCCAAGTTAGGGGAGAGCATAGGCCTAGTATCATTCCCAAAACACAGAATATAGTGGTTCCTTTCCCCTAGTTAAAATGAGAAAAACTAGATGAGTTATCTACTTGGGCAAGCATAGAATTTTGTTAACTTTGAAGTGATAACAAGATAGCAATGGTCCAATTTTACCAAGATAGTAATGATGAGTTCAATTTTATCCCAGATAGCACAAATTATTAACTTTGAAGTGAAGATCAAGATAGCAATGGTTCAGTTTTACCCAGATAGCAATGATGAGTTTAATTTTATCAATGTAGCACAAATTCTTAACTTTGAAGTGAAGATCGAGATAGAAATGGTTCAATTTTACCTAGATAGCAATGATGAGTTCAATTTTATCCACGTAACATGAATTGCTAACTTTGAAGTGGTAATCGAGATAGAAATAGTTCAATTTTACCTAGATAGTAATGATGAGTTTAATTTTATCTAGATAGCAATGAGTTGTTAACTTTGAAAAGATAGCAATAGCAATGATTCAATGATATGCAAGATAGCAATGATTCAAATTACTGTTTTCCTAGTTAAAACTACCTAAGATTTACATGAGCATCCATTTTACTTTCCTGTTAGAAATTGAAGTGTGAGCTAACAATTGCAACTATATGATTCTAAACCAGTACCTAGCCTAAAAAATACATCAAGAGAGTTCCTACAAAAGAGACATCAGCGTTAGCAAAAACTTCAAGAAAAACCCTAAAAAATCACTACTTAAAATAGATGTGCCGCTTCAGAGACTAAATGCATAGAAACAGAGAATAGAAGCGCAGCAATACATATGCGCTAAGACAAAGGTCAAAAGTGCTAGAAAATAGTGTATATGTGCTAATCTGATGTATACGTTGTATCAGAGGGTAAAAGCATTGTAATAGAGATTGTATGCACTACAGGAACATATGCACTGTAATAGACACTATATGCATTAAAATAGAGACTGTATGTGCTGCAAGAATAGATGCGCCATAACAAACAACATATGCATGTTAGGATATGTCAGATGTGCGATTTCCTCCTGTGTACAACTTTCTAGAACAAAAAAACTTAGTTTTTGGGTTAAGTTGGGGGCTAGGCCCCACGATGAGCACCAAAAATGTTAAGGAAAAATTGGATTCAAATGAACAATGAATAATATCAAATATCAAGATAACCAAAACTCAATGAAATGGTGAACAAATGAGATTCATTAAAATAATGAACAATACAAAGCAAACCTCCTTTTAATTCGTAGCTTCCATTGATTGCCTATCACAAATGATCTTGTCTATTGAATATGGCCCTTAGAAGGTGCACTTCCTTGCTATGATTCTAAGATGTCAAATGGGAATGGCTATGATAATATTGCCATGAAGATGAGCTTCACAATAATGATAGTAGTATATAGTAATGAGTGTGATAACAAGCAATGAAGGAATTGGTGCCAAAGGCGCACTGTAATTCCTACAGAGTAATAATACTTAAAGCTTGGATGAATGAAATGGAAGAACAGGGTTCAATTTATAGACTTGGGAGAATGAAGATCAATGGTATAGAGAGAATGAGAAGATCAACAGTTGAGAATAGATGAGGAATGTGCATGAGTAAGAAGAGGACATGTGTCACCTAAAAGCTATTTTATTTGAGTTAACTACTTTATTTTCTAAAGATAAGACATGTTTTTCATAAATTAGAAAGATTTTTTCTAATTTAAGAGATATTGATAAAAACAAGGTTAATTGAATAGATAACTCAACTTGTGATTTTCTTTTGCATGATTTGAGAGGAATTAAATAATAAATTATCTAATTTTGTGTGCATGAAGAAGAAGACTTATTTTTAGAAGATTTGGAAGATATTTAGAAGAATTTTGATGATAAGAAAGTAAATTAAATAAATAGATTTATTTAGTTGTTGTGCATGATTTGGAGGAATAAATAAAATATTTGATTGTGTTTTATTTTTAGAGATTGAAAGGATTTAAATAAATTTGATTTGATTTATTCAAATTTGGAAGAATGATTTGACTTTAATTAAATAATTAAGAATTATTTTAATTGTTTGGAAGAATTTAATTAAATAAAAGATTTTATTTAATTTTGACTTTAGAAGAGATAATTAAATATTTTGATATTTAATTAACTTAGAGGAATATGAATCGAATAAATAATTTTTTTAATTTATTTATTGATAGAATAATTTGAAGGGAATAAATATTAAGAATATTTATTTAGACTGAATCATGTCATTTTTAGGTGTATACATTTCCCTTTAGATATCTAAAAATTCTTTTGACTGCTACAACATGAGATTCTCTAGGATCAGTTTGAAATCTAGAAACAAGGCCAACTACATTCGTAATATCAGGTCTGGTATGAGTTAGATAAAGCAGTCCTCTAATCATTGATCTATACCTTTTCTAGTCTGCCTTAGGGGAATCATCATTTTTACTCAACTTGCATCTAGTTATCATAAGAGTACTTACTGGTTTTGAATCCTCCATTCTAAACTTTTAAAAAAAATCTTTTACATACTTAGACTGAGATATGAAGATGCCCTTATTTGACTGAATGATTTGTAGACCCAAGAAAAAATTTAATTCACCAAGCATGGATATCTCAAATTCACTTTGCATTTGATGAGCAATTTTTTTACACATGCTCTCATTTCCACCAAAGATGATATCATCAACAAATACCTCAACAATCAAGATGTGTTCATGATCAATTTTCAAATAAACATTACTGTTAGTTGTGTCTTTGCTAAAACCTAACTTTAGCAGATATTTATCTAATATTGCATACCAGACTCTTGGGGCTTGTTTAAGTCCATACAATGCTTTCCTCAACTTGCAGATCATATCTCCTTGATCAGACAACTGGAATCCTTCTGGTTGCTCAATGTAGACTTCTTCTTCCAAATCTCCATTTAGGAATGCTGACTTGACATCCATTTGGTAAACTTTGAAATCTCTGTAAGCAGCAAAGGCAAGAAATAATCTGACTGCTTCGATTCTTGCTACCGAAGCAAAAGTTTCTTCAAATCAATTCCCTCTACCTGAGAATATCCTTTGCACACTAATCTTTCTTTATTTCTCACAACTTCACCATTTTCATTCAATTTATTTTGGAAGACCCACTTAGTTCCAATTACATTTTTATTTTCAAGTCTAGGAACAAGATCCCAAGTATGATTCTTTTCAATTTGCATTAATTCTTCTTCTATTGCTTTTACCCAACTTTCATCATTACAATCTTCATTCACTGATTTTGGTTCAATCTTTGAAATCAAACAATACTCTTCTTGTTCATTAGCAATTTTTCTTCTACTTTGAACACCTTTATTTCTATCTCCTAAAATCTGATCTTCAGAATGATTCAACCTCACATACCTAGGAGTTTTGGGATTTTCTTGAACTTCTGATTCTTGAACTTGTTCCTCAAAATTTTTACTAGCTTCTTCAGTCACTGGATTCTCTAGAACAATCTAAGTCTAAGTTTGAGGACTTTCATTTTGATCATTTGATTCATATACATAAGACTTGGAAGGTCTCTCCTTGTTTTCATGAACCTTGACATTAGCACTTTTAACAATCCTTTTCAATCTCTTGTTAAAGCACTGCTATGTCTTGCTTTGGTTAGAATAACCCAGAAATATTCCTTCATCACACCTTGTATCAAACTTGCCTAGATCTTCATGTCTTTTGATATAGCATTTACTACCAAAAACTTTGAAGTATTTCATAGTAGGAGCATTACCAAACCACACTTCATAAGGAGTCTTACTAGTATTACATTTGATCTGCACCTGGTTAAGAGTGTAGACAACAGTACTCACAGTCTATCTCCAATAGACATGTGGAACGTTTTCTTCCATCATCATGGTTCTAGTAGCCTCTTGAATAGTCTAGTTCTTCCTTTCCATAATTCCATTCTACTGAGGAGTCCTAGGAGTAGATAATTGTCTTCGTATTCCATGCTTTTCCCAAAATGCATTAAACTCATTAGAGGTAAACTCTCCACCTCTGTTAGATCTCAGACACTTTATCTTCACACCAATCTCATTCTCTACCCTAGCTTTGAACACCTTGAATCTGTCAATAGCCTTTGATTTCTCTCTCAAGAAAGTGACCCACATCATCTGGGAGTAATCATCAATTAGCAACATAGAGTATCTGTCTCCTTGCAAACTCCTAACTTTGGCAGGACTACACAAATCAGTGTGCATAATTTCCAACAATCCACTTGAAAATTGTTCTTTACTTTTGAATGTAGCTCTGCTCTATTTTCCCAACTCACATTCTATACACATGCTATTAGTAGGTTTTATAAGCTTTGGAAGATCTCTCACAACCTGAGTAGTACTTATCTTGACAATATTATCAAAGTTTACATGACACATTCTCCTATGCCATAACCAACTTTGATAAATCTAAGCAATCAAACAACTTTTACCAGTTCCACTTAAATCAAAGATATTATGTCTAGTCTGTGTACCAGATGTAATCTTAGTTCTGTAGCTTTCCAAGATTCTACATTTTCCATCCTTGAATCAGAGATCATACCCTTCGTCAACCAACTGTCCAACACTGAGAAGATTATGCTTCAACCCTTCTACTTACAAAACATCATTAGTGTTATTCTTACCATCAAGAGAAATGGATCCTCTGCCACGAATTCTACCAGTTGAATTATCTCCAAACTTCACAATTCCACCTTCATACATTTCCATACTTACAAAAATACCCTTATCACCTATCACATGATGAGAACATCCACTGTCAATTGCCCATTCATCCTTTTCTTCAACCTGAGCAGCCAAGGCACTTTCCACATTCACACAACTAGTAGATTCAGTAGGCACCGGATCTTCTTCTTTGATAGCAATGAACAACCATTCATTTCTAGAGGTACTTCCCTTATCAGATTCATCATTTGTAACTCCTTCATCAACATCTTCTTGGACATAGTAGCATTTCTTCTGAAACACAGGTTTGTTAGGGTTTCAATTTGAAACCCTCTCTAGACATCTTGAACCAAAATGACCAATCTTATTGCAAGAAAAACATTTGAAAGGCAACTTTCCTTCATACTTACCAGATTCTCTTGGTAATCTTTTGGCAATAAGGGCTTCAAGTTCTTCAAGCTCTGTTTCATCTTCTTCAAGTTCCTTCCTTTCCTTCTCATATTTGGTTAGTCTTCTTAAAGAGCTTTCACCTGTATCAAATCTTTGCTTCTCAAAAACACTGGCCTTCAAAGAAAATTTTGATTTAGGAAGAGAATCACCAAACTCACTCATTTCAAATGCTAAAAGCTTGCCAACCAACTAATCTCTTGTAACAGTTGTCGCAGTCATGATCTCCTTAATAACAACAATTGTATGTTTATATGAAGTAGGTTAGGATCTGAGTACTTTGAAAACAATCTCTAATTCTTCTAGTATCCCACCAGCACTCCTGATACTACTCACAAGTTCATTCACCTTCTCCATATAGGAAGTGATGTTTTCATCTTCACTCATTCTTAAACATTTGTATCTACCCTTAAGGCTCTATAGCTTAGCACATTTGACGTATGCATCACCTTCATATAGAGTTTCCAACTTCTTCCAGATTTCATGAGCAGTTTTAAATTCTAGGACATTTGTCATTTCTATATCAATCAAGGCACTCAACAATGCTTCTTTATCTTGAATGTTGTATTCAGCTTCTTTGAGTTCATCAGGAGTTGAAGGGCCTTTCTCCAAAGGCTTATAATCATCCTTACTTATCAACCAATAAGGATCACCCATGCATTACAAATGACACTCCATCTGATTCTTCGAAAGAGAGTAATTTGTTGCATCAAATCTTAGACTATCCTTCTTGTATGTCGACATCCTGGATCTCCTCAAGCGGTCAAGCATCTTTTAGAGGAACTGGCTCTAATACCAATTGTTGAAATTAGGGCAGACAACTAAGAGGGGGGTGAATCAATTGTCACAAAACTTTTATCTTTTGCTGCATTTAATCTTCTTTACCACTTATTAACAGATTAATGATATAACCATGAAAGTATGAATCAACAACACATGAGTAGAAGCATAATCAACACACATAACACTAAAATTTTTACATGGAAACCCAGTTAAAGGAAAAGCCATGGTGGGGGTTAACCCACAAGATTTATTCTCTATTAAAAGAATAGAAAAATGGGAAGGCACTTGCCTTAGGGTGCACTACCCAGAGCTCACTGCTCAAAGGAGGTTCACTGCCTACAAGAATATTCACAATGTTAACACTGAAAGGTTAAACTGAGAAACATATTCTTTATGCAAAGTTTAGTTCCATTGAAGTGCACAGTACCTCTGCTCTACCCCCACTCACTTCCTCACTATATCCACATCTTTGCTCACATCCTCACATTTCCATGACTTCACAATGCTTATTTATACATGTCATCAACTTCAGAATGAACATCAAAGTCAACCACACAATCATCTATCTGGAACATTCTCCAAGATATGAATTACTAGCAATCACAAGACTTGACTTAATACAAAATGCTACATGTGAACCACTCCTTTGTCGCCCAAGAATAGCTGGGACTCAAATCTTCCTCAAATAACATGCCATGCTCCATAGAACTGTTCTTAAATCATCTGCAACATGCACCAAGCATATGGTCGGCCAAGACTAGAAAGAATAGTAGCACCCAAGGAGAAATCTTCAACCATGAGCTCAATCATCAATTTAGACCACCAACACAATAGGCACATGATCTAGAAACCTCCACAAGCACAATGAAATCAACAAGAACAACCGCACCACCTCAAATCACTGGAAACACTTGCATCTTCATCTAGGAACTTAAGAACACTAACTATCATGACTGTCACACTACAAAGATTGCTTGTAGACCTCCAAACCATGAACCACTTGAGTTGAGGATACACACCAACATCCCAAACATACCTCTAGAACCACAGACCATAATATTCCAATGCGAAGCAATTTGGACCAAATTCCTCTCACTGTGTTACTTCTAAATGACTGCAAAACTTGGTTCTACTCAAATGGCCATAACTTCACTAATCCTTAATGTGGACCTCTCAAATCTTGACTAGAGAACCTTTAGACTATCCTCTACACAACCCTTTGGTCCACAAATTTTGATCTTTATCTTATTGGAAATACTGAGCAATCTACTTTACTGAACTGCACTGTCTTCACTATCTCTAACAAAGAGATGTGTTGATATCAATGACAACACATCATAGGCACATATTTGTAACAATTACTAGATGTATATCGTGATACAACTAGACAAGTAAGCATGGACCCCATGCAAATAGTGTATCCTAAGTGATCATCACCTCGATCACTCTCCCCCACCCAACTGAAAAGTCCCATGATCACTGATCCAGAATCAATAGACCTCCAACCAATCCACAAACTTATAGTGCAAATCCATCAACTCCAGCCACCCAAGTCAATCTATATCTCATCTTTCACCAGTCCCTTATAGAAACTAGAAAAACTAGTATGAACACTCTCTCCAAAGTAGCAGCTCTTGAGTACACATCATATGTCACTCTCTCTCCTCATATGGGGATGCTAAGGATCCTCCACACATCCTCTAGGGTAATTGCGATCTCACCCATAGGAAGTAAGATGGAGCATGTCTTGCTCCTCCATCACTCCACTAAGGCCAACATCATGGCCCTATGTGCTTGTATCTAGGCCATCTCAAAAATAGTCTGAAGCCCTATCCTCCCTAGTCGATCTAGATCTACCTGATCAAACTATGATCTCAATGCTATTACTAATGGAACCTGATGTTCTCATGACTGTAAGATCCTACCTAGAATCATCACTAAAAAAATCACCCAAATCAGATCTTTTTCCAAAAATAGTGTAATGGCACTAATTTAGAGCCCTATAGCGCTAATCTAGAACATGACACTAATCTGTAACCATGTATATAGCATTGATCCATAGGATCATGCTAAACTTTGACCACATAGCATTACTCCAAAGGATCATGCTAATTCCTGACCATTTCATGCTAAACCAGAGTTTAGCACTAATCCATGATTGGATGGTGCTAAACTACCATCCGATCTAAAAATCCTAAAATTCCCTATGCTAATCTAGAAGATTGCGCTAAACCCCACCCTGATAGCATTAAATGAGAGCATAGTGCTAAAGCACTAATGAATAGTGCTAAACTAGAAAACCCCCCATTTTTGGTGCTAAACTAGAGGTTAGAACTAAACCCTACCTAGATGGTGCTAAACCATTCAAAATGACCTTTTTACCCATGGCACTAAACCATATGTTAGCGTTAAACCATGAAAGGATGGGGCTAAACCATCTAAAATCCCTTTTTTGGCCATGACGCTGATCCAAGGGATCATGCTAAACCACTTCCTAATGGTACTACACTATTGCATGATGGCGCTAATCTACCTAACTACCCATTTCTTAAGCCCATAAACTAACCCAAAACCCAAAATCACAAAGTTAGGGTGGACCAACATACCTATGGGTCCACCCTTGTCCATTGGCAATAGTCACGCACCATCTCAGATTGGTGGTGGAATGGAAGGAACGTAGTTTGTGCCATGTATACTTCTCCTTTTCTCTCATCCAATAAGCTTAGAGTATGCAAATGTTGCACTTTGGGCCCACCTTTGCTATATATAGCTGCCACGTGATCCCCCATTCACCTTTTTGTCCACTCAGGTCATAATTTCTACCCTTTTTCCTTCATTTTTCCTCTTGCCTACCTAATTTTTTTTGTCCTCTATTTGTTTTCTACCACTATTCCCTCCTTTTGAGAGTTCACTAAAAAAAATTATTTTTTTTCACCTGACCTCTCAAGAGGGCATCCCTCATCCATTTCACTTCCCAACAACTAGGGCAAAATTCTTTGAATTAATGCCATTTCCATACTAGATCACAATGCCATGTCAAAGAGGGGAAAATGTAGACACCTAAACATGTCTTAACCCTTCAACCACCCTTTTCTTGAAATGCACAAGACAACTAAGAGTGGGGGTGAATCAGTTGTCTTGAAAACTTTCACCACTTATGAATATCAACACATCAAATGTTCAATCACTATTATTAAGATTTAACCATGAAAGCATGAAACATGAAGCTCAAAACAATAACACATTCAACAAATGAGACACTAAAATTTTTATGTGGAAAACCCTATAAGGGAAAATCCATGGTGGGTGTTAGCCCACAAAAATAAATATGTTATAAAAATACTGAAAAATAGAGGCTCACTACCCAAAATGCTCATTGCAAATGTTGGGGCTCACTGCCAAGCTTGGTTCACTGCCAAAGGGTGGCTCACTGCCAAAGGGTGCCTCATTGCCAAGGGTTGGTGAACTTATTTGATAGCTTTTAGTCCATACTTGGGTTTAGTTCAATTGAAGCATAGTATAACTCCTCTGCTCTGCCCTTCTTACACCTTTTTACTTATCTTCACATTTTTGCACAAAGACATCTTTGTCGCAACTTCATTACATGTTTTTATACAATTCATCAATCTTGAAATGTACATCAAGGTCGGCATTACATATATCAACCATTGGAATAATCTTCAAGGTTGGCATTACAAACATACATAGAAATAGGTCTGGACCTAAACAAAATTAGCTAAGGAAAAGATGTATGTGGATCATGTTATGCCTTAGATGGGACTCAAATGAAATCTTCCATGCCACAACATACTTCCACAATATTCAATGCATCTCTGCAAGTAGTGAAAACAACCAAGTCGGCCAAGACTGGTGTTAACACTAAGTCTTCTAAAACAGTCTTCATCCATGATCCAAATTTCTCTTTGCGGATCAATCCAAAGGTAGGAACATGATCAAGAGACATCCACAAGCACATTGTAATCACCAAGAACATCCGCGCAACCTCTAAACACTTTATCCATAAGTTTCCTCAATCAGGAACACTTGAACATAACTATTATCCACTGTTATATAGAAAGGATTGCTTGCGGACCACCAAATCATGGGCCATTGAAGTTGAAGGTACTTATCATCATTAAAAACTATATTCCAAAACCGTAGACTGGAATACTTAAATGTGGAGCATAATACATTCTCCCTGTCACCACCAAATATATAGAAAAAGTAGTTTTCACTCTGGTGAACATAACTCACTCAAATCTTCATATCGAAGGCTCAAACTTGGAACATAGCAACTTCAGACATGTCTCTAACTAACTTCCAATCTGCAGACAAAGATATTCATTCTACAAGAAATGAAAAGCAATCTACTAGACTGTTCTAATATAAACAAAGATACTCTTCAATACACTATTTCCACTCGAGGGGCAAATTTTCTCAAAAGCACTTGGAAATTTAGAATCAGGAATACTTATTCATTATCTTCAACACTTATATAAGCTAATACAAAGAATCTACCTCATTACAAACAAGCATCAAAACAAGAGCATAGTAGACACCAATGACAACACAAATATGTTGACATCAATGACAACACCGATTAAGCACATACTTGCAACAATCTCCCCCTTCATCATTGATGGCAACATATGTGAAAAACAGTAAAGACCATCAAGACAAGATACTCCCCCTTTCTTTTTACACATTTGCACTCTTTCTCCCCCTATGTTTTTCACATGATTTCTCTCCCCCTTTGACATCAATGGCAAAGGGCACATACTTGCACTCTACTGCTCTAATCAGACTGAAATTGTTCTTTCATCAACACTATAACACTTCCTACTCTTAATCAGGATTTGATGTTAGTAACATCTAGCTACACCCCCTGAGAGGCAGCTCTCAAAACATCAATCCAAAAAAAAAATGAGGCTTTGAGCACCACTGGATTGATGCATTCCTATGCATCTTAGTTTAGAGTAGGAGGGGTAATAACCCCTAACTTTTCTTTGAGATACTCAAAGGTATCCTTAGGTAGAGGCTTAGTGAAAATATCTGCAATCTAATCCTTTGTGGACACATATTCCATCTTTACTTCATTCTCTGTCACCTTTTCTCATAAAAAGTGATACCTTATTGATATATGCTTTGTTCTTGAGTGCATCATTGGATTCTTTGAAATGTTTATAGCACTTGTATTGTCACAAAAGATTGCAATTGGATCTTCATACACAATTGTTATGTCCTTCAAAGTCTACTTCATCCATAACACTTGAGTGCAACAACATGCTACTGCAATATACTCTACTTCTGCAGTAGACAAGGAGATTGAATCTTGCTTCTTGCTCAACCATGAAACCAATCTATTACCCAAGAAGAAAGCACCTCCACTTGTACTTTTTCTATCATCAACATCTCCAGCCCAATCTACATCTGTATAAGCACTGAGAGTGAAATCATTATCCTTTGGATACAATAAGCCATGATCTGATGTTCCTTTCAAATACCTCAAGATTCTCTTGACTGTTATCACATGTGACTCTCTAGAATCTTCTTGAAATCTTGCCATAAGACATACTATGCATTATATTAGGTCTGGTTTGAGTTAGATAAAGTAATCCTCCAATCATAGACCTGTACCTTGTCTAATAAGTCTTAGATGATGCATCAGTTTTTCTCAACTTGCAGCCAGTCACCATAAGAGTACATACTAGTTTGCAGTCCTCCATCCCAAACTTCTTCAACAATTATTTTACATACTTAGACTAAGAAATGAAGATTCCTTTATATGATTGAGTAATTTGCAGAACTAGAAAGAAATTCATTTCACCAAACATAGACATCTCAATTTCATTTTGCATTTCTCCTGCAAACTTCATGGACATACCTTCATTTCCTCCAAAGGTAATGTCATCAACAAAGACTACAACAATTGAGATTTGATTATTGTTGATTTTGAAATAGAGATTTCTATCAGTAGTTCCTTTACTGAACCCTGATTGCAACAAATACATCTAACCTTGCATACCAGGATCTGGGGGCTTGCTTCAGTTCATACAAGGCCTTCTTCAATCTGTACACCATGTTATCTTGGTTTGATCACTAAAATCCTTCTAGTTGTTCAATGTATACCTCTTCTTCCAACTCACCATTTAAGAATGTAGAATTGACATCCATCTGATATACTTTGAAATCTTTGAATGCTGCAAATGCCTAAAACATTCTTATTGCATTAGTCCTTGCTACATGAGAGAAGGTCTCCTCAAAATCTATCCCTTGAACTTGAGAATATCCTTTGCATACCAATCTTTCCATGTTCTTTATTACTTCTCCATTCTCATTCATCTTGCTTCTGAAAACCCATTTGGTGCCAATCACATTCTTTTCAGGAGGTCTAGGAACTAGTTCCCAAGTTTGTTTTTTCTCTATCTACATTAATTCTTCTTCCATATCCTTTACCCAATTTTCATCATTGTAAGCTTCACTAACATTTTTAGATTCAACTTTTGAAAGAAAATAGTAATTCACTTGTTCGTCTACAACTCTTTTCCTTGTCAGTACCCCTTTGTTTTTGTCACCTATAATATGATCTTCAAAATGATTAATCCTTACATACCTGGGAGTCTTAACAACACTTTCTCGAGCATCTTCTTCATCTTCACTAACTTCTTGTTCAACTTTTTCTTCATTCACTATTGCAGCAGGTTAATCTGATTCATATCCCTTCAGTTATGATATTCTTTCATTTTCTTCATCAACTTTCACATTAGCACTTTCAATGATCTTTTTTAGTCTCTTTTTATAACACTGGCATACCTTACTCTTAGTAGAGTAACCAAGGAAGATTCCTTCATCACACCTAGTATCAAACTTGCCTAGTTCTTCTTCTCTTCTGATATAATATTTACTACCAAAAACTTTGAAATACTTCAATGTAGGAACTTTTCCATACCATAATTCATAAGGAGTTTTAGAGTTGTTACCTTTGACTTGAACTCTATTTAGGATGTACAAACTAGTATGTATGGCTTCTCTTGAGTACACTTCCAGTAGGCCAACTTCTTTGTCATGCCCACAATTCCCATGCGGTCATGACACGCATCATAGGTGTCATGTCCACATTTTTCATGTAGTCATGACACGAAATATCAAAAAAACTTCCATGCTTCCCTAGAAACCCCCTCGCACACATAAGCATGCTCGGTGGCATTACGCTTAAGGCGTAAACATAACAGTTGAATGTGTATTAAAGCGTTCACATGCACATACCAATCGCAATGAAGGCCAACTAGGGGTCAACGTAATGCGGTTAACATTGGCAATAGGGTTAGGATCAACAATTGAAACCCTAAGTTAACCTATGTGAATGAAGGAATTTTGATGTAAGTCAAAATCAATTAGCCAAAAGTCAAAAGCATGAGAGGATGATAAAATACCAAAATCAAATGATAATACTCGGTAAAAAAAAATTATAATCTGAAATAGGGTTAAACTTCACTAACCTAGCTAAACCCTAATTTCCAAAAAAAATTGGTAGCATAACACCTCACGGGCGTGAGTAGGGTTTATTTTACTAAAACTAATTTGATTGAAAGGTTTACTGATTTGGATTAATAAATTACTTATGTCCCACTAGTTGAATTGGTAAATTAGATGATTAAGTTAATTGATCATTTTTCAACAAAGTCTGATAAATCTATTCTCCTTCATGTTTTCTATAATTTAAAACTTTTTCAACAAATCTCAATCAATCTATTCTCCTTCACATTTTCTATAATTTAAAAAAATTTCAACAAAGCTCGATCAATATGTTCTTCTTCACGTTTTTGATCAATTAGAGTTATCTCTACATCATTTACATTATTCCCAATTTCTTGGTAGATCAGATCTTAGAAAAAGGTTCTACTAACTTTGTTTAAAAAGGTTTACTATGTTTCTGAGTGGGATTTAAAACAATGTTTAATTTAATTTCGTAGATTAAATTGCCCCAACATGATTAAAGGTATATTAAATTTTAATTAATACTCTTGGCCTAAATTCCTCCAACAATAAATATTATTTTCTTTAAGGCATAAACCCTAGCCCTCTTTTTGAAACTCACACTTTTTCTCCTCTTTGTTTTCACTTTTATCCTTCTTTCTCTTTTCCCCTCTCATTTTGCCTTTGTTTTCTTTGGTTTTGTTTGAGGTTTAAAGGCCACATATGAAATGCATATGATGGTGTTTATATATATATATATATATTCTTATTGTGTTTATAAAACTAGATTCTCTTTTAATATATGTATATTTTTTTGTTATTTTCATTTGAAAAAATGTTAAAGCCCTAAATACGTTTTTCGTTTGTTTTGTTGGTAGAGAGGAGGAACTGTGGAGGGGTATTGCTAGGGTCGCGATAGCGGTGACAACGGTGTGTTGAGGTGGACACAGGGTGGAGATCCGAAGGAAGGGAGGTGCTGTGGCAGAGGATGAGCAGAGGTAGGAGCCATGATGGATAGCGCAGAGGGGTGGAGTCAAGGGAAGGTCACGGCAGTGTCTGGTGCAGACTGCATAGAGGGAAGGTCGCGGGAGTTTAGAGGTAGTGGGGAGTGTGGGGAGGGGGCGGAGCCCCCACCCACATCCCACAAAGTGGGGTGTGGGTGGGGGCTCTACCCCCTCCCCACCCCCAATACATAACAACGACGGTGGGGGGTTCAACCCCCCCACCACTCCACTCTTTTTTTTTCTGTATAAAAACAAAACTTGCGAACCGTTAAAACACAATCGCCCTTCTTGTTTGGCATTATCTATTTTTTAATATTTTATTATTATTTTAGTTTTATTCAATGTAATATATATATATATATATATATATATATATATATAACAATATATATATATATATATATACACTTTTAACTATAACTTTTCCTTCTAAACACTTATAGATTTTTTGTTTTAAACAAATATGCAAGGTATGTATATATATTTTCTTTTCTAAATTTTTCTATAAGGCAAGAACTCATTTTTTTTTAAAACAAAATATATTCTTTGCAAAATTAATATTCACATTTTTGTAAGGGAAGAAACAAATACAATTTAGTAAATTCTTTCAAAACTTAACATCATCTAAATTTTCTCTTTTTCACAATAACAATATACAATTTTCATGTTTTTCACAAAATAAAAACCACAACTTTACTAATTGATAATTTAATATAACATACAAATGCAATAGCTTTAAAAATAACTTTTCTTCCTTCCACATTTCTTGAATGATAAGAATTAAATCAACAAATTTTAACTTTCAATTTCAAATGTAAATAGACTACACACAAAAATAAAAATATACATTTTTACAACAAGAGAGAGAACAAAGCTCTTCTCTTGGACAACTAACAAATGATAAAATCTCCTAAGTAGGCCGAGATCTCCCTCAAGAGCTAAAAGAGTAAAGGAAAATAAAATATCAACTCCAAGAAAAAGGTGTTTTGTCCAACTTCACAACTTAGCTCCAATGAACCTGCATATCACAACAAGGGGAAAGAAAACCACACATCTTGCTCTCCTCCTGACCATAGACCTGCAAGAGGGTCACCCCTGAGCTAGGGAGGTCATCCACACACTTGGGAACTCATTCATCTTCACAACAAGGCATTCAAACGTCCAAACACAATTTTACACCCATGGATAACACAACACATGAACTCAATATCATGAGTTCAAATGGGTAGGGGAGTGGAGACACTCAAATCAAGAGTGCCACTCCTACAAAAATACCAAAACAAATACCTCATAAGGCCTCTAGCCAACACATTTAAAAACAATTTCCACAAAGTTTCTATTTTGGCTCTCAAGCCATTTCTCATATTGCTCAAAATCTCATATATTGCCCTCATGGCTTACAACACCACAAAAACAAGGTAATGACTTTGAGGAGGTTCACTCCTCCCCTACCCCACACTTTTTGAGCATCTTCTCCCAAGTGGGAGAGGCTCTTACAACACCCTACAAATTTTCCCCACAATAACAATAAAAACTCAAGAAAATAGATCTCACACATAGCATCATGCAAGAAAACAAAAATACAAAGGGAAAGCCTTAGCGTTGAAGCCAACCTTTAAAAGCCCAATTATGGAAGATGGTTGATGTAGAAATTATCCAAATCCTTCTCCAAAATAAGCCACAAAACTCTCTCTATCTTTTTCCCCAAAGTAAAATTCAAACAATTAAATTTCCCAAAAATTCAACAACCCATTACCTTCTCCAAGTGGGATTAAACTAAGCTCAACCCATGAGTTTAGAGGAATGGGGAGGTGACACTTGCCACCTCCTCACTCTTCATTCCCACTATAGGCAAGAACCATGGGATGGGTGTTGACACATGTCACTCACCCATCCCCAAGTCTCTCTCACCCCTCCACTTGTCCTCTCTCCAACATGTGGGAGAGAAAAGTGGACCTTAATACAGGATGGGTGACACATGTGTCCCATTCCTTTCCTCCCAAGAGGGACCACACAACTCTAAGGTACCCTCACCAATTGTGAGAGAGAATTGGAGTCAAGTCCTCCACAATTGGTGGGTCTTGGAGACATCTCCAACCTTGGGAAGTGGAAAGGGATGGGATTGAGTGTTGGGACCACTCATCCTCTCCCTCCCATGCCTCCAATTTCGTCACTTAACTTCAGGGTGAAGTTAAGGTGATCAAATGGAGGTTTACCAAGGGTTTCCCAAGTCAAAAGGGTCCCTAGACCCAAGGGTTACAACTCAAGGTCAAGTTTAGCTCATTTTAAGCACCTAGGGTTAATTTAAAGCACATGAAAAGGGGTCTCAAAATTTAAAATTTAAAAAATGAAATTCAAAGACAAAATTCTTACAACACCCATTAGAATTCAAATTAAAAGAGGGGTAGACTTAGCTCGATTAACAACATGCAATCAACATTACAGAATTTCATCATACACAGGGTTGATCTTGGTTCCTCGTGGAACTAGATCGGCTTCACAAGGGATAACAACATCATGTGTGGGATGATCTCCAATTTCTTTGGCTTGTTAGAAATACCTGCATACTTAATTACAAAGTTAATTCCATATATATATATATATATATATATAGCCGAAGTAAATTAAAAACATGCACTCATATAAAATATCTCAAGTTCACTTAAGCATAATGAATTCACTTTACAATTAGATTCTAAATTCTGCATTTCAAACATTCATTCCCAAGATTGAATCACAAAACCAATTTCTATCTAATATCACCCAATTAGTTTTCCCATAACATAATTATATAAACATCTATCTAACATCATCAGTAAAGCAATATCCAAGTCGAACACATCGTAAACATACTAAGCATAACAAACCACATACATCATAAAGTCTAATAGTCAGGAAATTCAAGATCAACAGTCCCACAAGTCTAAATGTATCAGCAATAGTAAAATAAATTGTTAAATGTATAGGAATGAAAAAGGTAGGCCTCACATCCTCCCCCCTAAGACTGTACTTCCTCATGGAAGTCATGAAAGAGGTGTGGATAAAGAGCCCTCAATCGCGTTGTATCCTCCCATGTCATTGTGATCTCATTGTACATGTCCCACTGGACCCTAACCTAGTCTAGCTCTTGACCTTGAAGGCCCAGCATCCAACAAGCCAATATGTGAATTAGCTCCAAAGCTAGCTAACTGTCTACCTCTACTTGAAGAGCACTCCAATCCAATACATGAGATAAGTTAGATATGTAACATCATAAAATTGAAACATGAAAGACATCACGAATACGCGACAGGCTAGGTGGCAAAGATAGACGATAGGCTATAGGTCTTATCCGCTCCAAGATCTCAAAAGGTCCTACAAACTGTGGTACGAGCTTAAAGCCCTTTCCGTAATGGATTAGACTCTTGTGCGGTCGCACTCTCAAAAATACTCTGTCACCCATTGAGAAGCTCCGATCAGTTCTCTTAGCATCAGCATACTTCTTTTGTCTATCCTATGCCTCATGAAGTCTCTATCTAATCAGTGTGACCTGCTACTCCATATCCTGAACTAACTCTGGACCAATGGAAACCCTATCCTCTACTTGATCCCAACTCAATGGTGTCCTACATGGTCTGCCGTATAAAGCCTAAAAAGGAGGCATACTCAATGAGTTGTGATGCCTATTGTTGTAGGCAAACTCAACCAGATATAGATACTCCTGCCATCTAGACTGATGGTCCATAACATACATATGAAGGATGTCCTCCAACACCTGATTAACTCAATTTGTCTGTCCATTGGTCTCAGGATGGTAAGCAAAATTGAAGTTGAGCTGTGTGCCCAATGCCTGCTGTAAGGCTCTCCAAAAGGCTGATGTGAATACTAAGTCTCTGTTAGAAATGATACGGTGAGGTACCCCATGTAATTTAACAATCTGATCTAGGAACACTCTCACCACAGATGGTGCATTGTACGTCATACATATAGGTGAGAAATGTGCCACCCTGGTCAACTTGTCAATTGTCACCATGATGGTGTCATGGTAGCGTGATGACATAGGAAGACCAATAATAAAATCCATGGAAATGGTGTCCTATTTCCACTTAGGTATCTTGTGAGGGTACAACAGTCCTGCTAGATGCTGATGCTTGGCCTTGACCCTCTAGCACTCAAGGCAACGAGCAACATATTCTATAATGTCTTGTCACATACTTGCCTAATGGTATAATTGTCGCAAGTCGGCATGCATCTTCTTCACCCTTGGGTGTGCTACATAAGGTGCTCTATGAGCCTATGAAAGAATCACTACACAAAGATCACCTGCACAAGGTACATAGATGTGTTTTCGATGTCTAAGAAAACCATTAGACTCAAGGGAATATCCTACGAATCTACCATTAAGGGACCTCTATTTCAGGATCTCCTGCTGTACCTCAAGAAACCACTCATCCTCAGGTAGATGTTGTATGATGTGCTCTCTCAAGTCCACACTCAATGTCAAGGTCATGATCTCATGGTACCTTTGACTTGGTGTCAGTGACCACATTCTCCTTCCCTTTGATGTAGTGGACATCAAAGTCATACTCACATAAAAACTCCATCCAATGCCGCTGGCAGGTGTTCAAATTTTGCTATGTAAATATGTACTACAAGCTATGGTGATCTAAATGGAGCTCAAAGTGATGACCCAAAAGGAATGGTCTCCAATGAACAAGAGCATGTACAACTATTGTGAGCTCTAAATCATGAGTAGGGTAGTTCAGCTTATGTGTCTTGAGCTTTTGTGACTCGTATACAATTGCCCTACCACCTTGCATGAGCACAGCTCCAAAACCCTCAAGTGATACATCTATGCAAACAACAAAATCCTCTATAGGATCTGGAACCACTAAGATGGGAGCGCTGATAGGATGGTCCTTGAGGACCCCAAAGGACCTCTCACACTACTCGGTCCAAGTGAAACTCTTCCCTTTCTGCTGAAGGGAAGTGATGGGGCGTGATCATGGAAAAACCCTCTACAAATCTACAGTAATAACCGGCTAATCCCATGAAACTCCTAACCTTTATCACACTGGTGGGTGCTGGCCAATCCTAGATAGCTCTAATGTTTGATGGATCTATGGAGATGTCATCACCTGATAGGATGTGCCCCAAATACTATACGTCTATCCTGAAGAAAGCACACTTCACCAAGTTGCCATACAGCTGGTTCTCTCGCAAGCATTGCAAAACCTGACGTAGATGATCCACATGCTCCTCCTCGGTCTATGAATAGATCAAAATATCATCAAGAAAATGATCATGAACTGATCTAATTAAGTGTGGAACACCCCATTCATGAGACTCATGAACACTGTAGGGGCATTCATCAAACCGAAGGGTACCACTATGAACTCATAATGGCCATATCTGGTTTGAAAAGTAGTCTTATGAATATCTGCCTCTGTGATGCACAATTGGTGATACCTAAATTTTAGATCAATTTTTGAGAACACTCTGGCTCCCTGCATCTGGTCAAAAAGGTCATCAATCCTAGGCAGAAGATAATGGTTCTTCACCATCACCTTGGTCAACTGCCTGTAATCCATGCACAAGCAAAGAGACCCATCCTTCTTCTTCACGAATATAACTGGTGCACCCCATGGTGAAATGCTAGGTCAGATGTGCCCCTTCTCAAGTAACTCCTTTAACTGTAGTTTGAGCTCTGTGAGCTCATGTGTAGTCATCCTGTAGGGTGCATAAGACATTGGCTCGGCACCTGGCACTAGATTAATGTGGACATCTACCTCTCTGTGTGGAGGCATACCTTGTAATTCTAGCAGAAACACGTTGGCAAACTCTCTCAGGTTAGGGTGATCATCCAATGAAGCCTCAGGCTCATCCTCTGATCTATCACTGACCGTGATAGTGAACATCTGACATCCCTTTTGCATGTAGTGCTTAAGCTACTGAGCAGATATCATATGAACAGTTGTGGGCTTCTGAATGCCCACTATCTCAACCAATGAACTATGATCGTCTAAGCAGCTAATCACCCTTCGGTGACAATCTAGCTTGGCTCTATGAGCCACAAGCCAATCCATACCCAAAACCACACCATAGGATCCTAGTGGCATAACTCTAAGGTCACATGATGTAAAGAAGGAACCCAAGGAAATCTCACAATCCTGAACCATGTTATCTACTGACATCCTGGCCCAAGAGGCCAACTCAACCTCCCACCTAATGTCCTGCCTAGAAGCCACTAGCCTGTAACGTTCCACTAATGATGTAGATAGAAAAGAATCGGTAGCTCCAAAGTCAAAAAGAATAGAGATGGGAGCATCCCTGATCGTACCTGATGTCTCAATCATGGATGCTTGATAGTCAGCCTGGCGGTTATCAACCACTACAAACATGCAGTGGGTCTTGCCCACATCTCCTATAGTCTGCTCTGACCCTCTAGAATGGGGCTATCCCCCTACTGTAAATCCCTATGGACACTCTCTAGGTAAATGCCCTGCCCCACCACATACATAACACGGGCCTCTAGCCTGTAACTGCCCTGACTGAGTCCTACCTGACTGCTGTTGTCTAATCCTTCCTGTGGACCCCTGTGGACCTCTATACGACTGTTGTGACCTCGTGGGTCCCACAGATGATCCCTGTTGTCTTTGATCTCTACGCGGGCCCTGCTGTTGCCAACTATGGTTCTATCCTCCCTGAGCCCTCTACTGGGGTCTAGACCTTTGCTGATGCTACTGCTAATGCTGTGGAGGCCTAGGAGGTAATGATGAAGAATTAAATCCTCCTCTCTGTGGTGTTGGTTGTGGTCTATGAAAGTTTTGCTGCTGTTAGTGATTACGGTCTTGAAACTAGGGGCGTGAATTCTACCCTCATCCCTGAATCTCCTCTACAATATAAGCCTTCTTGGTAGCCTCACTCATAGTCTGGAGATCTGCCATAAGCACTATTCCTGCTATCACCTGATTCAAACCTCTGATGAATTTGTGCACTAGGAGTTTCTCATCGTGGAGATACTCTGCATAATGTGAAAGCTCAATAAATCATCTCTCATACTATGCAACAGTGAGTCCTCTCTGCTGTAAGTCATGGAACTCATCTATTCGGCGTTGCCTATAATGATCTAACAAGTAACATGCATTAAAGCGCTCTATGAAAGTATCCCATGTGAGTGTGTCTAATCATAAATGGTACTTGTACTCCTCAGTACGCCACCAAGTAGCTGCTACATCTCTCAAGAGGTGTACTATCATGCATGCTTTCGTGTTGCTCCCATAAGGTCACAACATGAAGCACCTGTCTAGACTGATGAGCCAAACCTCAATCTTGGCTCCCTCTATAGCTCCTACGAAGGTAGGTGCATTAAGCCTAAGTAGGTCTCTAATGGGATCTCCTCTGTCTCTATGTCCTATAACCAACTCATCCATACCATACTCATAAGGTCCATGATGTACCTGCTCTACCCTCACAGTCTCATCTTGTCTTGGATTTCATGGAGGACTCCTACTTCATGCTCTGCAAGCTGACCCTACCTCCTCCACTATAGTATCAGGTATCTCAACAAAAGGCTCCACACATGGCACCTCTCACAGATCAACACGGGGCTCTACATGTGGCTCAGCTCGCGACTTAGCATGTGGCTCCTCACGTGGCTCCTCTCGGGGATCATCGCGAGGCTCGTCATGTGGTGCTGGTATAACTGGCTGTAACCTCTCTAACATGGCCTGTAATGTCTGCAAAATCTAAGGACCTATATCAAGTACTAGTGGTGCCTATGGTACTGGTGGATCTGCTAAGGCTACTGGTAACTGTCCCTCTGCAGAGGAATCACTGTGCACCTTAGTGGATGTAGTGTTACGCGATTGTGCTCATCGAACATGTTAGGGAGGCATCCTACAAAACATGGTAGGCACTAATTAATCAAAGTTGCAGAATAAATAATGTGCCCAAATATGCCCAGTGTTTAAACTTGGGCTCTGATACTAAATGTCATGCCCACATTTCCCATGCAGTCACAACATGCATAACATGTGTCATGTCCACACTTGTTATGTGGTCATGACATGAAATATCAAAAAAAATCCATGCTTCCCTAGAAACCCCTTGCACACATAAGCATGCTTGGTGGCATTACGCTTAAGGTGTAAATGTAACAATTGAATGTGGGTTAAAGCGTTCACATGCACATACCAATCACAATGTAGGCCAACTAGGGGGGTCAAAGCGACGCGGTTAATGTCGCCAATAGGGTTAGGATCAATGATCAAAACCCTATGTTAACCTATGTGAATGAAGGGATTTTGACGTAAGTCAAAATCAATTAGCCAAAAGTCAAAAGCATGAGAGGATGATAAAATACCAAAATTAAGTGACAATACTTGGCAAAAACAATTTTATAATCCCAAACAGGGTTAAACTTCACTAACCTGACTAAACCCTAATTTCTAGAAAAATCTAGCAGCATAACACCTCAAGGGCATGAGTAGGGTTTATTGTCGTAAAATTAATTTGATCGAAAGGTTTACTGATTTGGATTAATAAATTACTTACGTCCCACTAGTTGAATTGGTAAATCAGATGATTAAGTTAATTGATTGTTTTTCAACAAAGTCCGATCAATTTGTTCTCTTTCACATTTTCTATAATTTAAAACTTTTTCAACAAACCTCGATCAATCTGTTCTCCTTCACGTTTTCTATAATTTAAAAAAATTTCAACAAAGCTTGATCAATCTGTTCTTCTTCACATTTTTGATCAATCAGAGTTATCTCTGCATCATTTACATTATTCCTAATTTCTTGGTAGATCAGATCTTGGAAACAGGTTCTACTAGCTTCGTTTAAAAAGGTTTACTATGTTTCCGAGTGGGATTTAAAACAACATTTAATTTAATTTTGTTGATTAAATTGCCCCAACATGATTAAGGGGATATTAAATTTTAATTAATACTCTTGCCTTAAATTCTTCCAACAATAAAATATTATTTTCTTTAAGGCAAAAACCATAGCCCTATTTTTGAAACTCATGCATTTTCTCCTCTTTGTTTTCACTTTTATCTTTCTCTCTTTTTCTCTCATTTTTCTTTTGTTTTATCTGGTTTTGTTTGAGGTTTAAAGGCCACATATGAAATGCATATAATGGTTTTTTTAAAAAATATATATGTTCTTATTGTGTTTATAAAACTAGATTCTCTTTTAATATATGTATATTTTTTGTTGTTTTCATTTGAAAAAATGTTAAAGCCCTAAATATATTTTTGGTTTATTTTATTGGCAGAGACGAGGAACTGTGGACAGGTGCTGCTAGGGCAGTGGTAGTGGTGTGTTGAGGTGGCCGTAGGGTGGAGATCGGGAGGAAGGGAGGTGATGTGGAAGAGGATGGGCAGAGGTAGGAGCGACATCAGACTATGCAGAGGGGTGGAGTCAGGGGAAGGTCGCGGCGATGTTCGGTGCAGACTGTGCAGAGGGAAGACCGTGGAAGTTTAGAGGTAGTGGGGAGTGTGGGGAGGGGGTAGAGACCCCACCCACATCCCACATAGTGGGGTGTGGGTGGGGGCTCTACCCCCTCCCCACACCCAATACATAACAATGACGGTGGGGGGGTTCAACCCCCCCACCACTCCACTCTTTTTTTTCTGTATAAAAATAAAACTTGCGAACTATTAAAACACAGTCACCCTTCTTGTTCGGCATTGTCTATTTCTTAATATTTTATTCTTATTTCAGTTTTATTCAATGTAATATATATATATACACAACAATCTTAATTTTTATAATTCCAATTCACAGTCAATGCTATAATAAAATATATACAATATATATATATATATATATATATATAGATATATAATGAGTATAATTAACACAGTCAATTTTGTTTGACAGCTTATAAAAAAAATAGTTTATATTTTTTTTTAAATACATATAAAAATACATTCATTCTCCTACACATAATATATATATATATATAATTTATACTTTTAACTATAATTTTTCCTTCTAAACACTTATAGATTTTCTATTCTAATCAAATATGCAAGGTATGTATATATATTTTCTTTTATCAATTTCTGTATAAGGCAAGAACTCATTTTTTTTTTAAACAAAATATATTCTTTGCAAAATTAATATTCACATTTTTGTAAGGGAAGAAACAAATACAATTTAGTAAATTCTTCTAAAACTTAACATTATCTAAATTTTCTCTTTTTCACAATAACAATATACAATTTTCATGTTTGTCACAAAATAAAAAACCACAACTTTACTAATTGATAATTTAATATAACATACAAATGCAATAGCTTTATAAATGACTTTTCTTCCTTCCACATTTCTTGAATGATAAGAATTAAATCAACAAATTTTAACTTTCAATTTCAAATGTAAATAGACTACACACAAAAATAAAAATATACATTTTTACAACAAGAGAGAGAACAAAGCTCTTCTCTTGGACAACTAACAAATGATCAAATCTCCTAAGTACGCCAATCTCTCTCTCAAGAGCTAAAAGAGTAAAGGAAAATAAAATATCAACTCCAAGAACAAGGTGTTTTCTCCAACTTCACAACTTAGCTCCAATGAACCTGCATATCACAACAATGGGAAAGAAAACCACACATCTTGCTCTCCTCCTGACCATAGACCTGCAAGAGGGTCACCCCCAAGCTAGGGAGGTCATCCACACACTTGGGAAATCATTCCTCTTCACAGCAACGCATTCAAACATCGAAACACAATTTTACACCCATGGATAACACAACACATGAACTCAACAGCATGAGTTCAAAGGGGTAGGGGAGTGGACACACTCAGCTCAAGAGTACCACTCCTACAAATATCTCAAAACAAATATCTCATAAGGCCTCTAGCCAACACACTTAAACACAATTTCTACAAAGTTTCCATTTTGGCTCTCAAGCCATTTCTCATATTGCTCAATATCTCATATATTGCCCTCAAGGCTTACAACACCACAAAAATAAGGTAATGACCCTGACGAGATTCACTCCTCCCCTACCCCACACTTGTTGAGCATCTTCTCCCAAGTGGGAGAGGCTCTTACAACACCCTACAAATTTTCCCTACAATAACAATAAAAACTCAAGAAAATAGATCTCACACATAGCATCATGCAAGCAAACAAAAATACAAAGGGAAGGCCTTAGCCTTGAAGCCAACCTTTAAAATCTACATTATGGAAGATGGTTGATGTAGAGCTTCTTAAAAGCCTCTCCCAACATACGCCACAAAACTCTCTCTATCTTTCTCCCCAAAGTAAAATTCAAACAATTAAAATTTCCCAAAAATTCAACAACCCATAACCTTCTTCAAGGGGGATTAAAATAAGCTCAGCCCATGAGTTTAGAGGAATGGAGAGGTGGCACTTGTCACCTCCTCACTCTTCCTTCCCACTACAAGCAAGACCCATGGGATGGGTGTTGACACATGTCACTCACCCATCCCCAAGTCTCTCTCACCCCTCCACTTGTCCTCTCCCCAACATGTGGGAGAGAAAAGTGGAGCTTAAGAGGGAATGGGTGACACATGTGTCCCCTTCCTTTCCTCCCAAGAGGGACCACACAACTCCAAGGTACCCTCATCAATTGTGAGAGAGACTTGGAGTCATGTCCTCCACAATTGGTAGGTCTTGGAGACATCTCCAACCTTGGGAAGTGGAAAGGGTTGGGGTTGAGTGTTGGGACCACTCATCCTCTCCCTCCCATGCCTCCAATTTCGTCACTTAACTTTAGGGTGAAGTTAAGGTGATCAAATGGAGGTTTACCGAGGGTTTCCCAAGTCAAAAGGGTCCCTAGACCCAAGGGTTACAACCCAGGGTCAAGTTTAGCTCATTTTGAGCATCAGGGTTAAGTTAAAGCACATGAAAAGGCGTCTCATATATTAAAATTAAAAAAATGAAATTCAAAGACAAAATTCTTACAACACCCATTAGAATTCAAATTAAAAGAGGGGTAGACTTAGCCCGATTAACAACATGCAATCAATATTACAGAATTTCATCATACACAGGGTTGATCTTGGTTCCTCGTGGAACTAGATCAGCTTCACAAGGGATAACAACATCGTGTGTGGGATGATCTCCAATTTCTGTGGCTTGTTAGAAATACCTGTGCACACAATTGCAAAGTTAATTCCGTATATATATATAATAGCTGAAGCAAATTAAAAACATGCACTCGCATAAAATATCTCAAGTTCACTTAAGCATAAGGAAGTTACTTTACAATTAGATTCTAAATTCTACATTTCAGACATCCATTCCCAAGATTAAATTGCAAAACCAATTTCTATCTAACATCACCCAATTAGTTTTCCCATAACATCATTAGATAAAACATCTAACATCATTAGTAAAGCAATATCCAGGTCTAACACATCATAAACATACTAAGCATAACAAACCACATACATCAGAAAGTCTAATAGTCAGGAAATTCAGGATCAATAGTCCCACAAGTCTAAATGTATCAGCAACAGTAAAGTAAATAATCAAATGTACGGGAATGAAAAAGGCAGGCCTCACATCCATTTAACATAGTCCTAGCAACCCCTTGAATTGTTCTATTCTTTCTTTCAACAACTCCATTCTGTTGAGGATTCGTAGGTGCAGACAATTGTCTCTTTATCCCTTGTTCTTCATAGAAAATATTGAATTTATTTGATGTGAACTCACCTCCTCTATCAGACCTTAAGCATTTGATCCTCAACTCTAACTCATTCTCAACCATTGCCTTGAAATCTTTGAACTTGTCTAGGGCTTTGGATTTTCTTTTACAAAAGTGACCCAAGTCATTCTAGAATAATCATTAATAAGCAACATAAAATACCTATCACCTTGCAGACTTCTTGTTCTTGTGGGACCACACAAATCTGTATGTACTAGCTCCAACAATCCACCAGAGAATTATTCTTTGCTTTTGAAATGTGTTCTTTTTTGTTTCCCAAATTGACACTCCTTGCAAATGGTGTTGGTAGGCTTCACAAGTTTAGGCAAATCTCTTATAGCTTGTGCATAATTTATCTTCACCAAATTGTCAAAATTGATATGACACATCCTTCTATGCCACAACTAGCTCTCATCAGTCTGAGTCAACAAACAGTAATCAGTAGTTCATTTCAAGTGATAAACATTACCTCTAGTCTTATTACCAGTAGCAATCACAGTTTCAGAGCTCTCCATGATCTTGCATCCATTGTCCTTGAATCTTAGATCATAACCTTTTTCACACATCTGACCAACACTCAGAAGATTGTGCTTTAAACCCTTCACATATAGAACATCATTAGTATTGTGCTTTCCATCAAAAGAAATAGATCCTCTTCCACAAATCTTACCAGACTTATCATCTCCAAACCTAACTAGTCCTCCATCATACTTTTCTAGAATTACAAACTTACTTTTACCACCAGTCATGTGATGTGAGCATCCACTATCAAAAACCCATTCATCATTTCCTTTCTCAATTTGAATAGCCAAAACACTTTCTCCCACTAGTTTTTCTTCCTTGACAGAACTAGCTGGATTAGTAGACACAAGTTTTTCTTTAATTGCAATAAACAAGAATTTATTTGCACTAGTAGTAGCATCAATAGACTCATCATTTGTTACACCTTCATCATCAAGATCTCTAACATAATAGAATTTCTTTGGGACCCTAGGTCTATTTTCAAATCTCTTTCTATTCCTTTCAATTCTCTCCGGACACCTAAAAGCATAGTGACCAACCTTACCACATGTAAAGCATTTGAAAGGTAATTTGCCTTTGAACTTATCGAAACCTCTTTGTAGACTATCAACAAAGTTGGCTTCAATTTCATCAATCTCATCATCAGGTTCCACCTTGTACTTCTCAGCTCTGGAGATCTTTTCTGAATTGCTGGCTTTGAAGGTAGATTCAATCTTTGGCAATGCATCACCAAACTCTCTCATTTCAAACGCTGTAAGTTTTCCAAGCAACTGATCCTTAGTTATCTTTGTTCACAATCATCTCTTCTTCAATTGTAGCTACCTTGTGACTGTAAGATTTAGTAAATGACCTAAGAATTTTCATCATAACTTCGTTCTCATCAATAGTTCCTCCCATACCTTTGATTCCATTGACAATTTCATCAATCTTTTGAATGTAGGCTATTATGTTTTGATATTCGCCTATCTTTAAACCTTCATATTTCACTTTCAAGCCATGCAATTTGGCACTTTTTATAGATTCATCTCCTTCATACAGATTTTTTACCTTTTCCCAAAATTCAAGAGCAGTATCTAGATCCATGACCTTTACCAACTCAGCGTCAGACAAGGCACTTAACAGAGCATCTCTATCTTTTATATTTAACTCATATTCTTTGATTTCGTCTTCAGTTGTTAAACCATTTTGAGGCATGGTATACTTTCTTTCTTCTACTTTCCATACTCTATAACCAAGACAAAGGAGATGGATTTTCATTCATACCTTCCATAAAGCACAATTTGTCCAGTCAAACTGTAGAGCTTCCTTCTTATAAGACATCCTAGATCAACCTCAAGATGTTAGGCTTAATTCTGAGGAACCTTACTCTAATACCAAATGTTGAAATACACAAGACAACTGAGAGGTGGGGGTGAATCAGTTGTCTCAAAAACTTTAACCACTTATGAATATCAACACATCAAATGTTCAATCACTATTATTAAGATTTAACCATGAAAGCATGAAACATGAAGCTCAACACAATAACACATTCAACATATTCAAGACGAGAATTTTTACGTGGAAAACCCTATAAGGGAAAAACCATGGCAGGTGTTAGCCCACAAAAATAAATATGTTATAACAATACCAAAAAATAGAGGCTCACTGCCTAAAATGCTCACTGCAAATGTTGGGGCTCACTGCCAAGATCGGCTCACTACCAAGGGGTGGCTCACTACCGAGGGTTGGTGAATTGATTTGATAGTTTCTACTCCATGTTTGGGTTCAATTTGATTTAAGCATAGTATAACTCATCTTCTCTACTCTTCTTGCAACTGTTTACTTATCTTCACAATTTTACACAAGGACATCTTTTTCACAACTTCATTACATGTTTTTATACAATTCATCAACATTGAAATGTACATCAAGGTTAGCATTACATTCATCAACCATTGGAACAATCTCCAAGGTCGACATTACAAACATACATAGAAATAGGTATGGACCTAAACAAAATTAGGTAAGGAAAAGATGTATGTGGATAACATTATGCCTTATTTGGGACTCAAATGCAATCTTCCATGCCACAACATGCTTCTACAATCTTCAATGCATCTCCGCAAGTAGTGAAAACAACCAAGTCGGCCAAAATTGGTGTTAACACTGAGTCTTCTAAGAACAATCTTCATCCACAATCCAAATTTCTCTTTGCAAATCAATCCAAAGGTAGGAACACGATCAACAGACATCCACAAGCACATTGTAATCACCAAGAACATCCACACAACATCTAAACACTTTATCCATAAGATTCCTTAATCAGGAATAGTTGAACATAACTGTTATCCACTATTATATAGAAAGGATCACTTGCAGACCACCAAATCATGATCCATTGGAGTTGGAGGTACTTATTATCATTACAAACTATATTCTAAAACTATAGACTGAAATACTTCAATGCGGAGGAATGCAGAGCATAATACATTCTCCCTGTCACCACTAAATATATATAGAAAAAGCAGTTTTCACTCTGGTGAACATAACTCACTCAAATCTTCATACCAAAGCCTCAAACTTGGAACATAGAAAGTTGAGACATGTCTCTAACTAACTTCGAATCCATAGACAAAGATATTCATTCTACAAGAAATGTGGAGCAAACTATTGGACTGCTCTGTTGTAAACAAAGATACTCTTCAATACACTATTTCCACTAGAGGGGCAAATTTTCTCAAAAGAACTTGGAAATTTAGTATCAGGAATACTTATTCATTATCTTCAACACTTATATAACCTAATGCAAAGCATCTAACTCATTACAAGTAAGCATCAAAACAAGAGCACAGTTGATAGCATCAAAACAAGAGCACAATTGACACCATTGACAACACAGATATGTTGACATCAATGACAACATCGGTTAGGCACATACTTGCAACACCTTTGACATCATATACATCACTAATTTCCCATCTAATTAATTAAATAAATTTTTATTTAATTAATTAGCTTAACTCATCCCTGAAACATCCATCCATTCTTCATCAATTTACTCGTAAAACTGAATTAATCTAATTAATTCAACATTATACCTTTACTAACATCATCCCAATTAATTAAATACATATGTAAATATTTATTTGGTTAATTTTTCTACTTTTGTAAATCGGATTAATTAGATAAATTACACTTATTTAATTAATCTACCCTACTAATTAGCCTACAACTAGCCTTGTTGATTAAATAGCCAATATTTAATTAGCTATCCTAGCCTACCTAGCCCCTAGACTTGGATTAATTAAATGAATCATTATTTAATTATTCCTAAACCCTAATTAGCCCATCCACTAATTTTCTCTAGCCATATTAATTAAGTTAATCACCCTAATTAACTTGGTCAAAGCATCATTTACACTTTTTCCCACACTCACAAACTAAAAATTCCAAAAAATACAAACCCTTTCTATTTTCATGTTAAAACATCTTCCACAAAAATAGCTTGCAAATGTAAGACCCCCAAAATGTGCATGTATCACATGAACTTCACATTTCCACATAACATGGAATTTTTAATTCCACATCCTCCCAAGAAAATAATTTTTTATTTCCTCACACATAAAAATCACCTCCCTAAAATGAATTTAAAATTTATTTTTATTCTCCACCCTCCAAATTTGTTGATCAAATCCCAACCCTCCATCTCGCATTCAATCTCATCCATTGATCTCAACTTTGAATCTCCATTGTTGGATCAAAATCCCTCCAAATTTTCCTATAAATACAAGCCTCCACAAGCCATTTTCATATCTCAATTTGAAGCAAAGTTATGATGCCAAAATATCCTCAATTCCTCTCAATTTAGCCTAGTTTTGTGTTGTGTTTGAGAAGCATTCCACATTTCAATTTGGGTAAAGCTAGGAGATTCATGGGTGCACTTCTTCTCAACATTATCAAGGAGTGAGGGAGACCTCATTTCAAGGTATAATCATTTGGTTTTGTATATTTGTTTATGTTATTTTGCCTTTTTGTTTCTCTCATATTCACTCCTAACCATTCTTTGTCCTCATTATTCTATCTATTTTCATATGATGGACCATCATAATTTGAATTTTGAACTATATTAACATTCCTTTAATTCTCTAACTTGCCTTCTTATAGTCATGATCATATGAATTTATTTCCTTCATGTATGTCATATTTCTTCTCTTCACAGAGTTTGTAGTGTTTCCGCCAAACCATGTCTCCTCTTTGTCATTAGTAAAGCCTATTTTCCTCTGGAAGTTTTGTGAAGGACAATTTGGTGTTTCATGGTCATCCCATTCTCCACATAATCCACAGTATATTGAATTGACTTTTTTTAGTGTTGCTTTGGTGTCTATTTTGATTACAATAGCTTGTCTTTCACCTTTCATCGTAGGACATTCATTCCTCAAGTAGCCTTCTCTTGTGCAGTATGAACACTAAATATTAGGTATTTTTTTCTGAGTATTCTCCTCCTGCTTAGCCAATATCTCATGTCTCAGCTTCACCTACTCTAATTCTAACTTCTCCAATTCTAGATTCTCTTTCATCTTATCTTGTCTGCACTTAGATTGAGACTCTATTTGGCAAGCTAATGTCACTTCTTCTGCATATGTTTCAAAAATCCTTCCATCTAGGGCTGATCTTATATCAAGGGTTATTCCATAAATAAACCATCTATCTTTTTCTTCTCACTCAATGGTTCCTCCAATCTCCTTGTTCTCTCCTTGAATCTCTTATCAAACTCCTTTATTGATTCTTTCTCTAATTGCATCAAATCTCTCATCTTACTTACTCCTTATGTCAGAACATCAAAACTTCAAAGTTCTCTAAAAATATCTTCTTGATCTCATCCCATTCCTTGTCATTGTCTGGGTATGTCTTCTTATACCACTTCAATGTTTCATTCCACAAGGTACCTATGAAGTCAAAAAACTTAATTTCGTCCCTTGTTACTGTTGTGATGTTCACAACATGCCCCATTATGCTCCTTAGCAAAATGGGGACCCCTGCTGATGTTTTGCTTTTTGCTTCTGGTTGTGTTTTTCTGCTTTCTGGCGGTTTGGTAAAAATGAAGGTCAGGTGCATCATCATCATGATATTGAATAAGGTTGGTCATCATCATGAGGTTAGTTTGTCAAAGTTCATATTTTGTTTCTGTGACCTCATATTTAGAAAGAGCTTGAAATTCCATGCAGGTTTGCCTTTTACTTCACTTGAAAATTCGTCCATATGTGGAAGTTATGCACGGTCAAAGTTTTGGTCAAACCTGATATTCGCAGGAGGATCATCATATTTTTTATATCCTAAGTCATGTTGACAGGATCATCATGATCTTGGTCTATCACCCGATAAAAATCATGCAGTTGCAATATCCGGACGTCAATCTTAAGTGGTAGTGCCCTTTACCCGTCAAAGGCCTTATGCGCATCGTCAGCATCATGATTTCTTTTAGGAGGGTCATATTTTATAAACTCGGTTTTGCTGTATCAAGGACATCATCATGATATTTCAACCCCCCCCCCCCCCCCGATAATATCCTGAGGTTCAAATATCATGATGACATCAACTTTAAGTCACGGTAAGTTTCCCCGTCGAGTGGTCTTTTGTATTGCGAGCATCATCATGATATTTCAACATTACCTGATCTTATAATATCATGCTGATCACCCTGACTTAGAAAATTCATCATCGGCATATTTGCATGCGCATGTTATAATCCTATCGCAAGGTCATCATCATGATATTTGCTGAAGTTCGAAATATGATGATGACGACTTCATATCATCCTGATCTTTCACGGGTCATTCGCTGAAATTCGCTAAGTAATGGAGACATCATCATCATAGTTCAATTAAGAGGATCATCATGTTCATATCCTCCTGGTCGCCTTTTTTTGCAATATCATGATGATCACCCTATCTATTCAGAAGAGGTCGATATTGCATTCCCCAACAGCATGATCATTTTTTTACAATATCACCCTAGCGCAAATATCATGATGACCTCAACTCATCCTTGTGCTCCGAAAACGAAACATCATGATGACGTCATCATGATAATTCGATGAGGAGGGTCATCATCATATTTTTATCCTGTCCTATCGTCAAGATCATCATGATCTTGTTTGTTCACCCGACATTTCGTGAAGTCCTCCTGCCGATGAAGTAAGACCTTTTGAATATCCTGATGATCCTCATCAGCATCACATTTTCCTTCAACAGGATATTTTCTAAAACATGATCCGGTTGGCGAAATATCATGATGACGTCATGTTCTAATTTAACGAAAGGCCCCGAATATCATGATGACGTCATCCCGATCTGATAAACGAAGAAGCTAATATCCTGATGATCATCATCATCATTTTTTTTTCTTTCAACAGGATATTTTCCAAAACACGATCTGGTTCGCGAAATATGATGATGATGTCTTATTCTATGTTCGACAGAAGCAAATATCCTGATGATCATCATCATCACATTTTTCCTTCAAGCAGGATATTTTCCAAAGCACGATCCGGTTCCCAAATATGATGATGATGTCTTATTCTATGTTCGACAAAAGCAAATATCCTGATGATCATCTTCATCATGCTGATTTTTTTCGAGAGGGTTACCTTGGCCGCAAAAAGGATCATATTACATTCATCATCCTGATCATGCTCCTTAGGTGACCCGATATCACAATTATCCCCTGATCTTAACTGAACATGATGATAACGTCATCCCTAGCATTTCAATGAAGCCCGAATATCATGATGACGTCACCATCATTTTCCTTTCCTCGGCAGCATGATCATATTCATATCCTCCTATTCTTCTTCAACATGATGATGATGATGATGATGATGTTCTTTTCCCCAATATGCAGAACCGAAATATCATGATGACGTCATCTGGACCTTCAGGAGGGAATGCATCATATTTCCAGAATATCATGATGATGAAGTGAAATATCGACCAAAGTGTTTTTTTTGACACGCCGATGGCGATGATCATGCCGATGGGCGGGAAATGAAGCGGTGGAGTTTTAAAGTGTTTTTTTGGCGCCTCTGGCATTTTTCGGTCAGCGATGGTTGACCCGTGAACTTTGAGCAGTCTGAACGCATTTTTGACGCGTTTTGAGAGGATTTCTGATCTGATTTCCACAATCTTGCGTAGTCACCTGGATTTAAATGCTTATTTTAATTTCCTGCTGTTTATGTGTTAAATGGAATACTTATTGCTTGTCTTGTCTTGCAGGCTTGCAGTTGAGGAAGCAGCTATAAAGTCAACACAGTGACCTCATAGAGGCAGAAGATCTGATCTCAGAAGCAGGAAGATAAGGATGAAATGCGAAAAGTCAAGGCCATTCAAGTAAAGAAGAAGGTTGCAGCTGAAGGTATTACTGCAACAGACAAACAGAAGTTATTACCCAGCTGCCGGAACTTCTCAGAAGGGGCAATATTTCACCCAGATTTGACACTGCTCTGAGATATTTTTGAGAACTGGTTCACCTGTATTTATTGCTGTAACCAGGGGTTTGAACCAGGGATTCAGTTAGGTTTTTGCTGTAGTGAGGACAATCAGAATGTCTTTATATTGTGCCTCCCTACACTGTAATAGTACACACAGGGATTTTAGGATTTTACCAGAATTGTAGAGCCTTTCTGGGCATAGTTTAGTGTAGAAGAAGGAGGTCGCCTGTTGTCTGCAGCAAGGTGTGCGTGGAATGTCTGGCTGCCTTACTGTATCTGTAAAGCTTGTAAGTTCTCTGTAGTATGATCAATGAAACTAAGAGTCATTCCTACATTGTAAATCATGTATGACTATTCGTTTCTAATACAATAGAATCTGGAGTTCTGCATCTATCTTCTGAGTGTTCTCCTGCTCTTCTTTGTGTTTTGAAATACCTTCTTTGAGAGCTTGCAATTTTAAATGTATGTTTGTGAAAATGCTCAGAACTTACATTTAGGGTTTTTACTGTGGATTTGATCAAACTACTGTGGTATTTACATAGTGCATAACAGAAACACTTAGATCCTTCGGTAGATTAAATGAGGTATAGTTTAGATCTTTCTAACTTTTCCCAACCCATCTGAAATATTTAGCTGAAAATGTAGAAATCCAAAGGAAATTGTCTCAAATTTGAAGAAGCATGTATAACAGAGCTATAAGTGGACAGTTTTCATAAACAGATAAAGAAGAAAGCTGCAAAAAAAATCCAAGAAAACCGTCTGAAACTTGCAGCCCGGTAACACTTGTATGCAAATGAACAGAATACTTGTTGAAATCTATGACCTCTTTGCATATTCTTAGTCCAGTAAACCACAAAATAAACCTAAACTACGTAAGGCCCCTTGAACATTACAGCTTCACATTGACCAACTGAACTTGACCTACCAAACCATTGTAGACTTGGGATTAGTTGAATCACCAAATGATTCCTTCTTGTCTTTCAAGTATAGTTTCAGTTCATTTTTTGTGAATTTTAACTTATTGTTATGATTGCATCAAAACAATCATCAACAGTTTTCTGGCGCTAGAAGGATGGCTAGAAGGCTTGCATATTGTAATCATCAACAGTTTTCTGGCACTAGAAGGAGGGCCTTCCTGAGTTAGGTTTCATTTCAAACTGGCTAACGACAGTAACAAAGTGACTAGGTCTAGGTCCAGTTCAGGAGATATATTTGTGCAACTACCTGATACAAGGCGAAGTAAAAGCCCTTTAATTTGGAATCCAAAAATATCGCAAGCAGGAAGTTCATCTGGAACACCTCCTGGGTCACCTTTTAACATCCGTAGTATTGTAAGTCCTGATAGATCACTGTTCAGATCTTTAAATCTTGGTTTAGGCACTCCTGGAGGTCTCAATCCTCCTCTAAATCCTAATCCACCAATCAATCCAGGTATTTCTGCAAGTTCAAGTCAAGCTCAAACACCTGCAATGGCTTATTTCGATGTCAATTCTCCCATATTCTTCAATGATTATCATGACATGCCAAAAAATCCGGAAAAGATATGTCCCAAATACCAGTTGCATCAGGACCCAGAAGACCATATTAGAATATTTAAGGAAGCATGTTTTAGGGCTATGTTAGAGCACGAGGATGTTGTGTGTAGATTGTTTCCTTACACCTTTAATGAGCAGGCCTCTAGCTGGTACGTAAACTTACCCAATGGTTACATTTCTTCCTGGGCACTTATGGAAGAAGCATTTCTGTCAAGATTTAGAGGACCCATTGACCCTTGTGCTTTGTATCATAAACTGGCTACTATTAAATGAGGTGAGGGAGAGCTAATTGATAATTTCAATGATAGATTTCAAAAGGCCTATTCTAGGCTAGTAGCCCCTTATACCATAGATGATGCTCCCTTGTTGGCTATGTACTATGCTGCTTTGGATCCTTTAACTGCCATGTTTGTCAAAAGAAAACCTGACATAGATTCAATATCCAAAGCCTATAAAGAGGCAGCCTCAGTGAACCAAGAAATGAGACATACAACTAACAGTCCATTTGGAGGAAATTTTGGGGTGCAGAATCAGGCACACCCATGGAATGGAGCCCCTATGCAGCATGCTCCACTAATAAATCCGGTTCCTTCTTACACACCTGTGTATAATCCTACTCCAATCCAGGCTATAACTCCTTACACGGCTAGTACTTCCAATAATAGTCAAAATAATGGTCAGCCTTTCTTCCAACTTCCTAGGGATGTAACTGTGGCAAAAGCACAAGAGGATAGGGAATAAATCAAAGAGATTACTGCACATTTGAAAAGATTAACAACTGAAGTGACACAGCTAAGAAATGAGAACCTCTATGGAAGAAGCAACCAAAACTACAATCCACATCAAAATCACAACCAAGGCCAAAATCAGAATTATAGTCTCAACCAAAATCAGCAGTACAATCAGAACCAAAACTACAATCAGCATCAAGGCCCCAGTCAGGGGCAACCAATGCAAAATAGGGGGCCAGTGATAGATAATAGGACCTGGGGCAATAATAACAAAAATCAGAATCAACCTAGGCCACCCAAGACATGGAACACTGGGCCCAACAACGGTACTCTGGCTTCTCCTTTTGAGAATACAGATAATCATGGTGCAAAACAAACAACTAGCATACAAATGGCCAATACAGCACCCAAAAATTGGTGCAGATTTCACAATACCAATGCCCATGCTGAGCACGACTGTCCTCAGTTCCACTTGGCAGCTAGTATTTTCAACGTAGATGTACAGCCTCCTACCTCTGAATTTCTCATTCCTAAGGGTAATGAGGTAGTACCCTCAGAATATGACACAGCATTAGTCTTAGAAACGTTTACCTTTGCAACTGCAGAAGAGAAAGAGGATGAATTGCTAGAGGATGAACCATACTGTTGTGAAAGTCTTTATCCTGAATCAGCCTTTGTGTTAAATGCTTTTCAGTTTCCTTTTGAATCTGAAAATGAGATATTAAATGAAATAGAAGAGGTGCAGGCCTTTCAACAAACAAATAAAAGCCACACCTACAATTTGAGGAACAACCCTAGGCCGGGAGGACCTTTCACCACTTCCACTCCCCCAAATAACATCAATACACCCCCAGATCAGAATGCTAGCAACAATCCTGCCATACTTAAAGCTAGTCAGCACACAAATAACGGAACAGCAGTGCAAAAGGATCAAACAAGTAAGACAGAAACAATAGAGACAACAAGACTAATGAATTACTTATCAGAGGAAATAAAGAAAATGAAGGTTAGTATACCTCTAAATGAATTATTGAAGACCCCAGGGATCAGAAATGCTTTTTTAAAATCACTGGACACATCCATAACAAACAAGATGTCTGCTGATATAACTGTTCCTAGTAGTGATTCACCACCTAAGGAGAAAGGTAAGAAAGTTGAGCAGCCTTCCAATACAAATGTGGTAATACATGCGGATAAGAGGGATACTCAACCTTTCTTGTTAACTGTTAGGTTGTGTGGGAAGAATATACACAATTGCATGGTAGATTCTGGTGCTTCAGCCAACGTAATGCCCTTAGGAATATGTAAAACTCTTGGGCTAACTCCCACCAAATCTGCCAAGGTTGTCACGCAATTAGATAAGACCGAGGTTAGCGTGATAGGAGAACTCATGAACATACAAGTGCAGTTAGCTTCAGACCCTAGGGTAAGCCAAATCATTGACATTCAAGTAGTGGATATACCCGTAAATTATGGAATGTTGCTAAGTAGGGATTGGTCCAAAACATTAAACGGATATATGGCTACTGACTTTTCACACATGTGGTTACCGTGGAGAGGCATCCCAAACCAGATCAGAATAGGGGCAGAGCCCAGAATGAAACATATGATAACAGAGTATAATCGAACTAATGAAATATTATATGCTGCTGTTGAACCAGGTGTCTATAGAATTACCAACAATGGGATGCAGATTGAAGAGATTATGATGTTAAACATTAGAAAGAAGTGTGTCAGTAATAGAATAGCACTATTCATCGAGTCTGATGGAAATTCTTCAGATGAAGAAAATAATGCAATAGACAAATTTGGTCGTGCCATTAGACAAGAGGTGGAAGAGTGCGTTACACACAATCTCCCAGTCCAATGTAAGTTATATAAAAATAGGTGTAGGGTCCATGATAGGCAACATTCTAAGGAGAATTGTGAAATATGCAAAGACATCATTGAATATGAATACAAAAAGTGCATAGGGAGGATAGAGTCACAAGAGAAAAATGAGAATCCTAATCCAGCACAGAGATATGTTCAGGATAATATAAGTGCCTTGATTCCAGATCTAGGGAAAGAAATAGAGGACGAGGGTAGTTATCTTTCTGAGTTGCAAACTAAAAACACACATATGCAAGATAACCAAACGGAAAAACCCATGAATAAACAAGACAACACCCCACAGGCAATAAAAGGGACAAAGTATGCCAAGGTAAAAGATCAGAAAAGTAAAGATGGCATGTGGACGTTAAAATGTGATGGGTCCAAATCAAAACAGGGCGCAGGTGCAGGTATTGAACTCATAAATCCTCAAGGTAAATCACATTTGGCAGCATATAGATTACAATTTTCCTGCACTAACAATATTGCTGAATATGAGGCCCTAATTTTAGGACTTGTCATGGCCATCAGGAAAGGGGTAAAAACCATCAGAGTATTTTCAGACTCTGAACTAGTAGTCAGACAAGTGAGGAAACTATATGCCTGCAATTATAAGAAGATGATTAGTTACAGACATAGAGTTTGGGGTTTAATGGATTCATTTGATGCTTTTAACATAGAGCACATTCCTAGAGAGCTAAACCACAGGCCAGATGCGTTAGTAGTTGCTGCTAGTACATTAGAACCATTGACATTGTCAGGATTAAGATGATTTGCTGTTGAGCTAGTTAACGTACCCAGTATACCAGACAACGTTACACACTTTCAGGTATTTGGAGAGGATCAGCAAATTATTGATTTTCTGACTTGTAATGAGGCATTTGAGGCCCAAATTATTGATGAACAAGAAAGGCCTGAAGTAACATGGGACGAAGAAGATATGATCAACTTAAAGAGCAACTTCTTGCCAAAAGGAGTAATTGAATTAGAACACATCTTTGACTTCGACAGAATAATAAGACAGAAAGACTTACCCAAAACAGAAGGGGGTAAGTGTGATTTACATAACTTAGGGACTGAGCTAAATCCACAAAATGTACTAATTGGGAAAGCTTGCTCTGAGAAAATCAGAAAAGAGGTTCTGGACGTTCTGAAAAAATATAAACATGTCATAGCATGGACTTATGAAGACTTGAAAACATTCAATGAGTCCATCATAACTCACGTAATACCTTTAAGAAAAGAAGTCAAACCATTTAGGCAGAAACAGAGGCCTGTGAATGCCATTCTAGAGCCTTTAATCTTTGAGGAAGTTAAAAAACTACTGTCCGCTGGAATAATTTTTCCAGTCAGACATTTTGTCTGGGTGGCTAACTTGGTACCAGTGAGGAAGAAAAACAGAGACATCAGGTTGTGTGTAGACTTTAGAAATTTAAACAAAGCATCTGAAAAGGATAATTATCCTTTGCCCCCAATAGACGAAGTACTACAAGCAGTAAATGGCACAAAGATGATGTCTTTTTTAGATGGTTTTTCAGGTTATAATCAGGTTATAATTGACAGAGAGGATAGACTAAAAACCACCTTCACTTGCAAATGGGGAAATTATGCGTATAGAAGAATGCCTTTTGGTCTGATTAATGCAGGTGCCACTTTTCAGAGGGCCATGGACGTTGCTTTTCGTGGATTATTAGGTAAATGTATTGTTGTATATATGGATGATTTAACTGTGTATTCCAAGGATGCATCCACCCACGCTGAGGACCTCAGAAAAGTACTCCAACGATGTGAAAGGTATGGGATTTCCCTTAATCCTAAGAAATGTATATTTGGCGTAACTGAAGGTAAATTATTAGGCCATGTCATTTCTGAAAATGGAATTTCAATTGATCCGGATAGAATAGAATCCATAAAAAATTTGCAAATACCAAACAGTAGGAAAGAATTGAAATCATTTTTTGGTAAAATTAACTTTGTTCGGAAGTTTATAACAGGTTTTGCAGAGATTGTGCAGCCGTTGAATGCCATGTTAAAGAAAGATGCACAGATGGAATGGACGCCAGTAGCCAAAGCCGCATTTGAAGATATCAAGGAGGCAATTTCTAATGCCCCTGTATTGGCAAGTCCAGACTACACATGCCTGTTTTACATCTACTCCTTTGCATCTTCTCATTCTGTCGCTGCTGCCTTGACACAGAAAGGTGAAAATAATGAAGAGAGGCCCATAGCATTTATGAGTGCGCCTCTGAAGGATGCACAGCTGAGATATCTAGATATCGAAAGACAGGCATTTGCATTAGTAAAGGCTGTGAAAAAATTCAGACACTACATTCTGCGCAGCCAGATTAAAGCCATAGTACCAGACGCAGCAGTAAAGATGTTGCTGATGCAGAATGAGCCTGGAGAAAAAAGAGCCAAATGGATCACCACGCTGCAAGAATTTGACATGGAGATCATTCCCGCAAAGCTGGTCAGAGGGCAGGCGCTGGTGCAGACAATAGCAAACATGGATCCAAATCTAATAAAACAGCAATATGTATTGAATTCCCAAGATGCATCAGGCTGGTACGATGATTTAAGCACCTTCCTGATAGCTGGAAAGTACCCAAGCAAGATGAAGGCTTCTCAGAGGAGAGCTTTGAAGATTAAGGCACAGCATTATATGGTGCAAGGAGGTCTTCTATTCAGGAAGAACCATGATGGAATTTATCTGAGATGCATAAACAGAACTGAAGCTGATAGAGTGTTGACAGAACTACATGATAAGTACGGAACCGGCCATGGTTCCCATCTAGCTACAACACACAAAATACTGAGAGCAGGCTATTACTGGCCCACTATATTCAAAGATACTAAGCGTCACATCAGAAGCTGCCACACCTGTCAGACTGCAGCAGACAAAGGGAGAAATCTGGCCAATCCACTGCAGCCTGTGATCGAGTCCAGACCGTTTGCACAATGGGGCTTGGATTTTATTGGAGTTATCAATCCCCCATCTTCTGCAGGACACAAATTTATATTGACGGTAACGGACTATTGTACAAGGTGGACTGAGGCCACCTGCTGCAAATTTTCCACAACTGAGGTAGTTATCAAGTTCCTTGAAGAAAACATTATCACCAGGTTTGGAACGCCCTATTCATTGGTATGTGATAACGGCCCTGCTTTCTCTTCTTTAAAATTTTCTAAATGGGCATTTGAATATGGGATCATTCTAAGGTTTTCTTCAAATTATTACCCTCAAGGTAATGGACTGGCTGAATCAACAAACAAAATCTTATTAGACATCATCAAGAGGTTAATTGCCAAAAGTCCTAGAGAGTGGAATACCCTATTAAGATATGCATTATGGGTAGACAAGACCAAGTTCAAAACAGCTTTAGGTAGCACACCTTATCACTTAGTTTATGGGACTGATCCCATACTTCCGATTAATCTAAGAATACCAACCTGGAAGTTTGCCAATGAATATCTAGGCTTTGATAACCATAGGGAAGCCAGAATAGTGCAAATGCTACAACTAGAGGAGAAAAGAGGTCAAGCCCTTGAGAAGTTTGCCAAACACCAAGCAGTTGTTAAGAGGTGGTTTGACAAAAGGGCAAGAGTCAAAACATTTAGGATATCAGACTTAGTGTTGTGCTGGGACAAAGCACATGAAAAGAAAGGAAGCCATGGAAAATTTGATAAATTATGGCTGGGTCCATTACAAATCTCAGAAATAATAGGGGATAACACCTTTAGACTTAAGACCTTGACTGGAGAAGATGTGCCATTACCAGTTAATGGCCAGCATTTGAAACACTACTTCCAGGCTTGAAGGTCAGGATGAGGCGGTCCCTTTTTTCTGAATGTAAAGTGCTGTAGATAATGTGTAGTTCTTCTTTTGTTGTTTTCTTCTTGGGTTGGCTGTTTGTATAGCTTGTCCTCTGTTTGTTTTTTTTTGCTTTTTTGTACAGTTTTTTCTTCTGTTGTGTTGTTTGTACAGCCTGTTTGTTTGGTTTGTTTGTTGTCTCCTCAGCAGGGATCTTTATTTTACTGTAGAGTATTAAGGAGCAAAACTAGCAACCATTCAAAACAGTATATAATTTAGGATATTCAGGTTAACCATTTGCAATTTACACATAACCTGTCACTGTCATGAATGTAGAGAGTTGCTCATCTTCTGAAGTTTTGTATTCAATAAATGTGATTGAGAATTCGAAGCAGGTTTCTCACGATGACACACCTAAAATCCTTGGGTTTGTTGAACATACCAGTGTAGATATTAGGTGAAAAATTAGAGGTCACCCTTGCTACCATTACAATTCTCAGCTTAATTTCAGAAAGTGTCCACTCCTTGCATCATGAAGTTACAAATTGCTATATCTTATGAAATCTTTCAAAATTAGAAAACAAAAAAAAAATAATAAATAAATAAATGAATAAAGCGGATTATACTGAAAATCTAGATTAAGCCATCTAAGTAACTCTACCGGGGCTATGGACGCTCACTGGTAGTGGGGCTCTACTTAGGAGAATTGTAACGATAACCTTGCCGGGGCTATGGACGCTCGCTGGCAGCAAGGCTCTATCCGGTCGGCTATGAGGGAATATCCTCACCTACGTAGGCTAATGTCAGTCACTGGTTTGTTCAACCGATCTTCAAGATGAGGATAATTAATCACATGCACACAACTAAACTGAAAATGGAAATTCATGCATCTTTATTGAATACTTTGAGTCTCAAGCTGAATAGTAATTTGCAGGAAAGATAGTTGGAAGTTATGAGTTCATTTCATCTAGTTTCCTTGAACACTCTGAATTTAATTGTTTTGTTTTGGTTGCTAGTTGTTGTGATGTTCACAACACGCCCCATTATGCTCCTTAGCAAAATGGGGACCCCTGCTGATGTTTTGCTTTTTGCTTCTGGTTGTGTTTTTCTGCTTTCTGGCGGTTTGGTAAAAATGAAGGTCAGGTGCATCATCATCATGATATTGAATAAGGTTGGTCATCATCATGAGGTCATTTTGTCAAAGTTCATATTTTGTTTCTGTGACCTCATATTTAGAAAGAGCTTGAAATTCCATGCAGGTTTGCCTTTTATTTCACTTGAAAATTCGTCCATATGTGGAAGTTATGCACGGTCAAAGTTTTGGTCAAACCTGATATTCGCAGGAGGATCATCATATTTTTTATATCCTAAGTCATGTTGACAGGATCATCATGATCCTGGTCTATCACCCGATAAAAATCATGCAGTCACAATATCCGGACGTCAATCTTAGGTGGTAGTGCCCTTTACCCGTCAAAGGCCTTATGCGCATCGTCAGCATCATGATTTCTTTTAGGAGGGTCATATTTTATAAACTTGGTTTTGCTGTATCAAGGACATCATCATGATATTTCAACCCCCCCTCGATAATATCCTGAGGTTCAAATATCATGATGACGTCAACTTTAAGTCACGGTAAGTTTCCCCGTCGAGTGGTCTTTTGTATCGCGAGCATCATCATGATATTTCAACATTCCCTGATCTTATAATATCATGCTGATCACCCTGACTTAGAAAATTCATCATCGGCATATTTGCATGCGCATGTTATAATCCTATCGCAAGGTCATCATCATGATATTTGCTGAAGTTCGAAATATGATGATGATGACTTCATATCATCCTGATCTTTCACGGGTCATTCGCTGAAATTCGCTAAGTAATGGAGACATCATCATCATAGTTCGATTAAGAGGATCATCATGTTCATATCCTCCTGGTCACCTTTTTTTGCAATATCATGATGATCACCCTATCTATTCAGAAGAGGTCGATATTGCATTCCCCAACAGCATGATCATTTTTTTACAATATCACCCTAGCGCAAATATCATGATGACCTCAACTCATCCTTGTGCTCCGAAAACGAAACATCATGATGACGTCATCATGATAATTCGATGAGGAGGGTCATCATCATATTTTCATCCTGTCCTATCGTCAAGATCATCATGATCTTGTTTGTTCACCCGACATTTCGTGAAGTCCTCCTGCCGATGAAGTAAGACCTTTTGAATATCCTGATGATCCTCATCAGCATCACATTTTCCTTCAACAGGATATTTTCTAAAACATGATCCGGTTGGCGAAATATCATGATGACATCATGTTCTAATTTAACGAAAGGCCCCGGATATCATGATGACGTCATCCCGATCTGATAAACGAAGAAGCTAATATCCTGATGATCATCATCATCATTTTTTTTTCTTTCAACAGGATATTTTCCAAAACACGATCTGGTTCGCGAAATATGATGATGATGTCTTATTCTATGTTCGACAGAAGCAAATATCCTGATGATCATCATCATCACATTTTTCCTTCAAGCAGGATATTTTCCAAAGCACGATCCGGTTCCCAAATATGATGATGATGTCTTATTCTATGTTCGACAAAAGCAAATATCCTGATGATCATCTTCATCATGCTGATTTTTTTCGAGAGGGTTACCTTGGCCGCAAAAAGGATCATATTACATTCATCATCCTAATCATGCTCCTTAGGTGACCTGATATCACAATTATCCCCTGATCTTAACTGAACATGATGATGACGTCATCCCTAGCATTTCAATGAAGCCCGAATATCATGATGACGTCACCATCATTTTCCTTTCCTCGGCAACATGATCATATTCATATCCTCCTATTCTTCTTCAACATGATGATGATGATGATGATGTTCTTTTCTCCAATATGCAGAAGCGAAATATCATGATGACGTCATCTGGACCTTCAGGAGGGAATGCATCATATTTCCAGAATATCATGATGATGAAGTGAAATATCGACCAAAGTGTTTTTTTTGACACGCCGATGGTGATGATCATGCCTATGGGCGGGAAATGAAGCGGTGGAGTTTTAAAGTGTTTTTTTTGGCGCCTCTGGCATTTTTCGGTCAGCGATGGTTGACCCGTGAACTTTGAGCAGTCTGAACGCATTTTTGACACGTTTTGAGAGGATTTCTGATCCGATTTCCACAATCTTGCGCAGTCACCTGGATTTAAACGCTTATTTTAATTTCCTGCTATTTATATGATAAATGGAATACTTATTGCTTGTCTTGTCTTGCAGGCTTGCAGTTGAGGAAGCAGCTGGAAAGTCAACACAGTGACCTCATAGAGGCAGAAGATCTGATCTCAGAAGCAGGAAGATAAGGATGAAATGCGAAAAGTCAAGGCCATTCAAGTAAAGAAGAAGGTTGCAGCTGAAGGTATTACTGCAACAGACAAACATAAGTTATTACCCAGCTGCCGGAACTTCTCAGAAGGGGCAATATTTCGCCCAGATTTGACACTGCTCTGAGATATTTTTGAGAACTGGTTCACCTGTATTTATTGCTGTAACCAGGGGTTTGAACCAGGGATTCAGTTAGGTTTTTGCTGTAGTGAGGACAATCAGAATGTCTTTATATTGTGCCTCCCTACACTGTAATAGTACACACAGGGATTTTAGGATTTTGCCAGAATTGTAGAGCCTTTCTGGGCATAGTTTAGTGTAGAAGAAGGAGGTCGCCTGTTGTCTGCAACAAGGTGTGCGTGGAATGTCTGGCTACCTTACTGTATCTGTAAAGCTTGTAAGTTCTCTGTAGTATGATCAATGAAACTAAGAGTCATTCCTACATTGTAAATCATGTATGACTATTCATTTCTAATACAATAGAATCTGGAGTTCTGCATCTATCTTCTGAGTGTTCTCCTACTCTTCTTTGTGTTTTGAAATACCTTCTTTGAGAGCTTGCAATTTTAAATGTATGTTTGTGAAAATGCTCAGAACTTACATTTAGGGTCTTTACTGTGGATTTGATCAAACTACTGTGGTATTTACATAGTGCGTAACAGAAACACTTAGATCCTTCGGTAGATTAAATGAGGTATAGTTTAGATCTTTCTAACTTTTTCCAACCCATCTGAAATATTTAGCTGAAAACGTAGAAATCCAAAGGAAATTGTCTCAAATTTGAAGAAGCATGTATAACAGAGCTATAAGTGGATAGTTTTCATAAACAGATAAAGAAGAAAGCTGCAAAAAAAATCCAAGAAAACCCTCTAAAACTTGCAGCCCGGTAACACTTGTATGCAAATGAATAGAATACTTGTTGAAATCTATGACCTCTTTGCATATTCTTAGTCCAGTAAACCACAAAATAAACCTAAACTACGTAAGGCCCCTTGAACATTACAGCTTCACATTGACCAACTGAACTTGACCAACCGAACCATTGTAGACTTGGGATTAGTTGAATCACCAAATGATTCCTTCTTGTCTTTCAAGTATAGTTTCAGTTCATTTTATGTGAATTTTAACTTATTGTTATGATTGCATCAAAACAATCATCAACAGTTTTCTGGCGCTAGAAGGAGGGCTAGAAGGCTTGCATATTGTAATCATCAACAGTTACTCCCTTTCAGTTCCAAATAGACTATAAGACAAAAATGTACTTTGCTGCCTCAGTAGTATCCTTCTCAAATACAAGTAACTTAACTAGGGTATCCATGATTTCTTTTCTCCCACTCTCTGATACTTAGTGGTAGATTTCCTTGGGTCTGCTTTGGTTAGGTTGACTTCTATCAACTTGCTTCCCTTCTCTTCTATTGTCTCTCTATAGTTGGATCTCAAAGTACTCTTCTCCTAAAGCTTCCACAAAATTGCTCTGGATCTCCGCTATTCCTTCTACTTCTTTGTTTACTTGAATATCTTCATTTTCCACTAAAATTCTCTTGACTTTATATGGCACTTGGGGTGACTCATGGTCCAAGGATTGTGTCTCTTCATAGTGTCTCTTCAAACTAGGGGATACTCTTTAATTTGTTAATGTCATCATGTCATCTTTGCAAAATAACCTTCCAAAATCCTCATAGTTCTTCCAAATATTTAGCATATCTTCTTCTTCTTTACTTATCTCCTTTATTGTTTGGCAAATTAGCTCCTCTATATTTCTCATCCATCTTCAAAATCTCCAGTGTTAATTCATAATTTCTGGTAGTCTGTGCCATAAACCCTAACTCACCTATATCTTCATTTTCTCTTCCACATTCTTCTCTGGTAGTACCTCCAATGGTGTGCTCAGCAGTTTCCTCCATAACATCTTCTATCTTTTCACCTTCTAACCTCCTTTCTTTGATAGCACCCACATTGTCATGCTCAACAGCGTCTTCTATGATGCGCTTGTCTTCTTCTTCCCTTTTGGTAGCACCCTCAGTGGTGCACTCTTCCAATTTTTCCTCCTTTTCTGCCACATCTTTTGTTATCCTTCCTTTCTCCATCTCTTATGCCTTTTCCATCCTTCTATGGTAATGTTCTTGTCACTCCTAAATTTGCTTCAATCTCTCTTCTCTGCTTATCTCCATTCTGGTTCTAATTTCTTTGCCAATGCCTCTTTTCCTCCACTTCTCTCCTTTTTCCATGGGTTTTCTTGATTTGGTGTTCCATTAGTCCTCTTATATCCCATGGGCTCTATGTTTGAAGAGTCACATCATTTTAGAGGCCCTTGTGGACCTTACTCTCTATCTACTTTCCATCCCCTTAAGTGCATGCCCCCTCTTACAGAGGTAGAAACCTATGGAGACTTGAATTCCTCCACACTTTGAAAATTTTTCTTGCCACCCTCTCCTTTTCTCCTTTCCAGAACTCATCACTACTTCAGATGTTTTACCCTTCCAATCTTTCACTACCTTCTTTTAGGGTCTTGACAATAGAACCAAATGTTAGAAAGAAATGTAGAGATACCAGTCTGGAGATCCTGTCCCCAGCCAAGTCTTTGTAGTCAGTTTATACCCCGATCAGGTAGCTATATATTGATAGAAAAACATAAAGAATAACCAAACAAACATCACATATGTATCAAAATAATATTAAACACCAACTTATCCAGTACTGACAAACCTCCATATATATATATAACAATCAAAAGAATACATCATCATTCCATCCTTTAGTAGGTCTGAGTCTCTACCTCATCCAATACATACATGACTTCTATGTCATTGATTACATCAAAATATACTCCTATTCTCCTATCTTACTTGCTTACTTTCTACCATCTCCTATATCTATATGTATACTATATCTATTTCATGTAGGGATGTGTCTTATGTTGGCTTCGGCCTCCACAAGATGTGTAATCTCCTCTGGTCAGCTTTGTTATCTATTAAGTAACCTACTAACACTCCTATCTTGGATGTTACTCCTACAACCCCTTCCTTGTAGGTGATGGAAGTCTCATCAAACTTCTCTCTTAATATGCTCAAAACATCCTCCAGAGAAGCAATATCTATTGAAATTCTAGTTTTTATAGATTTTGGGGGCTTCCCTGGTGTTTTATATCTTTTAGATGTTTGTGAATTCTATTTTTGGCATTGAATTCCCTTATGGAATTCTCTTCTTTTAATGATGAGTTAATTGAGTCTAAGTCCCTTTTATCAATAGTGTCTAAATGATATACATGATCTAGAACAATACCATCACCATAAAATTCCTCTGGTATATCATCCTTCAAGCCAAATTCTCACATTTGGAAAGAAGTAAGCCTAGTATATTGTTTCTTCCTCATATCAAAATCATCTTTACAATTGGCCCAAAAATCTTTGAGAGAATGCTTGTGTTTATAATTGATTGTAGGAAACAATGGATTAAGTTTACCCACAAGATCAAAATCTTCCCTAGCTTCATAAGTTTTCAAGTTAGGAGTGTTTAGCTCTTTTGCTACTATTTTAGCTACCACAATCAAGGGGTATTCATAAAATCCTAGTACAAAAGGATATTTTACCCCCGAATTTATGCTTTCTAGATGATTTCAAATGCACTTCACTAATTTGTCGAGAAAATTCCATTAGAACAATTCTAACATTGCAATGCACCGGAAGGAGAAATGATGCTCTCTTGAATCCTACAATTTTGATGTAAGTGTATCTGGGAAACTGAATAAAACATTGTCCCCATACTCTAATCAAATCCATAGCTTTTTCTGACATCCTCCAAGCTAGATCACCTATCAACTATAAAATGATTACATATAAGAATGCATCATTGATACTTTTGAGGTTTTTTTATGCCTCCTCCAATTCTAATTGAGGATAAAAATCCCAAATTTTCTTATCCCTAGGGCCTTCTCCTCTTACACCCACAACAATTGATCTTGGAAAGTTTCCAACTCTTGCCGCTAACCAAATGATATAAGATGTCATATAAAACCTTTTAGTATTCACAACTGACATGAGTTGCGCATGTAAAGTATATGATACCATGGTTCCCCAATCTAAATGAGTCTCCCCTTTGATAGTAAAATAGATAAACTAGAACATCCAAGTCTCATATGTCTTGGATTCTTCTCTACCAAGACCTCTACTAAGCAAGGTAATAATGTCAGCAATATCTCCATTAAAATCTTCCCTTGTCAACTTGGAAGGTATCTTAGAAATAGAATTCTTGGGGTTTAACAACCAATGCCTATTCAAACATCCCTTATTCCCATTAACATCCAAATTATACTATTTAGTGCTTCGGTAATAGTTAATAAACCGGCCTCCCTATATACTAGCATATCAAAGATTAATATGATCATTGGAGTTATAATGTCTATCAATAGATTCTTGCTTGAATCAAACATTTCCAAGTTTCCTCTGGAATGTAATGGTGGGAAAGAGTAAGAATAAGTTCTAGACATTTAACAACTAATGAGAAACTAGATATATTCCCCAATCCCAATTCTGCAATTTTCTTTGCTTTAGGCGTAACATCTTCTCCAAATGTATCATGTTTGAATTTTTCTAGATCAACATGTCCCAACTCTATGTCAGTTATGTTCATGAGCTCACTCTTGATTTTGATTATTGATATTTCATTGTTATTAGATGTTCCTTCTTCCTTTTCTTCCCTTTTTGTTTCTGTTGCCTCTTTGGTTTTTTCTTTGATCCCTCACCTATTGTCTCTTGTTCAATTTCTTCTAAAGACTTACCTGAATATGATAAGGTCTCCTCACTTTGGTAGGATGATGTCTCACCCTCAGACATTTAATTGAATTTAGAAAAGAAAAAGATATGTATAAAAATTAAAAAAAAGCTTGGAGAGAACATTAAATTTTAAGCATTTTGAGTGTTCCTATGTTCTAGTAGAATCACGGGACTATTTTAGATTTTTGTACCTAGGTCCAAAAGTGGATTTGGGGCCCATAGTCCTACTTGGCTTAGCAAGTTAGTAGAATAAATTTAGTTTTTAAGTTTTATTCATTCAAAAGGGGCAAAAGGCCTATCTGGAACCAAAGTCCCAATCAGGGCTTTATGCTAAGTTTCCAAGTCTTAAGATTCTACAGGGAGTGGAGCGTTAGGAGGATCTTGGTTTTTAGGTTGATCAAGCTTTAGGTCCAAAAGACCTTTCAGGGCTTGAGGTCCCAAAAGGTTATCATATTCATTTGTGAGGTGCAGGGCTAAACTTGTTTTTTGGTTACAAAACTTTAAGCACAAAGGACCCTTTAGGGCTCAAAGTCCTAAAAAGGTCTATGGGAGGCTGGACCAATTTTGGTTTTAGGCTTATTTTTTAAAAAAATTAGGTCCAAAGGATCCTTCAGGGGATGAGGTCTTGAAGGACCTTTATGTCTTGTAAAAATTCCTTACGTCTTTCCCGCAGAAGACGAGACTATTTTCAACTTTTGGATACTGAAGGTTTAAGGGCCAAAGTGTCGATCGGGGCCCAAATTCCCAGATGGATCTTTGAAAGCCTATCTTTCTATGTTTAGTTTGAGAAACTCTTTTTTTTAAGACCCGAGGAACAAAAATTGAATTTTTAGGGATTTTTAAAGAGCTCGACTAGTTGAATATGATTGGCAGAATTTGAACCTACTTATTTTAAAACCTAATGCTAAACAAAAACCTAAACTATCAAACAAAATACAAGGAAATAAACCTAAAACTAAACCCTAAACAAACAACAAACAACAAAACCTAGAATCTAACAAACAAGTGAAAAACAACAACTGAAGAAAGGAATAGGGAGAGAAACCTTACCTCAAGGAAAGGAAATGGGGGAAAAATGTGAGCTAAGACAATCAACAACACCCTCACACATGCATAATAAGATTATTATTGATTAACCAACAACCACCAAAAGAAAATGCCTCCAATACATGGGTCATCCCACAATAATGGGTTACACATTTTGGCCAAACTTGACATTAAAATCAACATTTTGAACTAAATCTTCACATTCTGACACCTATAGCCACTAAACCATTAAAATTTTGAAGATGATGTGAACTAGTGATTTGTGAGATTTTATCTGTAGATTCTAAATATATATTTTTAAAAAAAATTGGAGTTAAACTGTAAAATTTATTTATATCTCATTTGATAATTAGTTTTAATAGTAAACAACATTTTTTTAAAGTGATGTGTATTCTGTCGCACATAACTTTTTGTCTACAAAGGATAAAATTCTGCTTCTTTCCAATTTAGATTCTTAACACTGATATCTAGGGCATGCATTTGGTTTCATAATGTTTTGTTGATTTTTTTTTAATAAAGTTTTGAAGTCAAACCAACTATAATTTAGACATAGGCATATTTCGTCAAACATAACTTTTTTTGTATGAATCAAAATTCAATTTTTTTTTTGTTGAAACAAGGACATCAATACCTATGGCATAAATACTTTTTAGAAATTGTTTTCACTAATTTACTATTTTTTCATATGTGTGAAACAAAGACCTTGATGTTAATTGAAAAACCTACATTCACAAGAAATAAAAAATAAATATAATAATCAAATTAAATATATTTAAAATTATACTTTTTGGGAAGCTTATAATAAGGACTACATACTTACAAAACATAAATTTTAAATGAATTCATTTGATCCCCCAAAAGGTAAATCAAAAGTGGTCTTTTATCAGCATTTTGATAGGTGTAGAGGAGACTCCATTATAGGTATGGTTTAAAACTAGTGGGATTCTATCCAAGGGGGTTTGAATCTAAAGGGTTTTGATCAAACCCTCTTCAATTAAAAACCTTTAAATGGAACCTTTAAAGGGTTAAATCATTATATTTTCTAAAAATATGTGATTTCAACAAAAAATCAAGATGTCCTAGAAAGTGTAACCCATTATTGTGGCAGCACCCACATGTTCTAGGGTCTTTGAGCAGGCAGAGAATTATTGATCAAGGGAAAAATGAGGATTTATAATGCATTTAAAACCTTATATACTACACACAGTAACTGAGACGATCTGCCATTAATACAGTAGGTGGTCAGGGATGTAGGACCAAAACCAACTTTTGGACCCTACCACAAAAGTAGCCAAAAGATTGATCAGGACCCAAAGTCCCAAAGGGTCACAGAAGAAAATGAGAAGGAAAACAAACCTTGGTTAAATTCCAAAAAGGTCAGAAAAGTTGATCAGGACCCAAAGTCCTGATCGACCATTCCGAAAAGAAGCCCAAATCCAAAAAACATTGGACCCAAGGCCCATGATTCTGGGGATTAGAGAAATCCTGGGATATCCAAAGAAACACTCAAAACACTTTTTTTTGAGGATGCCAAAAGAAATTCCTAACTAAAAACTTAGGGCGTGAAAAGGGAAAGCACAAGACAAAAGAAAAAGAAAGGAGGAAAAACAAAAAGGGGGCCCCCCAACTAGAAAATAAAGGTGGGGTCGGTATGCATGGCATAACAAATGGTGACTCAACTAAAAAATGATTTGCAACATTTTGGAATATAGAACCCTTGAATTCCCCAAAATACTAAGTTTGAATTCATCAAAGATGACCAACAAAATTACAAGCCTTATAAACAAGGAGATCATTGCAACAGTCTTTAAGGTGAAGTTTGAGACTAACAATTGTGTGCAAATGATTTATTCCCTTCAGAAGCTTTGCTTGGATTCAAAACAAGACAACTTGCTTCCTCAAGTTATTTCATAACATTTACATTCTACGCATGATGCTCGTAAATAGATTTTCATCATGGTACTTGGCCAAGGTGCCATGAACATTTTTTTCACTAGAGGATGATTTTTCTCTTTAGTATTTTATCTCTTCTTTTCTCTTCTTATTTTTTTTATATATCTCTTTAAAACAACTAAAATAAGAAGTTCAAAATATCCTCGACTACAAAACTTTTTTGTGCCTCTATGAATCTGATGGTAGAGATCACAAAAATCATATTCCTTATGGAATTTCTTTGTAATATAAAATCTAAGATGGTCCCATGTATTCAATCGAGAACCAAGATTTGACTATCTTCAATATGAACCTAACATTCTAAAGTTGCTTGATACTCTAGAATCGCACCTGGACCCATTCTACTTCAAACTATCTCACCAGCTAAGTTGGTCATCTCCAAAAGGGTCTACCTTCATAAGGATTTTTTATTGTTCTCAAGGAAAACTAGTTAGTAAAATAGAACTAATGAATAGTATGGCATGGATGGTAGGCAGACAAAATAGATCTTATAAAAGACCTGAATGTTTTCCTCTCCTTTTAGAGGTATTAGTGTCCTCTTGAATGGTTATATGATGGGAGGGTGAAAGAAGACAATGATAAACAATGGTATCTAGGTTTCTCTTTTCAAATAGCCTTTTGCTAGTAATTATTTTTAGAATCTAATAAGGTATGAGATATTCAGATGGTAAATCTTATAAATGAGATGATATATTCTCCAAGTTGATGTTTTAGATAATGCTCCAAGAGGTGAAATCACTAAGTGTTCTTAGACTATCCAACCATAAGATGAATACCTAAACTATGATAGTCAATAGATTTTGCAATGGGATACCATTGTGAGAATAGGTGGCTGATGGAAAGGTGAAGTGGAATGATGATAAGAACATTTGAAGAACATTACTCCAATAAACTCAGGTAGATACAGTTACCTTGGCTAATTCTTATTCATCAAACTTCTTACTATTCTTGATCTCCATGGACCAAATAGACAATGCTCCTAAAAGATGAAAATAATTTCTAGATAGCCCCATTTTTGTCATACCCGAAGTATGGAATTGGAAACCATGAGCGAAAAGTCAATGGAGAATTCAAAAGATCTAATGTCATGATTAGATGTGAGGTCGACAACTATGGTAACCTTTGGATCTGTAAGACCACATCTCTGTTATCACCTTTCCCAAACTTTAAACAACTAAATCTTGACTTGTCGTACAATGCCTAAATGCGGGTTGTAGTGTGTTGATTGGTAATACTTGATATCCAAAATTATAGTTGATCATAGGTAGAGCCTTTCTTTTTAAGTAATTTGATGTAATCAATGCTAAGTTCTGGTAAGCTTCTTCCTTTCTTCTAAGTAATGAGAACTGATCTAGAACTATACCCTTTTGGTAATAAAACCTTTTGCAACACCAAGGTGAATCAACTATTATGAAAGTGAATACGGTAGTCTAAGGAATATAATTGCTAAGATTTTCACTTGAAGAAGGTCATTCCCACATCTAAATCCTAGCTAACTTCTAAATGTATTAAGATGTACATATGGTGTAGTATGTGTTATCAACTAGGATTGCACCCGTGATACAAAGCTATGAGGCTCAACAATCTTTTGTAACATGGGAATACCTTCAGGTTGTGGGTACCCAATGATGAAGGTAAACCTCTAGATTATGAGTTGGTTCCCTTTAGATCTCCTAGAAATTATTGGATTTGAATAGAAAAGGGATGGAAAGATAACTGGAAATGTAATCAAATCCTAGGAGGTGATGAACCATTAATGAATGATGGTTTAAATTGTTGCACAAACTCACAATTTGCTTCAACAAAGGGGTTAATCTATTCACAACTTGATTTAGGACATGAGATACATGAATATTTCATATGGAGGTAGCTGACCCTAGCATTTGCATGAAGGAAAGTGAAGTTTCACAACTACAAGCTACTAAAAGCATCTAAACACAACATATAACCTATACTAATCATGAAATAACTTGTTCAATCATTGCAAAGATGGAAAATAATCAAAGGATTTACTTGATTAAATCAAAGTAATTGCTTTACAATCATACAATAACAATGAAAACTAAGAATAAAACCAAAAGGAACTGATGTACTTTATTGAATCATCAAGGAATTGTGTATAAAAAAGCATTGAGAAAATGCTTTCAAACAGCTAAAACTAAGTTACAAATATCTCTCTGCCTCTCTGCAACATGCCAGAGAAAGCCAAAATGTAAGAACTAAGAAAAACATAAGTTTTTTCTCCAATATATCAAAAGAATGAACTCACAAGTGCATGAAAAGCACTACAGTTCAACTGCAGTCTAAACTAACTCCTCCAAGTTGATTCATGAGAAAAAAAGAAAAGCCTAGAAATGAGGCCTCATAACTGATCCAACTTGAGAAAAAATAGCTCCAAACTACCTCTCACATCCAGTTTGACCATGTGGAACTCTAAACCCCTCCAAGTTTGACCTAAAAACAAGAAAAAAGCTCCCAAAATATCTCAGTTAACTTCATCTCCTGATTTTCCATGACTTTGGGATGAGGAAAACAATGTGAACAAATAATAAAGTAATCAAAATGATTTACTTTACTATTTGTTATGAATCTGTCTATCTTTGACTTTTACAACTTTATGACAAATAATAAAGTAATTTATAATTTATTACTTTATTAGTTGTTTACATTTGTTCATAGGTGCCAAATCATGCAAGACTGAGGTGAATCTAATTATTTTCAAAAGGTTAAAAAATAATAACTCTCCTTATAACTTCCCTTTGACTTGCATAATCACTTCATGCATCCTATGATGATGCTAATAGAAACACACTCTCCTCACATGCAAAAGTCAAAACACATCATCACCATACATATGCATATGATATCCCCTTATGATTCTCATTTCATCATGACATTTCCATGCATAAGTGACCCTTGCATCATATTTCATTGACTTTAATATTTCAAAAACCCTAAGAAAATCAAAACAAATAATCATAGCCCCCATAGGCTCCCTTTGCATCATTAGGTTTTATGATTCTAAAGTGTACACCACATGCAACATCAACTTGGAGTTTGAATTTTTGATATGTGAAAAAAATACCACAAGGGGGTCAAGCCACCATTGGAGTTTGTGCCTACATACCCAAAAAGTAAAACTTTTGCCCTAATTGAGCTCATTATGTATTTTTTTCATTTTGAGGATACTCTGTGTTGCCGCCATGCTAGGGTTTTAACTTAGCTTTTCATGCATTTTGGGCTCTCTCAGAGATTCTCTTGCAAATATTTGGTCTTTTATGGCCCTCTACAATAGGTAACTTTACTTATCTGATGGCATTTTCTACTCCTCTATGTTTTTCTTCAGGTACTCTATTGTTTCCCTATTTCTCCTATGTATTATGCTTTGAGATTTGATTTGAAAATCTCTGGAATGAGTTAAATCACTATTGAAACACATGCTTATTTTATTGTATCTCCTATAGTCATGAATGAAATGCTAAGGCTTCATTTCTTTTCTCCATTACTACTTCTTTGCTCATGGCATACATGGCATGTGCTTGTGTTTATTTTGAGAAAAGAGGGTTCTCTCTATGGTTAACTCTGAAAATTTCACATTACTGATGCACATAAACACTATCTTCTCAAAATAACCTAAAGTGTCAAGGATTGTCCTTCATTATCACTATCGTGGCAATATCTATGGTTTTGTTTGATCTAGTATTGAAAGACTCTACAACTTTAATAATACTCTTTATCTATGGCTTTGTTCATCACTTCCCATACATCACTTCTATTGATGACTGTCACCTATCTCTTTTAGTGGTTGTGTAAGGTGTTGCCAACATCTTGTGTATGACTGTCCTATATCTTTTCTATGGCTTTATCTTGTGTATGCTATCTGGAGTGATGATACACTCATGACAGTGGCTTAGACTATAGACTACTCTCCATCTTTGTGGTTGCACCTATAGCAAAAGTATATGGTGATCATATGATGAATGCACTATCCCTAAGGTGACTGTTCCATTATGTAGATGTACTAGTCATTAATGGTTGTGCATGTGACGATTAGGACACCTTGATTGTACCACATCTTGATCTCTTTGACATTTAAGCATTATGAGTACACTTATCTATTGGTGATCTATGACTGTCCTCTTTCTAGGATTGTCTACATGCTTGGAAATGATGTCTTGAATTCCTTATGAATGTCATTTGTTGACTGTAACATTACATCTATGGCATTGTACTTGATATGTTTGACACATCAGTAGCATTGTTATAAGAGTGAGTTGTTCCCTTGCATACTAGATAGCTAATATGGCACTTATATTGTATTGTATCATTTATGACACTAGCCTGACTGTCTTGTAGCTGATAACATGCTTTTAATGGCTGGGGCAGTCATGATCATGACTAACTTTTTCATCTTTTATGGATGTTTATGTATTTGGAAGTAATCTTACACTTCACTCACAATAAAAGGTGGTAAATACTTGTTCTATTGTTGTCTTTGATTGCTGCTCCATAATGCATCCTTGGCTATCATGCTCTTGATGTGACTATTCTTCATCCCCTGATGGTGACTATCTTGATGTTTATTGATTGTTCCTTTATGTAGCTACATTGTACTCTTGCATTGCTTACTATTGTGATTGACTATGTGCTGCCCATTGTGGCTTTTATATTTTGGTGTTTATCAACTATATCCACCACATGAAGGCAATCACCATTCTAAGCACACACTGAAGGCTTGAAACAGGAGGTACATCTGAGAAATGAGGATTCTTTTTATAGTGGCACCCTAGTCATTGGTTTAGGGTGGTGATTGTCCTTCATGTGCTGGCTATCCTTGTAAGCATTAACAATACTAGAAGTTGTAGTCATTACCATAGTCATCATCTGTACTTCATTCACTTTTTGTACTTCATGGCTACTATGAATGGACAATGTCACTTATGAATTGATCTTCAATCAGAATATGCTTGTGCCTATTGATCTAAAAGTTTCTTTGCTTATCTTATATTCTCCTTAAGATCAAGAGGTAGCATGCTGGCCTCAACCCTTGTGCGAGCCCATTTTTTACCACATGCTAAAATGTCATGCATAATGATGAATGTACCTGTACTTGCACATTGCACAAACAAGTTAGATAAAACAAAAAATCTAATACTCATATGATGATTTGATCTTTCTATCTCTCTTGTACACTTCCACTATTTGTTGATCCAATGCTTCATGACATGTGCTATATTTTTGTTGGTAGGGCACACAGGAAGATTCATATCTAGAGCTCTAACCAATTATTTATCATGATGTAGGTTCACTTGAAGATCAGGAGAGGAGGAGCAAGAGATAAAGAAGATCCACTGAAGATTCTATCAGGCAATGATGGATATGCCTTTTACTTTATGCTTCCTTTCATTTCTTTTATCTTCAGATGCATAGCATATTTTATTTTCCATTTGTTCATCTACTCTCACAGCTTGTGTACGACCTTTGATTACTCTTTTCTTTCCAATGAATACAAATGCAACACTTGTGCAATTCTATGTATACTTCATTTGCAAAATGAAAGAAACATTTTAAAATGAATGAAGCAACATGTTATAATTCATGTATTCACGTTTATACTACAAAGCATTGAATAATGAAAACTGAATTCCTTTTCTTTAAACACCTTTAAATATGCAATGGTTAAGCATAACATAAATGTATGAAATATCTTTCACCTTTAATATCATAAAATTGTTTCAACTCTACCAATTTGAGCTGTAGGTGAAAATTTGGTAACATTAAGCTTCTTACAATGTCTCTCAATCATCTCAACAATCCAAGTTTTCATAAAGACTTTATGTTCTAGAGTTCATAAGAGATGGAAGTAAACAAAGGACTTAAAAGGAAACAACTAGCTATATACTGAAAAATGTTAAATAGAAAGACCCTAATAAAGTCACCTTGATAGTAAACTATGTACAAACCCCATCCAAAAATGGGTGGAACAACCACATAGGCGAACACATGGAATAAAGAGACACCAAAACCACATAAAAAGAAACAAGAACAAACATGAACAGCCAAAAAAAGAAAACCTATTCTATTATAATACAAATTGCTTGCAGTACCTTAAGGACTGAAATAATGTTTGAGGACCTATCCATTCATAGGCAATGGGATAGGTTCTCTAGTTAAAAAACTAATCTTGAAAGTGTTTTCCCTAAGAATTTTAGAGATTCGATAGGGGCCAAGCCATAATTTTTCAAATTTCTAATCGTCACCTTTCTTTTTTTTGGCTTTGTCCCATAATATTACTAAATCAAAAATTATGAAAGCCTTTATTTTAGTCAAACTATGTTTTGACAACTTCCTGATGCTTGATGAAGTTTTATAAGGAAGCATCTCATTTTTCTTCTAGGCTCGGCAAGTTCATGAGCCTAGCCTCTATCTTGTCCTCATCAATTAGGAATTCTTTCATAAATTTGAGTACTAGGATCTAAAGATTTACTAGAAAGATTGGGTTTATTCTGTACACAAGATGGTATGAGGAAGCTCCTAAAGATGCCTTAGTTCTAGTTCAATCTGCCCACAAGGCAAATTTAAGTTTGGTATGCCAATATCTAGGGTTATTCTCATGTAGTTTCTTAATGACATCAATCAAGTTATTATTTGGGGATTCTACCACTCCATTACTTGTGGGTAATAGTTAGAGAAAAACTTCAAAACTACCTTATGTTCAAAGGGCCATTACATTAATTGAGCTAATAAGAAAGAAGGCCCATTGTCACATACCATCTAGCAAAAGGTATCCCAAATCTTCTAATAATGTTATCTTTGAGAAACTTGATAACCATCTTGGTTGTTCAATTCTTACATGGTTGCACTTCCATGCAATGGTTACAATAATCTATCACATTCAGGATGATTTATGGCCTACAAACAAATTTGGGTTGTTTACACCTACCAAATCTAAGGCCAATTGGGTGAATGGTCTTACCTCGTAGATTGGTTGTAAATGCATAGTGGGGTTCCTTTCTCTAGAAAAAATCATTTGACATATGCAATAGGTTCAGGCATGTTGATGTGTGTCTCTAAATATATGTGGCCAATAATAACCTGATCTAAGAATTTGATGTGTTGTCGAATTACTTGAATTGTGTCTTGTGCCATATTTGCTATGAAATTCCTAAAGAACCTGTCCTGCTTCTTGTTTAGTCAAACACCTTAAGTAGACTCCTTCAAAATTCTTTTGAAACAATGTTGCATTCTTAATCATGAAATGAGTACTTTTCAATCTAATAGCTCTTCTATGAGTCAAATTTAAGATTTCTGAGCACTTGTTATTCAGGAGGAAATATACTATATCCTTATACCATTCCTCCTGGGTGATAGCTTCGATAGTATACTATTGATAAATTATTGAGGATCAAACTCAACCATTGTTTTAGATAGTCCTTGTCCTCTTATGAGTTTCATTGGTTGAATTTCCAAGTCTAATTCTTGAAAAATTATCATCCAATTGCCCCTCCTTTCTCCTAACTCACTTTGCATCAAGAGAGACTTTACATTATGGTCTAGGACAATTGCAAAGATCTTTCTCCTAAGTATGTAATGCATGAATTTCTCAACCACCCTTACCAAGGCAAAAACTTTCTTTTCTAAGTAAGGTATCATCTTACTTCAACATTCTTAAAAGGGCAGCTCATAAAAGCAATGGGTCTTTCATCCCCAATCTCCTTCCTCTGAGTAAGGACAACCGTACATGAATGTTCAGATGTGAATGAACAAATATAAAATGGTTGTAAATAATTTGGTCTAATTAGGACTGGTGCCTCAGTGATGGATTGCTTGATCTAAACAAATGGTGATTTAGCCTCGGTGATCCACTCAATCTTGGCTTCATTTTTCAAAGGATTTACAATTTCAGTGAATCATGTTACGAACTTTCTCACAAAATTTATCTTTCCAAAGAAATTTGTCATTTCTTTTTTACTGCTTGGCATAGGTAGTTTCAAAATAGACTCTATCCTTTCTAGATCAATTGAAATTCCTTTCTCAGGTATGATATGGCCTAGCAACTTCCCCTCGGTAACTCCAAAAATACACTTCTTGGGGTTTAATGATATGCCATACTGCCAGAACCTTTCTAATATGTTTCTCAAGTCTACAACATGCTTGTTTCTATCCTTGCAGAACAATGTGAGATCATCCATATAAATTATGATACACTTACCCACTACATCACTGAATGTTGTGTCCATCACTCGCTGAAAGGTGGCACCAACATTTATCAAGCCAAAGGGCATCCTATTGTAGGTGAATGTTCCCCATTTAGTGGTGAAGGAAGTCTTCTTTCTATATTCGTAGCTTACAAGAACTTGGTTGTATCCAGAATATCCATCCAAGAAGGACATCATTTGAGACCCATTCACAGTTTGCATCACTTCATCTAATGATGGCAGAGGATAGTTATCTTTTTCTAATGCCTTGTTTAAGTTTCCAAAATCTACACACCGTCCAATTTCTCCAATTTTATACTTGACGAGTACCAAATTTGCTACCCATGTATAATGTCTTACTGAAAAGATGAACTTAGTAGCTAGCAACTTCTAGTCTTCTTTAAATGTTAAAGGTTCAATTAGAGCATTGACAAGTCTCTGCCTCTGTCAAAAAGGCTTTATAATTGGCTTTAGTGGAATTGTATGATTGATAATAGAAGTGTCAAACATTTTTAGATCCCCATACCCCCAGGTAATGACATCATTGTAGTCCTTTAATGCCTATATGATATCTTTCCTTTCCCTCTTGCAGTAGGTTTTTTGAATGAACATATTCTTTTGTCCGAACACAAGGATATACCAAGAGGGGGGTGAATTAGTATATCCTTATAACTTATTTTAGTTAATCATCAACAATCAAAACATCTAACTATTTTAACCACAAGATCAACAAATAAAGCCAATTAAAGCACATCACATAATCACACAACCATAACACCATATTTACATGAAAAACCCAAGAAGGGATAAACCATGGTGAGCACGCTGCTTGGATCTACTGTCCAAATCTAGACTCACAAATAAAGATAAAATAGGATTACAATATTATTTATTGGCCATAACCCAAAGCAAGATGCAACTCCATGAAATACAATGCCATGTCACTTACAGAAAGAGGCTACACCCTCTGGGTATTACATTCAATGGATCTTACTAAACAAAATACCTTTGCATCATCCACACACTTCACCTTGACACAGAACCTCACTTTCTCTACTCAACGAACTTGTTACCTCCAATACACCTTCACAAACATACTCACATCTTCTCACATATCTTTGCACACTCTCACTCACTTATACTTTCCTCAACAAACAAGATCTTTCATTTATACCTTTTGTAAATCTAAAAATCCTTCTCCCAAGTCTGCCAAGATGAAACGTATATTCATGAAATATGCAAGTCCACACCAAATCAGCATCCAAAAGATATATTAAGTCAATGTGGTTCAATCCAAGTGATAATCTTGACCTATTCTTCAACTATCATTAGCTAGAAAGGTTCTTGATGGGAAATAGAGAAGGGGAGAGAGCATCAACCAAGTGGTTGGCTAATGCTTGACCTTTAATTTCCTTTTGGGAGACAAACTTGAGGTTGAATTCCATTAGCAACATAACCCATTTAGATAGACACTGTGAGAGGTCTATTTTTTAGAATAAATGCTTTAGATGATTGAATTTAATCATGACATGTGTTTCAACATGAAGAAGATAGTGGCTTAGCTTATGTGTCACAAATACAAGAGCAAGACACTGCTTCTCTATTGAAGAATATCAAATCTGATAATCTAGCAAAGTTTGGATGATATATTATGCAACACATTATTTTCCTTCATTATAATGCTGAGCTGATAAAGCTACTAGAGCATGAGAAGAGCTAAAAGTGTAGAGAAGAAAGGGACGTTTAGAAACTGTTGTTAAAACATGAGGATTAGCCAAATAGTCTTTGAGATCTTGAAAGGATTTTTGACAATCCTAATTCTAGTTGAAATGAACATTCTTTTTAAGAAGATGGGTGAAAGGGAGAGCTTGATCTGCCATTTATAAAATGAAATGATAGATATTCAAAAGTTTTTCCTGTAAACTCTGAAGATGAGAAATGTTTCTTGGAGGTGTCGTTGAACACTTGTAATACTGTGAGGGGGGTGGGGGGTGAATCAGTATTCTCTGAAACCACTTAAGCATTTAAACATTTATTTCACATAGCATATTTAATTTGCAGTAGGAAAGGAAAGCATGAAAAAAACCATTAAAATATATAACATATGAACGCCAAATTTTTACGTGGAAAACCCAAAAAGGGAAAAAACCATGGTGAGGATTAGCTCACAATATATTAATAATGCAACTTGTTAAAGTTAATATAATTGGTGGACTCATTATCCAAAAGAGAGGTGATCACTACAGGTGGCTCACTACCAAATATGAACTGCTAGTAATGCATTTGACTTATGCTGAAGATATAGTTCCACTAAAGCTCAAAATATTGAATCAACACACTTCATCTTCTCCACAATATTATCTTATCCTTCTCTACATCAAATTTCACTTACACAGACACTTAGTTCTTCTACATGCTCTCACTCAATTCAACACCTTCACACACAAAATCAATCTTGTTTATATACCACATTCAAGCAAAATATAAATCAGGTCGACATAATAGATATACCGTGTGACTTCCTAACCTATCAGCCCAAAACTCAACCCTATACGGTTTGCGTAGAGAACCAAAGCATGTAACATATTCAGATAGTTTGGCATAACTATATTTACTCCCATAAATTTGTTCCCTACAAGACTTAACTCCACACAACCTCAACACCTTTAGCTTGGCTCTACTGGTGAAGTAACAACAATGTGAATTGATAGTTTGCTCACAAATCAACATGCAGACCACCAAAGTCCTTTCCTCTTGGAGACTACACACTTCTAACATCTATGAACTTGTCCTCAAATCTGCATAGCAAAATATTCATCTACAGTGGAATCTAGAGCATTCCAATATACCACTGGTACTATCATTATACTGTCATTATAGAGGCCGATACTATGTCAACTCTATCTTTCAGTCTAGATAGCTTTAAGACCTAGAACATTGGATTTAGACTCATTTAGTATACATCAAAAGTACCTTACAACCACATAGCATGATTCTTCATAGTGGAGGAATGTGGACTAAAATACTATGACCTTGTCTTAGGTTTTGTATTGCAAATGCCTTAGGAAAAACTTTAGCAAATTGTGCATGAGTATGGAACATCAAAATAGAAGGACATCAATGTAGTCATTTAGGGATTCCATAAAACACTTAGATATATCATGATTAGGTGTATTCTCCTCTGCAATAGAGTTAGTAGCTTCTCCAAACCAACACAACTGTGTCTTTACACTTTGTTGCCATTATTGGCAACACTACTCACTCTCATGCTCATCGATATCTTCATCAACATGCTTATGTTGCCAACAATCTTCCCCTTTGTCATTGATGGAAACATATGACAAAACTTCTCCCCTAACTCAAAACTAATTTTGATTTATTATGTACATACTCCCTCTTACTGTTTTACTCCTATACTTTAATATGTAAATCAAAACATCAAAAATTATTTTCTTCTATCTTTCTGCATATGTACAATAAATTAGAATATGAACCTTATTATTTGGTGGGAAGAATATCTGTAAATCTATTCTTTAGCTATAGCATTGCAACATCCCAATGCATCTTGGTAAAGCTGAGCATTTGTATTTACCAATTAATCTTCAAAAACAAGTCTTCTGCTTCTTCAACTAATACAGGTGTAGCTATCATCTATTCAACTTTATCTGCTATCATCTTTTCAACTTCAGCCCTCAAATTTCCATTGTTATCCTTTAAGGGGTCATATGTCTGAGAGATATTGGTTGTTTGCATTTCAAGGCCATTAATCTTGCCTTTTATATCTTTTGTAGTTATAGGCCATGATAAACAAAATTGAAATATTACATTGGCATCACCCAGGACATTTTGAATACTCTTTATACTATTGCTCAATAGATTGTGTGCCTTGGAGCACTTTTCTAATAAATCTATTTGTCTCTTATTGGTAATCTCTTCCATTACTTTCTTCTCAGCTGCCTTCTCTAAAGATATGGAATGGCTATTAAAGGAATCTAGTAGTTGCTTCATTAGTTGTACAATAATCAGAGAGACATCCCTCTTGGTGTCTGGTAACACCTTTTCAAAGACCTGTATTGCTTCCTCTAGAAGCTCAGTACCTTCTACTTGTGATTGTAGAATCTCTTCTTGGGCAGTAGCCTAAAATATTGTTCCTAGTTGCATTTTCTTCAGTGGAGAGATATTGGACAAATTGATTTGTCCATCCATAGATTGCAATTGAAGCAGCTGTGGGGAAGCAATAGACTGAATTTGTCTTTGCTGAGCCAAGAAATCTCTGATGGAGTCAATTGGAGAGACTCTAGAACTCTAACCCTCTGTATTTTTCTTCTCTTCTTCAAAATCAATGACCATTTGTGAACCAAAGATCTCTCTAGAGGATAATTTTCCTCATGTATCCCTTCACCTTCTTTGTTCATAGCCTGATGCCCAGAGGTTTTTGGAGGAATAGAAGCATTGTCCATAGTGCTTTCTACATATTCATTTTCTTTTAGAACCATCTCATTCTTTTCCCCTTTTTCTTTATCTTCCTTTTCTACATTCTCCTTTTTTCTTTAGCACTCTCTACATTCTCTGGAGGCAGATTAACATGTTCTGTACTGATGCCTTTTGGAGGAGATAAATTCCCAACATTTTTTTCCTCTTCATTGGTTGTTTTAGTGTTTATCAGAGGAGATGACACATGTTTCTCTGTCTAAATATCTTTTTATGTACTTATTGCTCTAGTCATTTCATTTTTCTCAGGAATATCATCATCTTTTTCACTTTCCTCAGAAGAAGACCATTCTTCAATGACAATTGTATAAGTTTTCATTTCCTTAAAGATGTTTTTTGTTATCTCCAAGGTATTCTTTTCTAGCCTCTTTATTTCCTCTTTTTCATTAGACATTAAGGTGTTCAATCTCCTTTTTTTTCTAAATCCTTTGGCTAATCTTTGAATAACCTTAGTCTTTTCTGGAGAAAAAATTAAGGGATAAATTTTCTCAAATGCCTTATTTCTCATTTCAATATCCTTATTCATAGCTTCATCTATTTTCTTTGTTAATACACTAGCCAAACTCTCAAGTAACTGATCAACAATCTCTATTAAAGCAACATTGAAATCATCCATAAACTTGATAATTGGAGTTTTAATGATTGATTTGTTATATAAGGATCTTTCATCATAAAGTTCTGCTACTTCTTTTAGATTTCATCTAATAGTAGCTTCAAGTTATAGGGGTGGAAGACTTGATTTATTTAACTTCATTTTCTTTCCTTTTCCCTTAAGAGACTCATCTCCTTTATCAGATTTATGTTATCTTTTTTTAAAGAGGAAACCTTCCTTTTCCTTCTCACTTTCTTCCTCACTTCTAGTATCAACAGTATCAATTTTTGTTTTATTGGTACAAGGATCTTCTCTGGAGGCTTGAGATGTTCTTTTCTTTCTCCAGACCAAGTGAGGTCCTTCTTCTTCCTCTTCTTTCTCATCATCATGATTGATATATATTTTCCTTATGGCTTTTTCCTTTTATCTTCTTCTCTTGGAAGACTGTTGATGTGTAGAAGCACTGAATGTTGTTTTCTTCTCTACACTTGCTGCAGGCATGGTTTTGGAAGATTTCAAAGAAATGGGAGAGGAGGTAGAGGTCCTAGTTGACCTTCTTATTCTAGAAGACTCTTCTAGTGGAGAAAGTATGTTTTTTGGTTTCTCCATAGAGTTATTTGGTGATACAATCTCCTCTAATTTGGTCCTCATTTTCTTTGTATTTTTGTTTATTTCTTTCTCCATGTGCTTCAAATGCACTTTAGTGGATTTTTCTTCATATGTTCCAAATCTTTCTACAGAGCTATCTCTTTCTCAGCATTAGGTCTACAAGCCCAATGACTATGTCTTCAGTAACTTCATATCCTATTTCTAGAATCTAAATTGTTCTGGGTTCCACTACTTCCATAATACACTCATCTTTGTTGACCATAAAAATGATGTCATTCTTCTATTTCTCTACAATCCTTTTAGGAATTCTTTCCCTTGCATGCATTTTATCCTAAAAATTCTTAAAGAAACCCCATAATGTAGCATTCTGGGTTTCTAAGTTACCTAACCTTCTTAGATGATCTTTGATTTGTACTTCTATTAGAATATGTCCAAACTATATAATGTTCTTTGTACAAGGAATTTTTCTGACAAAGTAAAATAGTAAGTAAATAATTAAAGCATCGAATTTGAAGGGGTACTTGGAGTCTTTCTTCTTTTGTAGGTTCTCCATCAATTATTGTCTCAAAAGTTCACACAAGTCATAGTCTGCACCATTCCTAACCATCTCAGATGTTGTGTTGATAGCAGCTCCAGAGATTGAGTTCTCTCTATTGGTGAAGTATATTTTGTATCCAATCATCATAGATTCATACTTCACAACAGGGTCCTCAATATCATTTATAGTTAGGGATCTCTTGTAAAACATTTCTCTGTTGAGCTTCATCACCACATCATTTTTCATTAATTTTAGTACTAGAACTATTTTGATGAGGCATAACCCTTTCACAACCCTAATGGCTTCCTTGCTTATCATATGTGGCAGATCTAGCCACATAAATTTTTCATGAATGTTGATCAATACATAATTAACCCAAGAATCTTCATAACATAGAATAGAAAAGTCATTTCACACATCCAATTTCTTCTTCTTCAAAGCCCTTTGCTCATGTTTCAGGTTAAAATTGTCATCAATTAGCTCATTCATCCATTCTTCTCCCAATTTAGCATGATTATATTCTTCCATCTTTGTGTGGATGTAGATTCTTATATCTTCTGTGTGCATCACACCATATGGAACACTTGAAAATGCACCATCTAGATCTGTCTCCATAGATTTGAAAGGATGTTTTTTGAATTTAGGGCAAGGTCAGTCCACTACCTCTACGACTTGTTGGGTAAACATCTTTAAAATACTATTGAAAGACATAGGGAAAGATAGAAAGTTGTAAGTACCTTTCAATTGCGTCTGGTTAGGGTTTGATTAGCTTCTACTTTCTCTTCCACTGCTCTTCTCTCTTCAAATACATTTGAATGCAAATTATCTTTTCTTGAGAGAATATTCCTTACAACCCCTTTTTGGAAAACCTAATTCACATTCAATTCTTAAACTAATAAAGATATCAAAAACTCAATTGTAATACACATTCACCTTCAATTACTCTACAAACTTCTACAATAAAACATTTTTCACCGGTGTTTTCTCCAATAGGTCAAGCCTTTCAACCTATACCTCATATCCATGTGCTGAGAGCATGAGTACCATATCTTTGGCAACGGTTTAAAGTTTGTCTGTTAAAGCTCCCCCTAAGCCAAAGCTATCTATTTAGTTTCCAGAGGAAACATTTGCACCAGAGACTGGCATAGCCTCATCATTCACTTTATTTTCTTCTTTCTTTTTTCAAACCTTGTCCATTACTTTCTTCATCTCTATCGGATCCACATTCTTCACTGGATCACTCTTCTTTATTAGATTAACCTTCACATTTTTACTTTTACAAAATTTAGCAATGTGACCTAATTTGTTGCATTCATAACATCTGACATTTTGAACAAGCTTACTTCTATTCATTCTGGATCTACATTGATAAGCCTTATTCCCAAATCTATTTCATGTATAAAAGTAACCATTAAAGGATGAAACCATCATACCCTTATTTTAACCATTCATCATCTGATTTTTTCATTCATTAGCTCCATGAACAATTCTTTGACATGTAAAACATTGACCAGAGAATGATTGAACATTTTTATTCATCTTGCTTCTACATTCCATAGCCTTATGTCTTGATTTATTGCAAGAGTAATAGTAGCCAAAGTACCTTTGTGTAGCTAGTTGTCTAATGGGTGGCTTCTTGAAGTTTTTCATCTAGTTCCAAACCTATCTGTTATTACCCTTCTTAACTGTAGTCCTCTTTTGATTAATTTTCTTCTTCTCAGTATTGTTTACTTTTGAACTTTCACCCTTTTCAAATCCCAATCCTTCTTTATCCTTGGGAGCCTTTTGATTTGCAATCATTTCATCAAGTAGGGTGGAATTTTTCTTGAATTTTTCTTCTTGATTCTTTACTTTCTCCAACTCTATCTTTGGGACCACAATTTGTTGTTGAAGCCTTGAACATTCTTCAAATTTGCCTTTTAGTTTTTCATTTAGACATTGTTCAATTCTGTTTCCTTCCTCAACTTGTATTTTCAGACTGGTGATTATCTCATTTGATTGATTAAGTTGTTCATTAACTTCCTTGTATCTTTCTTTGAATTTCTTTTTTTACTCTCTCAATTTATTGATGCATTCATCTGCTTCCTTAATATTTTCTTCTAGATCTCTGTTCTCACATTGATCTTTTTCTAGATCTTCAATGGATGATTTAAGTTCTCCATTCATGTTGACTATGCAGTCTTCTTCAGTAAATCCAATAGTAGGAATTTCTTTTGAAGGGATAGGATATCTCCTAATCTCCATGTGTTCACACCTCAAAATCTTCCTTAAGAAGCTAAGCTTCTTCCAAAGAACCAAGCTCTGATACCAATTGTTAAACACCCATGAATGAATATTCTTTGAAACACTTAAGCATTTAAACATCCATTCCACATAGCATATTTAATTTGCAGTAGGAAAGGAGAGCATGAAAGAAACCATTAAAACACATAACACATGAACACCATATTTTTACATGGAAAACCCAAAAAGGGAAAAACCATGGTGAGGATTAGCTCACAATATACTAATAATGAAACTGGTTAAAGTTGATACAATTGGTGAACTCACTATCCAAAAGAGAAGTGCTCACTGTAGGTGGCTCACTGCCAAAGGACTCAATATCATGAATAGAAAGAGATAGAAGAAGGGGTGGCTCACTACCAAATATGAACTGCTAGTAATGCATCTGTCTTATTCTAAAGATACAATTCCACTGAAGCTCAGAATACTGAATCAACACCCTTCATCTTCTCCTCAATTTTATCTTATCCTTCTCTATATCAGATTTCACTTACACACACACACATTTAGTTGTTTTGCATGCTCTCACTCAATTCGACACCTTCACACAGGAAATCAATCTTGTATATATAACACATTCAAGCAAAACATCAATCGGGTCAACATAATAGATATACTATGGGACTTCCTAACATGTCGGCCCAAAACTCAACCCTATAAGCTTTGTAGAGAGAACCAAAGTGTGTAGCACATTTAGATAGGTCGACATAACCTATATTTACTCCCATAACTTTGTTCCATAAATGACTTAACTCTGCACAACCTCAACATCTTTGGGTTGGCTCTACTGGTGAAGTAACAACAATGCGAACTGATGGTTTTCTCACAACTCAACATGCAGACCACCAAAGTGATTTCTGCTTGGAGACTACACATTTTTGACATCTATGAACCTATCCTCAAATCCACATAGAAAAATATTCATCTACGGTGGAATGTAGAGCATTCCAATATACCACTAGTACTGTCATTACACTATCATTATAGAGTCTAATACTCTGTCAAATCTATCTTTCACTCTGGAGGGCTTCAAGACATGAAAATTTGGATTTAGACTCCTTTAGTATACACCAAAAATACCTTACAACCACATAGAAAGTTTCTTCATAGAGGAGGAATGTAGACTAAAATATTGTGACCCTGTCTTAGGTTTTGTACTACAAATGCCTTGGAAAAACTTTAGCAAATTGTGCCTAAGTGCAGAACATCAAAATAGAAGGACATCAATGTATTCATACAAGGATTCTATAAAACACTTAGATATATCATGCTTAGGTGTATTCTCCTCCACAACACACTTAGTAGCTTCTCTGGACCAACACAACTGTCTTCACACTTTGTTGCCATTAATGACAACACTACTCACTATCATGCTCACCAGTCTCTTCATCATCATGCTTATGTTGCTAACATGTGGCATATTCACAATAGTTTTGATCTTCTTAATATCCACCTTAATACCATAATACAAGACAATAAACCCCAATAATTTTCCATTGTTGACATCGAAGACACATTTGTGGGGTTCATGTACATGTTGTAGATATGAATACGTTTGAAAATGTGACGAAGGATTTTGACTTAATCTTGGCACAAAATTAATTTGGCCAAAATAGCATCAACGTAGTCCTCCAAGATGTTGTGAATAAAATCATGAAATATGAGGGTCATATCCCATCAAGGGAAGTTGCACCAACATTTTTTAAACTGAAAGGCATGACTACCTAATAGAAGTTGCCCCAAGGTGATGTAAGAGCAATTTTGTACTAATCTTGGAGATTTATGATGATCTGGTTGTAACCAGAGAAGCCATTATTAAAATAAAGTAAGGCGTGGCTAGTTGTAGAATCTACTATCAAATCAATGTTCAGAAGGGGGAAATCATTCTTTAAGGATGCCTTGTTGAGATCATGAAATTCAATGCAAATTTGAATATGATTGTCAGGTTTAGTGATAGCAACAATATTCGACATCCAACATGAATAGTCAATTGGGTTGATAAATTTATCCTATAAAAGCTTCTGTATCTAAACTTTGACCATTAACGCTACCTTGGGATTCATATTTTAGATATTTTCCTTGACTGACTGGACATCAGGATAAAACATGATATTGTGTGTCATAGTCTATGAATCAATATTGGGCATGTCCTCATATGACTAGGTGAAGACTTTGAGAAATTTGTGTAAAAGAGATGAGTGATCTTGTATTTCTTCAAGATCTAAACACTTTCCTATTTGAATAACTTTTTTATATTAGCTTGATCCATCAAGGTATCAACAATATCTCGAACCAAGAGAGTGTTGTAGCCTGGCATATAAGGTTGATGAGTGGGCTCTTGAGGTGCATCATGAGATGATTGGATGTCACCTAATGAATTAGAGGTTCTTCAAGAGTATGTCTAAGAATTTAAACAATAGGGGAAACCTCAATCGTGATTATATGTATGCATGTGGCCATATACACCCAAGAATTCAGCTAAAGACTCATCTATTAAGAAAGAGTCAAGGGAAATAGTGTTAGAATTGGAACTCATTTCAATCATCTCAGGATAAACCAAAGGAAGAGAGGAAGAATAATGCAGGAGCATCCTTGGTTCTAGAGCAATCTTGCAGCAACCAAAAACATTTGCATTTTAGTTTGTTTTCTTTTCATTTTCCATTTCAGTTAAGTCAGTTTAGTCAGTAGCAGTTTCAGTATTTTGGCCCGCATTCTACCACAGTATCATTTTAGACCTTGTGGTGCTCAACTTAGCATCTAGACACATTCATGTACATCATATCCAAAATTTAGATCATTTGGATCAAGTACCAGAAAGATATCGCTATAAGAAGATTGATTATTTTCTTAGAGCAGAGCATCTTAACAGTCTCAGATAATCAGCTCAAGGAGAAGAGCTACGAAGCATCTCATGACCTGCAGAGTGAAACGACACATCATTCAAGGAATTTTGGATCATAGCCAACCTTCCCTAAGATCCACACGCTATTCCATTCATTTGTGGAGAATTTCTTTATGATTAGGCCCAACCTATCCATGTACACACGTTATATCTCTTTCATTTGAGTTTGTAGCCATCTTTGGCCGACACGGAGGAATCTTGTGTTCAAGAGATGATATATAATCATGTAATAGATGCATAGGAAAGTAGTCATTGATAGTGAATCACATAGAGATAGGTTTATAGTTTGAATATCTTCTGTAAGGTGCTTCAAACCTATATCTTGTGCATATTTTGTAACTGAGGAATCAGGCATACGAGCCCTGATTATAAGCCTGCATGTTGCCATCCAGTTTGTATTTTGAATCTATTATATACTGAATGATTGAATCTGCATTTGAATTCTATTTTTGATTTGATTCTATTGTGTTTACTCTTGCTGCACAATCTAGACTGTTCACTTTGTGGACCCTCCTAGATGTGACTACACCAAGTGGTATCAAAGTGAAATTTGAATCTTTTGGGAATGAATTGAGTGAAGTTGATGAAGGAATTTTATAAGATCTTGTTTTGAATAGATCACCAAATCTGAGGTAGACTACTTGTGTTGTCAACTGATTACCGATTGTGAGGCAGTTGTCACCTTGTAGCCTGATCACCAAATTTGAGGTAGTTACACTTGATCCAAGGAAGAGATGCTACTGAGGAGAATACCTGCTATTTGTACTATGGCTAGAAGAATGGATGAGATGATGGAAATGATGAAAATAATGCAATTTCACCTAGATGCTACTGAAGAAGATCAGAGAAGAGGACTTACGCCTCGACCTAATGTTAAAAGTGATGATGATGAATAATTTCAATTCGTTGATCAAAATGGCGAAACCCTTGAAGCTAAAGAAGAACAATTAGATCAAGTAAAGATGTTGTGAGCTATTTCAAAGATTGGGGAAAGACCTAGAATTGATGTACTGAACTATACTGGCAATTTGAACCATGAGGAGCTAATTGATTGGTTGAATGACCTAGAAGAATACTTTGAGTATGAAGAAATTGAAGATCCAGAGAAGGTGAAATTTGCAAAGACAAAGTTGAAAGGACATGCTGCTATATGGTGGGAAGAAGTTTAGTTGGAGAGAAATAGAAGAGGAAAAGAAAAGATTACAAAGTGGGATAGAATGGTGACAAACTTGAAGAATTAGTTTATACCTGTTGACTATGAGTTGGAACTGTTGAAAAGATTGCAAAACCTGAGACTAAAGGAGAAATCTGTGAAGGAGTACACTGAAGAATTTCATAAGATGATCATAAGGATAGGACATAGTGAAGCAAACAAGGTGAAAGTGGCTAGATACATCAATGTACTAAAATTGAACATTCAAGAAGAACTGAATCTGGTGAGGATGACAACCTTGGAAGAAGCATATCAGTTTTCTCCAAAAGTTGAAGAAAAATTGAACAAGAAGCATGATCAGAGACAGAGAGGTGGAGGTAAATTTTAGAGAGGTAGAACATTTTTCAAAGGAGAGAGATCATTTTCTGAGTAGAACAAACAAGATAGCACATTTAAGAAGGAAGACATATATAATAATGTATACCAGAGAGATGACAAAACTTTCTACCATAGAGGAAACCCTAGTTCATACAAGAGTGAAGGATATAGAAGAGAATGGAGAGGACTTGATAGGAGAACATTTAGAGAAACTTGTTTTAAGTGTGGAGGTGAAGGACATAGAGCATTTGAATGTAATTAAGGAAGCACAAGAAAGAGGATAGAGAATAGTGGAAGAGTAGCCTATGTGGAAGAAGAACCTACTGGATCACCTAGTTCAGTTGGTAAACCTAAGAAAGGAGAATCATTTCTCATTAGGAGACCACTATTTCAAGCAGAGACAAATGAGGAACCACCATAGAGGAAAAGCTTGTTCTGAATCAGATGTAAATCAGGAGGTAAATGTTGTAAAGTTATAATTGATAGTGGTGGTTCTAATAATTTGGTTTCATAGGAGATTGTGACTAAGCTGAAGTTGGAAACATTGAAACACCCTAAGCCATATCATATAGCATGGATTTAGGATGATCATAAGGTACTGCTAAGTGAACAATGTTTGGTGAAATTTCATATTGGATCTTATCATGATGAAGTATTGTTTGATATTATGCCTATGGATGTATGTCATATTTTGTTGGGTAGACCATGGTAGTATGATAGGAAAGCTATACATGATGTGAGAAAGAATACATACACTATAACATCAAATGGAAAGAGAATTACTTTGATTCTATTGGAAGATGATCCTAAAAGTGAAGTGGGTGGGAATGCTAGAATCTGTTTGGTAGATGGAAGGAAATTTCTAGATGGCTTGAGACATGAGAATATGTGTTATGCTTTGATCCCTAAGAAGCCTAAAAATCTAAATTCTAAAGAATCACAACCAGAGAAGATAACTGAGTTGCTGACAGAGTATGAAGACATCATATTAGATAATGTACCTAAAGGATTGCCACCAATTAGGAGTATCAGTCATCACATGGATCTTATACCTGGAGATTGTTTGCCTACCAAAGCAGCATATAGAATGACACTAGTAGAGAATGAAGAATTAAATAGATAGATACATGAGTTGTTGAGGAAAGGTTTGAACAAAGAAAGATTGAGTCCTTGTGCAGTACCTATAGTGTTAGCACCAAAGAAGGATGGAGAATGTGTACAGACTCAAGAGTAATAAACAAGATCACAGTTAAGTATAGATTTCCTTTACCTAGGATGGATGATATTATGGATTGTTTGAGTGGAACAAAATATTTTACAAAGATAGACTTGAAGAGTGGATACCATCAGATCATAATCAGAGAGGGAGATGAATGTAAGACTTCTTTTAAGACAAATGATGAATTGTATGAATGGTTAGTGATGCCTTTTGGATTGACAAATGCACTAAGTACTTTCATGACATTGATGAATGAAGTCTTGAAGAAATTCTTGGCTAAGTTTGTTATTGTATATTTGGCTGATATTCTAATTTTTAGTAAGACAAAAGAAGAACATTTGTGGCACTTGAGACAAGTATTATAGAGACTAAGAAAAAAGAAATTGCTAGTAAACATTAAGAAGTGTAGTTTCATGAAGGAAAAAATGGTATATTTGGGATTGGTGATTTTTATAGAAGGATTGAAGATGGAACCTGAGAAATTAAGAGTAATTGTTGAATGGCCTACACCTGAGAGCATTGGAGGAGTCAGATCATTTCATGGATTAGCTAGTTTCTACAAGTTCATAAAAAATTTCAGGTCAATATGTAACCCTATGATAGAGACAATGAGAGGTGATAGAAAAGACTTTAGGTGGACATCAGGGGCAAATAAAAATTTTTAATTGTTGAAGTAGAAAAGTGACAGAACAAATTATGTTGGCATTACCAGATTTCAATAAGGTATTTCAAGTAGATTGTGGTGCAAGTGGAAATGCAATAGGAGCATTGTTAAGTCAAGAAGGTAGACCTATTGCTTATTTTAGTGAGAAGTTGAATGATGAAAGGAGAAGATATTTAGTTTATGATCAAGAGTTCTATGCCATAATTCAAGCCTTGAAGAAGTGGACACATTATTTGTGTTCCTAAGGAGTTTGTGTTGTATACTGATCATCAAGCTTTGTAGTATTTAAACAGTCAAGGAATGTTGAATTAGAGACATATGAGATGGGTAGAGTTCATGTAGATTTATACTTTTGTGTTGAAGCATAAGAGTGGAAAATCAAACAAAGTTGCAGATGCCTTGAGTAGAAGAAGGAACTTATTGACAGAGATGAGAGTTGAAGTATTAAGATTTGAAGAATTGAAGAACATGTATGAGGAAGATCTTGATTTTGCAAAACCTTGGAAAGCATGTAAGGAACCTGTTGTGACATATAGAAGTAAGTGGTTGGATTATTTCATTCAAGAAGATATGCTATTCAAGGGAAATCAGTTAAGTATACCTAGGAGTTCAATGAGAGATAATCTAATAAAGGAGAAGCATAGTGGTGGATTGGTAGGATATTTTGGCATTGATAAGACAATGGCTTTGGTAAGTGAAAATTACTTTTGCCCTCATATACATAATGATGTTAGGAAATTTGTGCAGAGTTGTAGAGTTTGCCAAGTTTCAAAAGGGAGTAGTTAGAATACTGGATTGTAAAAATCTTTGACAGTACTAGAGAGACCTCGGGAAGACATAAGTATGGATTTCATAATGGGATTGCCAAAGACACAGAGAGGACATGATTCAATAGTTATAGTAGTGGATAGATTTTCAAAGATGGCACATTTAATACCTCATAAGAAGACAATTGATGAAGTTCATATGGCTGGCCTATTTTTAAAGGAGATTGTGAGATCACATGGATTACCTAAGAGCATAATTTCAGACAGAGAAACAATATTTTTTGGATACTTTTGGAAGACACTTTGGAAGAAGATGAAGTAGATTTGAAGTTCAGTTCAACATTTCATCCACAGATTGATGGACAAATAGAGGTAGTAAATAGGAGTTTGGGGAACTTGTTGTGATGTTGGGTTGAATAGAAGGTAGGAAATTGGGATTTGATTCTATCACAAGCATAGTTTGAATATAATAATTCAGTGAATAGGAGTACTAGAAGAACAAAATTTGAGATTGTGATAGGAACTAACCCTAGAGGAGTAGCAGGTTGAGACATATGAGTTTGGAAGACAAAAAGAATGCAGAAGCAAAAGAATTTCCACAACACATGGAGATAGTGCATAATCATGTTAAGAAGCATTTGGAGGAGATGAACAATAAGTATAAAGAGCAAGTAGATGAGAAGAGGAGACACAAAGAATTTATAGTTGGAGATGAATTGATGGTGTACTTGAGAAAAGAAATATTTCTAGTTGGGACATATAACAAGTTGAAGACGAAGAAGTTTGGACCATGTAGGATACTCAGAATGTTTGATTCAAGAAATGTATATGAAGTAGAGCTACTTGGGGACATTGGGTATATCACTTATTTTCAACATTACAGACTTATATCAGTATCATGAAGTAGAGTTTAGTGAAAACATTGCAGAAAACTTGAAGAAGCAGTTACCACAACAAGCACTAGAGCAAATTGAGGACATCTTGGATAGCAGAGTTGGATGCAGCATCAGAGGAAGACAATACAAAGAATATCTTGTCAAGTGGAAAGGTAGACTGGAAGAAGACTCATCTTGGATTTTTCAGGTTGAGGTGGACCATCTTAGTTTTCTTCTAGCCCCCAAAAAGTGAGGGACTCACTTTTTCAACAACCCCATATGTCTGATGCAAGAGCATCCCTGGTTCAAGGGCAATCTTGCATCAACCAAAAACATTTGTATTTTAGTTTTTTTACTTTTCATTTTATTTTTTTTACTTTTCATTTTCTAGTTCAGTTTAGTTAGTAGTAGTTTTAGTATTTTGGTCTACATTCTGCCATAGTTTCATTTTAGACCTTACAATGTTGGACTTAGCATCCAGACACATTCATGCACATCATATCCAAAATTTTGGATCATTTGGATCAGGGACTGAAAAGATATCTCTATCGCAAGATTAACTATTTTCTTAGAGAAAATCATCCTAATAGTCTTAGATAATCAGCTAAAGGAGAAGACCTGCATAGCATCTCATGACTTGTGGAGCTAAATGACACATCATTCAAGGAACTTTAGATTGTGGCCGACCTTCCCTGATATCCACATGCTATTCCATTCATTTGCAGAGGAGTTCTTTATGATTAGGCCTGACCTATCTGTGTACACATGTTATATCTCTTTTATCAAAGTTTGAATCCATCCTTGGCCAACATGGAGGAATCTTGTGTTCCAAATATGATATATAATCATGTAATAGATGCATAGGAAAGTAGTCATTGATAGTGAATCACATAGAGATAGTTTTATAGTTTGAATTTCTTTTGTAATGTGATTCAAAGCTATATCTTGCACATATTCTATAACTAAGGAATCAAGCCTGTGAGCCCTAATTGTAATCCCACATGTTACCGGCCAATTTGTATTTTGAATCTATGATATATTGAATGACTGAATCTACATTTACATTCTATCTTCGAGTTGTTTCCATTGTGTTTACTCTTGCTGCATGGTTTAGACTGTTCACTTTGTGGACCCTCCTAGCCATGACTACACCAAAGAAGTTCAAGAATACATCATTTTAACATTTAGAGAGGGGCAATCAGAGGTGCAAGAGGGCAAAGAAAGATGGTATCCTAAGCCTTTAGAGTAATTGTTTGGATTATCTTCCAAAGGAACTTTTATGCCTCACTCTTTTTGGCCACATCCATTACATATGTACCCAATTAAGGATAAAATGTGAAAACCATGACGATAACATGATTCTATTTTTGTGAAAGGCATCATATCACCATTAGTTGGGTAGTCCATGTTATACATATAGTAACATGTATTTGTTGAAGTAGAAGAAATAGAAGGTTTCAGTTTCTTAGAAGAAATAGGTCGTGAAGAAGAAGTGGAAGCCACTTTTGGAATATCAGGTTTAGATTGAAGGACTTCATACTCTCCTACAAACAAAGGAGTAAAGTTCAATGAACCCCATTAGTTACCTAGATATTCATTTGAAGATGAATCACTTTCCTTATTAGCACTATTATCAAAATAAAAGGATTGTGAATCAACTCTTGTTGAAGATGGGATTAACTTTTGTATTGTTTAAGATATAGTAGGTTGATTCCTAGAATGCCCATGTTGGAAAGACTCTAGATTCAAATCAGCCTTAAATATATAAGCTTTTTTTTTATGAACAAACTTTATTAAACCATATAGGGTAGACAAAACTACACCCATGGTGTGAATCAATCATGTACCAAGAAGAATATTGTAAGAAAGAGTGTCGGGCATGACATGTATAGGCAAAAGTATAGGGCCCAATGCAATCGGCAATGTGATTGTGTCAAGTGATTGTCCACTAACATTGTCAAATCCATAGATGGAAAGAGTGTTAGATGAAATATAAGACGTAACAATATTGAGTTTTTTGTAATAGGTCTATCCCATAAACATTGAGATTGTCCATAAGTGTATGTTTTACTCCATATTTTTTGATGACCGCAATGATTAATAGAGGATCATTTTTCTATTTAACCTCTATGGAAGGTAACTCATGCTATTGAGAAAAAATATCTACAATAGTTGAATGCATTCAATCTAACCAGACTGCTACATCATTTGGCTTGAGGGAAGGTGATGTAGAGCAGGGGTAAAACATGACTCAACTTGACTAATCCAACTCACACTTCAAACAAGACTTCATTATTAACAAGGAAAACCATGCAACTTTGTTCATTCTTGACTTATTACCCCTAAATCCTAATAGCCTTTCAAAATGACCTTTTCGACCATAAATTTCATTACAGACCTAATATTCAAAATCTATGACCTATTTGAGATACCCTATTGTCTCTTATAATACATATCTTAAGATGGGTAGGGGTTTCTTTGTACAAATTAGGGCAAAAAATGATTGTCCCTCTTTTGATTAGGCCTAATTTCACTATCATACATAGTTCACTTTACGACAATCAAAACATTTTGTCAAATAATTGTTATTAGAGACTAACAACCCCTTGATCAAGTCTATAGGAACCTTCCACACACTCTCAACAACTTGTCTAATCACAAAAAGATCAAAAATTGCATTGGTGACCTCCAAACTAATGCAGGAGCATCCCTAGTTCAAGAACAATCTTGCATCAACCAAAAACATTTGCATTTTAGTTTGTTTGTAGTTTAGTTTATTTCTTTACATTTTCTAGTTTAGTTCAAGTAGTTCAGTCAGAAGCAGTTTCTGCATTTCAGTCCACATTCTACCATAGTTGCATTTCATATCTTGCAGATGTGGACTTACCATCTAGATTTATTCATCTACATCATATCCAAAATTTAGAGCATTTGGATCAGTTACCAAAAAGTGATCACTATCAAAAGATCAACTATTTTCTCAGAGCAGAGCATTCTAAGAGTCTTAGACAATCAGCTAAAGGAGAAGACTTGCGGAGCATTCCTTGACTTGTGGAGCTTAATGAAACATCATTCAATGATCCTTGATTCATGGCCAACCTTCCCTAAGATCCACACATCATTCCATACATTTGTGGAGGTGTTCTACATGATTTAGGTCCAACCTATCCATGTACACATGTTACAGCTCTTCATTGGAGTTTGTGACTTTCTTTGGTCAACACAGAGGAATCTATTGTTCCAAAGATGATATATATTGATGCAATAGATCCTTAGGAAAGCAATTATCAAGTTATGATCATCCACATAAGTTCATAGTTTAGATTTTTGTGTGAAGGAGCTTCAAAGCTATATCTTGTGGATATTCTGGTGTTCTGTAATCAGGTCTTTGAGCCCTAGTTGTAAGCCTGCATGATGCCTACCCGATTGTATTTGAATTCTATGATATATTGAATGATTGAATCTACATTTGCTTCATTTCTTTCTATCATTTCCATTGTGTTTATTCTTGTTGTATGGTCTGGACAGTTCATTCTATGAACCCTCCTATCATGACTATACCAAGTGGTTGTTGCAAGTATGAGGATAACTAGTGTTGTCATTGATGTCAACATATTCATATTGCATTAATGAGAAGGATTGGATGAGCTATGTGCTAAGGATATTGAGGAAATTAGTCTCAATCAGGAATAGTGAAGAACAGTGATGACATTAAGGTAAAAGTCCAAGATAATATGAAGATCAGAAGCTGCATTTTAAAGGGTTTGTAGATATGAGTCTTGAGATGATCCAGTCAAGTTTTTAGAGGTTCGCATAATGATCTAAAGAAGTTATGACTACTCTAGTAGAACCAATTTTGACAGATGTTCAGTGGTGACAGAGTGTCACAGATTGGTCTGGTGAGCTCTAGAATTGCATTATCCCATTCTGTGGATTGGAGGGAGTGTTGAAGAAGTTTGTGTGAAGTGACAACTAGATTTGTTCATGTTTTGGAGGTCCAGAAGCACCTCTGTCATTATGACAGTGATGACAGACTATGTTCTTGAAGTTTCAGTTGAAGAAGAGAAGAATTCCAGTAAGCTGATAAAGGCAGATGTTCTTGATGACTCAGGAAAGGTTTTGCTGATCTTTGGATCATGTACAATTCTTATTGGTGGTTCGCATTGAAGTTAGAGATTGTATTTGAAGAATAACCATGGATATTGGTGTTCTTCTTGAGACTGGCCGACTGGATGTGTTACATGTCTTGTGAATGATCTTGTAGGTGTTTACCGACTTAGATGATTGTTCCTAAGTCGATGCCTTGTATAAATAAGGGATTGTGAATTCATTTTGTAGTGTGTCTTGTGGTGATGAGTGTGGTATAGCGAAGAGAAGTGCAAAAGGTAGAGTAGGAATTTTTGGGCTTAAATGGAATTGATCCAGGCATGGTAAAGATGTCAATCTCTAGTTCAAGTTTGTAATACTTGTTACTTTGTAGATAATGTGTCTCTTGTAGGTAGTGTGCCTCTTGTGAACAGTGTGCTCGGGTAATGAGCCCTAATTGGTATGTGCTATCTATTTTTCTTATTCTTCTAATAGAGAATAATCCTTGGGTTAATCACCCCATGGTTTTTCCCTTGACCGGGTTTTCCATGTCAAAATCTTGGTGTCTCATGTGTTGATGTGTATCTGCTCTAGTGTTTATGCTTTATGCTTTCATGAGTGATTAATTGATATGCTATTAAATAAGAAAGAGGATTTAAGTGTTTGAATTACAAGCAAGTTTTTGTACAACTGATTCACCCCCTCTTAGTTGTGTGCCCTAGATCTAACAATTGGTATCAGAGCTAAGTTCCTCTAAAAGGAGCTTAACAGCTTGAGGAGATCCAGGATGTCGTCATACAAGAAGGATAGTCTGAAGTTTGATGGAACCAACTTCTCTCTTTGGAAAGGTCACATGAAATGTCACTTGGAGTGTATGGGAAAGGTGTACTTGTCCATGGTCACAAAAGCATATGTACCTCCACAAGGTGGTCCAACAAATCTAAATGAAATCACAGATGCTAAAAATAATCTATGGACCAAAGAAGCTCTTCTAAGTGCATTAATTGACTCAGAGCTCTCAAATGTTATTGACCTACCAACTGCCTATGAGATCTGGATTAAACTGGAACTTCTGCATGAAGGAGGTGAGTATGTTAAGAGTGCAAGGTTGCAGAGTCTCAAAGGAAAATTTGAAAGACTGAAAATGAGAGATGATGAAAATATTACTATCGTTATGCCAAGAGTAAATGAGCTGGTGTGTGGAATTAGGAATGCTGGTGGAGTTTTGGATGAAAATGAGATTGTTGGCAAAATTCTCCGATCCCTTCCTGCTGGCTACAAAATCAAGGTTGCTGCCATTGATGAATTCAGAGCCCATACAACTGTCACAAGAGACCAATTGGCTGGCAAATTAGCTGCATTTGAAATGATCAAGTTTGGAGATGATCTCCCCAAGACTGAATCTACATTCAAAGCCAGTGCCTCTGTGAAAGGTAAACAAAGTTTTGATCTAGGAGAAAACTCTTCAAGGAAGCTATCATGGTATGATCAAGCAAGAAGAGACATGGAAGTAGAAGAAGCAGAAATAACTCAACTTGAAGCCCTCATTGCAAAGAGACTGCCAAGAGGATCCAGTAAGTATGATGGAAAATTACCCTTTAATTGCTTCAATTGCAATAAGATTGGTCATTTTGCCTTAAGATGTCTGGAAAGATCTACAAGGTCAAATTTTAACAGACAAAGGTTCCAAAAGAATTGTTATTATGTTCATGAAGAAGATGATAATGAATGAGTAACAGATGATGAATCAGAGATAGGAAACAAATCCAGAAATGAATGGATGTTTATTGCCATCAAGGAAGAAGATCCAGTATCCTCTGAATCTATCAATCATAAGGTTGTAGAAAGAGCTTTGGCTGCCCAAGTTGAAGAGAAGGATGATTGGGTTATTGATAGTGGATGCTCTCACCATATGACAGGTGACAAGAAGAAGTTCTTAGATTTGGAAAGGTATGAAGGAGGAGTGGTAAAGTTTGGTGATAATTCTGCTGGTAGAATCAGAGGAAGAGGAACTATTTCTTTCAATGGAAGAAACAAAATAGGTAATGTGCTGTATGTTGAAGGTTTGAAGCACAATCTTCTCAGTGTTGGACAGTTGGTGGACAAAGGCTATGATCTTAGATTCAAGGATGGAAAATGCAAAATCTTTGAATGATCTAGAACAGAGATTGCATCCGGTACTCAAACTAAAGGTAATATCTTCCACTTGGTTGGTGTTGGTAAAAGTTGTCTATTTGTTCAAGTTGATCAGAGTTGGTTATGGCATAGAAGGATGTGTCATGTAAATTTTGATAACATCATCAAGATAAGCAATAATCAGGCTATAAGAGATCTTCCAAAATTGGTAAAACCTACAAATAGTTTGTGCAAAGAATGTCAGCTGGGTAAATAGAGCAGAGTCTCATTCACAAGCAAGGATCGGTCCTCTACCAGATTATTGGAATTAGTTCATACTAATCTATGTGGTCTGACAAGAATTAAGAGTATGCAAGGTGATAGATATTTCATGTTACTGATTGATGACCATTCCTGAATGATGTGGGTTACCTTTCTGAAATAGAAATCAGAAGCTTTTGAGAAGTTCAAAATCTTCAAGGCTATGGTAGAGAATCAAACCGGATTAAAATTGAAATGTCTGAGGTCTAATAGAGGTGGTGAATTCACATCCGGTGAATTCATAGATTTTTGTGAGAAGCATGGTATAAAGAGACAGTTATCTCCTCCTAGGACTCCACAGCAGAATGGAGTAGTTGAGAGAAAGAACCAGACCATCCAGGAAGCATCCAGGACAATGATGATGGAAGCAAATGTTCCCTAGATGTTTTGGAGAGAAGCTATCAGCACTGCACTCTACACTCTCAATCAAGTTCAAATCAGAAGCAATACTAGTAAGACTCCTTATGAACTTTGGTTTGGCATCACTCCTACTATGAGATATTTTAGAGTATTTGGTAGCAAATGTTACATTAAAAGAGATGAAGATCTAGGAAAGTTTAATACTAGAGGTGATGAAGGAATTTTCTTGGGTTACTTCACTCAAAGTAAAGCATATCAGTGTTATAACAAGAGACTAAGAAAAATGATAGAAAGTACAAATGTGAAGGTTGATGAGGGAATAGAGAAACCCTCAAGGTTTTATGAGTATGATGAAGATGATCATAATGGTGTTCTGGTTCAAGGAGCTCAATCCTCTCCTGAAAGTCAAATTCAGACTAATCCGGTAAATCAGGAAGAAGAGATAGGTCTGAATGAGCCTAATCAAGAAGCAGAAGTGCAAGAAACTCCTAAAGTTCTAAGGTATGTAAGACTAAACCACTTTGAAGATCAGATCATAGGTGACAAAAGAAAAGGTGTGCAAACTATAAGGAAAATTGCTCAAAATTCAGATGAATGTTGTCTGATTTCAAAGATTGAACCTAAGACAATAAATGAAGCTTAAAATGATAAAAATTGGACCAAAGCAATGGAGGAAGAGTTGATGCAAATTGAGAAAAATCACACTTGGGATCTTTTTTCTAGACCTAGAAACAAGAATGTGATTGCAACCAAATGGGTCTTCTGGAACAAACTAAATGAAGTTGGTGAAGTAATCAGAAATAAACCTAGATTAGTCTACAAAGGCTACTCTCAAATAGAAGGGATTGATTTTGAGGAAACCTTTGCTCCAGTGGTAAGAATTGAAGCAGTCAGACTATTTCTTACACTTGCTACCTTCAAAGATTTCAAAGTGTATTAGATGGATGTCAAATCTGCTTTCCTGAATGGTGACTTAGAAGAAAAGGTATACATTGAACAACCAGATGGATTTCAGTTATCTAAGCATCGTGATATGATCTGCAAATTAAAGAAGGCACTGTATGGTCTAAAGCAAGCCCCAAGAGCATGGTATGAGAGGTTGGACAAACATATTTTGAAGATTGGTTTCAACAAAGGTACTGCTGATAGTAACCTATATTTCAAAGTTGATCATGAAAACATCTTGATTATTGAAGTATTTGTTGATGATATCATCTTTGGAGGAAGAGACAGTATGTGTAAAACCTTTTCAAATCAAATGAAAAGTGAGTTTGAAATGTCAATGCTCGGTGAAATAAATTTCTTCTTGGGTTTGCAAATTACTCAGACAAAGAAAGGAATATTTATCTCTCAGACCAAATATGTGAAAGAACTATTGAAGAAATTTGGAATGGAAGATTCAAAGCCAATGAACACTCCCATGGCTACCGGATGCAAGTTGAGCAAAGATGATGACTCTCCTAAGACAGATCAGACAAAGTATAGATCAATGATTGGAGGATTATTGTATTTCACTCAAACTAGACCAGATATAATGCAGGCTGTTGGTCTTGTGGTGAGATTCCAGGCTGATCCCAGAGAATCTCATGTCATGGAAATCAAAAGAATTTTTAGGTACTTAAAAGGAACAGTTGAGTATGGTCTATGGTGTCCTAGAGATCATAATTTTTCTCTTCATGCATATACAGATGTAGATTGGGTAGGAGAGATGTGGATGATAGGAAGAGTACAAGTGGAGGAGCATTCTTTTTGGGAAAAAGGTTGGTTTCTTGTCTAAGCAAGAAACAAGAGGCAATATCCCTATCTACAACTGAAGCAAAATACATTGTAGTAGCAGTAAGTTGCACTCAACTTTTGTGGATGAAGCAAATGCTAAGAGATATTCAAGTAGAATATGAGGAGCCTATCACAATTTTCTGTGATAATTCAAGTGCAATAAATATTTCTAAGAATCCGGTATTGCATTCTAAGACTAAGCTTATATCTATCAAGTTTCACTTTCTGAGAGAGCAAGTGAACAAGGGTGAAGCCATATTGGAGTATGTGCCCTCCAAGGATCAGCTTGCAGATATTTTTACTAAACCTCTTCCCAAGGACTCTTTTGAGTATCTCAGGGAGAAGTTAGGGGTTATTGCCCCTCCGGTTATGAACTAGGATGCACTGATGTGCATTAGTCTGGTGGATATCACAGTCATATATTGTGATCCAGATTGATGATGGGGAGCTACTACTCAGGGGGAGCAGCTGGTATGATTCTGATGTGTTAGAATTGCAAGTATGAGTCCTTTGCCATTGATGTCAAAGGGGGAGAGAAGATATGTGAAAAACAAGTGGTTGATGACCCAAAGGGGAGAAGTAAAGAAAGAGAAGACATGTGAGGAATTGTTGCTGATAGGGGGAGCTATGACAAAAAGGAGAAGTTCTTGTCTTGATGGTTTTTCACATCATATGTTGCCATCAATGACAAAGGGGGAGATTGTTACAAGTATGAGGATAACCAGTGTTGGCATTGATGCCAACATACTCATATTGCATTAATGAGAAGGATTGGATGAGTTGTGTGCTGAGGATATTGAAGAAATTAGTCTCAATCAGGAACAGTGAAGAACAGTGATGACATTTAGGTAAAAGTCCAAGATAATATGAATATTAGAAGATGTGGTTTAAAGGGTTTGTAGATATGAGTCTTGAGATGTTCCAGTCAAGTTTTCAGAGGTCCGCATATTGATCTAAAGAAGTTATGACTACTCTAGTAGAACCATTCTGACAGATGTTCAGTGGTGACTGAGTGTCACAGATTGGTCCAGTGCACTCCAGAATTGCATTATCCCATTCTGTGGATTGGAGGGAGTGTTGAAGAAGTTCATGTGAAGTGACAACTAGATTTTTTCATGGTTTGGAGGTCCAGAAGCACCTCCGTCATTATGATATTGATGACAGATTGTGTTCTTGAAGTTTCGGTTGAAGAAGAGAAGAATTCCAATAAGCTGATAAAGTGTGGATGTTCTTGATGACTCAGGAAAGGTTTTGGTGATCTTTGGATCATGTACAATTCTTATTGGCAGTCCACATTGAAGTTAGAGTTTGCATTTGAAGAATAACCATGGATATTGGTGTTCTTCTTGAGATTGGCTGACTAGATGTATTACACGTCTTGTGAATGATCTTGTAGGTGTTTGCTGACTTAGATGATTGTTCCTAAGTCGATGCCTTGTATAAATAAGACATTGTGAATTCATTTTGTAGTGTGTCTTGCAGTGATGAGCATGGTATAGTGAAGAGAAGTGCGAAAGGCAAAGTAGGAGTTTTTGGGCTTAAATGGAATTGATTTAGGGATGGTAAAGATGTCAATCTCCAGTTCAAGTTTGTAATACTTGTTACTTTGTAGACAGTGTGTCTCTTGTAGGCAGTGTGCCTCTTGTGAGTAGTGTGCTCAGGAAGTGAGCCATAATTGGCATGTACCATCTATTTTTCTTATTCTTCTAATAGAGAATAATCTTTGGGTTAATCACCCCATGGTTTTTCCCTTGACCGGGTTCTCCACGTCAAAATCTTGGTGTCTCATGTGTTGATGTGTATCTACTTTGGTGTTTATGCTTTATCCTTTCATGAGTGATTAATTGATATGCTATTAAATAAGAAAGAGGATTTAAGTGTTTGAATTACAAGCAAGTTTTTGTACAACTGATTCACCTGCCCCCTCTCAGTTGTGTGCCCTAGATCTAATAGTGGTATTAGAGTGAAAAGTTTGAATTGGGAGTAGATTGAATGAAATTGGCACAGAATTCTGTAAGATCTTGCTATGGATAGATTGCTAAATTGAGGCAGGTTACTTGTGTTGCAACTGATCACCGATTGTGAGGTAGTTGTCACCTTATAGTTTGATCGTTGAACTTGAGGCAGTTTACATTTGATGCTAGGAAGAATGTCGCTGCGGAGAGTTACTATTGTTGGAACGATGGCTAGGAGAATGGATGAGATGATGGAGATGATGAAAACAATGCAAATTTGATTGGATGTTGTTGAAGAAGATAGATGAAGAGGATTGACACCTAGACCTAATGTTGAAAGCAATGATGAAGAAGAATTTCAATCTATTGAACAAACTGGAGAAACCCTACGAGGTGATGAAGAAGAAGAATTAGATTAGGTAAAGATGTTGCGAGCTATTCCAAATATTGGAAAAAGACCTAGAGTTGATGTGCCGAACTATACTAGTAATTTGAACCCTGAAGAATTGATTGACTAGATAAATGACATGGAAGAATACTTTGAATATGAAAAAATTAAAGATCTTGAGAAGGTGAAATTTGGAAAGATAAAGTTGAAAGGACATGCTTCTATATGGTGGAAAGAAGTTCAGTTGGAAAGAAATAGAAGAGGGAAAGAAAAGATTACAAAATGGGATAGGATGGTGACAAAGTTGAAGAATCAGTTTATACCTACTGACTATGAGTTGGATCTATTGAAGAGATTGCAAAACTTGAGGCAGAATGAGAAATTTGTGAAGTACACTGAAGAATTCCATAAAATGATCAAAAGGATAGGACATAGTGAAGAAACAAAGGAGAAAGTGGTTAGATATATCAACAGACTGAGATTGAACATTCAAGAGGAACTAAGCTTGGTAAGGATGACATCTTTGGAAGAAGCATATCAGTTTGCCCTGAAAGTTGAAGAGAAGATGAATAAAAGACAAGATCAGAGACAAAGAGGCAGAGGAGGTAAATTTTAGAGAGGTAGGACTTATTCCGGAGGAGATAGATCATTTCCAGAGCAGAGCAAGCCTGACATCCCATTTAAGAAGGAGGACATAGATAATAATGCTTACTCAAAAAGTGACCTATTTTTTCATCCCAGAGGCAATATAATTCATACTGGAGTGAAGGATACAGAAGAGAAGGAAGAGGATTTAATAAGAGAACATTCAGAGGTACTTGTTTCAAGTGTGGAGGTGAAGGACATAGAGCATTTGAATGTAATCAGGGTAGTACAAGTAAGAGGACAGAAAATAGTGGAAGAGCAGCCTATGTTGAAGAAGAACCTATTGAAAGTTAGGTGACCCCTGTTATATTGGTAAGCTAGAGAAAGGAGAATCATTGGAGATGAGGAGAGAACTATTTCAAACAGAGATAAATGAGGAACCATTGCAGAGGAAAAGCTTGTTCAAGACAAGATGCAAATCAGGAGATAAGTGTTGTAAAGTTGTGATTGATAGTGGTAGTTCAGATAACCTAGTTTTAGAGGAGATGCTCACTAAGCTGAAGCTGGAAAGATCAAAACACCCTAAGCCCTATTAGATAGCATGGATTCAGGATGATCATAAGGTATTGGTGAGTGAACAATGTTTGGTGAAATTTCATGTTGGATCTTATCATGATAAAGTCTTGTGTGATATTATGCCTATGGATGTTTGTCATATCTTGTTGGGTAGACCTTGGCCGTATGATAGAAAACATATACAATAACATCAAATGGAAAGAGAATTACTTTGATTCCTTTGGAGGATGATCCTAAGGGTGAAGTATGTGGGAATACTAGAATCTATTTGGTAGATGGAAGAAAATTTCTTGATGGTTTGAGACATGAGAATATGTGTTATGCTTTGATTCTTAAGAAACTTGAAACATTGAAGAAAGAGACTGGAGAATCACAAATAGAGGAGATAAGAGAGTTGCTGATAGAGTAGGAAGACATCATATCAGATAATGTACCTAACGGATTGCCACCTATAAGGAGTATCAGTCATCACATGGATCTTATACCTAGAGCAAGTTTGCCTAACAAAGCAACACACTGAATGACACTGGGAGAGAATGAAGAACTAAATAAACAGATACAAGATTTGTTGAGAAAGGGTTTGATCAGAGAAAGTTTGAGTTCTTGTATAGTACCTACAGTGTTAGCACCAAAGAAAGGTGGAGAATGGAGAATGTGTATTGACTCTAGAGCAATAAACAAGATCATAGTTAAGTATAGATTTCCTTTACCTAGAATGGATGACATTATGAATTGTTTGAGTGGAGCAAGATATTTCACAAAGATAAACTTGAAGAATGGATATCATCAGATCAGAATCAGAGAAGGAGATGAATGGAAGACTATTTTTAAGACAAATGAAGGATTGTATGAGTGGTTAGTGATGCCTTTTGGATTGATAAATACACCCAATACTTCATGAGATTGATGAATTAGGTTTTGAAGAAATTCTTGGGTAAGTTTGTGATTGTATACTTGGATGATATTCTGATTTTTAGTAAGACAAAAGAGGAATATTTGTGGCATCTTAGACAAGTTTTGTAGAGGTTGAGAGAAGAGAAATTACTGATAAACATCAAGAAGTGTAGTTTCATGAAGGAAGAACTAGTATATTTGGGATTTGTGATTTTTATGGAAGGATTGAAGATGGATCCTAAGAAAGTGAAAGCAATCATTGAATGGTCTACACTAGAGAGCATTGAAGAGGTTAGGTCATTTTATGGATTGGCTAGTTTCTACCAGAAGTTCATCAGAAATTTTAGTTTAGTTTGTAACCCTATGACAGAGACAATGAGAGGTGACAGAAAAGATTTTAAGTGGACATTTGGAGCAGATAAAAGTTTTGAGTTGTTGAAGCAGAAAGTGATAGAGCAACTTGTGTTGGTATTACTAGATTTCAATAAGGTATTTCAAGTTGATTGTGATGCAAGTGGAATTGCAATTGGAGCAATATTAAGTCAAGAAGGTAGACCTATAGCATATTTTAGTGAGAAGTTGAATGATGCAAGGAGAAGATATTCAGTTTCTGATCAAGAGTTCTATGCCATAATTCAAGCCTTGAAGAAGTGGAGACATTACTTGTTGCCTAAGGAGTTTGTGTTGTATACAAATCATCAAGCTTTGCAATATTTGAATAGTCAAGGTATGTTGAGTCAGAGACATGTGAGATGGGTAGAGTTCATGCAGAGTGATAGTTTTGTGTTCAAACATAGGAGTGGAAAATCAAACAAAGTTACTGAAGTATTAAGTAGCAGAAGAACATTGTTGACAGAGATGAGAGTTGAAGTGTTGGGTTTTCATGAATTGAAGAACATGTATGAGGGAGACACTAATTTTGTAGAACCTTGGAAAACATGTAAGGAACCTATTGTGACAGATAGGAGTAAGTGGTTCAACTATTTCATTCAAGAAGATATGTTGTTTAGAGGAAATCAGTTGTGCATACCTAAGAGTTTAATGAGAGATAATTTGATCAAGGAGAAGCATAGCAGTGGATTGGTAGGACATTTTGGCATTGAGAAGATAGTGACTTTGGTGAGTGAAAATTACTTTTGACCTTAGATACATAAGGATGTTCAGAGATTTGTGCAGAGTTGTAGATTTTGTCAAGTTACAAAAGGGAGTAGTCAGAATACTGGATTGTATAAGCCTTTAACAGTACCAGAGAAACCTTGGGAAGACATAAGTATGGATTTTGTGATGGGATTGCCTAAGACAGAGAAGACATGATTCAATATTTGTAGTGGTTGACAGATTTACAAAGATGGCTCATTTCCTACCTTGTAAGAAGACAACTGATGCAGTACATATAGCAGACCTATTTTTCAAGGAAATTGTGAGATTGCATGAATTACCTAAGAGTATAGTTTCAGATAGAGATATAACATTTGTTGGATACTTTTGGAAGACACTTTGGAAGAAGATGAAGATAGATTTAAAGTTTAATTCAAATTTTCATCTACAGACTGATGGACAGACAGAGGTAGTAAATAGGAGTTTGGGAAACTTGTTGAGATGTTTGGTTGGAGAGAAAGTCAGAAGTTGGGATTTGATTCTTTCACAAGCAGAGTTTGCATACAATAATTTAGTGAATAGGAGTACCAGAAGAACACCTTTTGAGATTGTGATTGGAGTAAATCCTAGAGGAGTAGTAGAATTAAGAGATATCAGCATGGAAGAAAAGAGAAGTGCAGAAGTAGAAGAATTTGTAGATCATATGAAGATAGTGCATAATCAAGTGAAGAAGCATTTGGAGGATATGAATAGTAAGTATAAGGAAAAGGTAGATGAGAAGCAAAGACATAAGGAACTTAAATTTGGAGATGAAGTGATGGTGTAATTGAGAAAAGAAAGCTTTCCAGTTGGGACATATAACAAGTTGAAGATGAAGAAGTTTGGACTACTCAGAAAATTTGATTTAGGAAATGCATATGAAGTAGAGTTACCACAGACATTGGGTATATCACCTATTTTCAACATTGCAAACATTTATCAGTATCATGAAACAGAGTTCAATGACAACATGGAAGAAGACTTGAAGAAGCAATTACACAACAAGCATTGAAGTAGATTGAAGACATTTTGGATAGCAGAGTTGGACATAGCAATAGAGGAAGACAATACAAAGAATATCTTGTGAAGTGGAAAGGCAGACCGAAAGAAGATTCATCATGGATTTCTTAGGCTAAGGTGGACCATCTTGGTTCTCCCCTAGCCCTAGCAAAGTGAGGGACTCACTTTTTCAATAACCCTGTATGTCTAATGTAGGAGCATCCCTGGTCCAAGAGAAATCTTGCATCAACCAAAAAAATTTGTGTTTCAGTTTGTTTGTAGATTAGTTTGTTTCTTTTCATTTTCTAGTTTAGTTCAGGTAGTTTAGTTAGAAGTAGTTTCTGTATTTTGGTCCACATTCTACCACAGTTGCATTTCACATCTTGTGGATCTAGACTTAGCATCTAGATTGATTCATCTACATCATATCAAGAACTCGGAGCATTTGGATCAATTACCAAAAAGTTATCTCTATCAAAAGATCAATTGTTTTCTCAAAGCAGAGCATTTTAATAGTATCAGACAATTAGCTAAAGGAGAAGACTTGTGGAGCATTCCTTGACTTTGTGGAGCTTAATGACACATCATTCAATGATCCTTGGTTCATGGTTGACCTTCCCTGATATCTGCACACCATTCCAAACATATGTGGAGGTGTTCTACATGATTTAGGTCTGACCTATCTGTGCACACACGTTACAGCTCTTCATTGGAGTTTGTGACTTTCTTTGGTTGACGAGGAGGAATCTATTGTTCTAGAGATGATATATATTGATGTAATAGATCCTTAGGAAAGCAGTCATCAAGTTATGATCATCTGCATAAGTTCATAGTTTATATTTTTGTGTGAAGAAGCTTCAAAGCTATATCTTGTTGATATTCTGATGTTCTATAATTGGCCTTTGAGCCCTAGTTGTAAGTCTGCATGATGCCGAACCGATTGTATTTGAATTCTATGATATACTGAATGATTGAATTTGCATTTGCCTCATTTCTTTGAGTCATTTCCATTGTGTTTACTCTTGCTATATGATCCAAACAGTTCATTCTATGAACCCTCCTACTGTGTCTACACCACAAACTGTCATTCAATGTCTTCATAGTCTGATACATATAGCATATTAGACCTAAACCCTTCCAAAAGTACTTGCAAACTTTATCATGGGACCCTGAATGGATGGAATATGATACATTACATTATTACAAACCTTTCCACCCATTGTGGTGGAAGGCCAATTTATGCCATATATTTAATCACCGGTTACCCTAGGCAGGGTTTATGGTAGTTTTTTACAAAAAACACTATAAAATACAAAAAAAACTAACAAAAATTGATCAAACTAGTTGCATTAGAGAGATATGATCACCCTCAAACTTTTCTAATTGGTTTGAGGGTCATACAGTCTGTACAATCATGTGAATAATAGTCAGTTTTCTGGAAATATAGTTTTTTTAGAGTACAAAACTTAAAATTTCTTCATTCCAATCTCCTCCCAACCTTGGAATTCATGTTTACAACATGTATTTATGCTTTCCCAACAATTTTCTAACTACCAATCACCCACAACTAACTTCCTAATCAAAGTTGTAACTTTAATGCACTTTTTAACAACTTTCACAATGATAACTTCTACATCTTTTTTGCAAATGTTTACAACTTTTGACCAATGGACCTATAACATTCCAAAATGGATCAAAATGATCCCAAATGGTCATAAATGGCCTTATTAGACCAAACACATCAAAACAAAATATAAAACCAAAATTTGACAAAATTTGACCATATGGCCTAAAGGTGCCCCTACACCATACTCCCAAGGAAAAGAAAAAGATTCATGTCCACTTGAATAGGAAGCTTTAATATTGTTCAACTAGGACTCCTACAACTGATTAATTTGATATGTACTATGTTGCTCCAACTCTTTCATGCTGCTTTGTACCTGTTCTTTTGTTTCGTGAAACAAATCAAGAAGTGTCTCATCTTAACTTTAGGTCTCCTTAGTGCCTTACAAAAGTATTTAAGCTTGTCAAAAGGAGAAATCATTCTCTTATATGCGTCTCTAAAGTCCTCTATCCCCATTTCTTCAATAGTGAAAACTTTACCACTACATTATGTAGGAACATCAAACTCAAATCCCTTGGTCTCCTTGGTGTGAAAGGATTCAACTTCTTGTGTAGTATTATCCTCTACAATTTCTTGTGTGCTCTGCTTTCCACATTTTTCTATAGATCCTATAAATATTACAACTTTTAATGGAGGATTCATAGGTTGAGCATTCACAATATCAGAAATTACCTTATTAACTGTTGCCCTCTCTATTGTGCTTGAAGAATGATTGATTTGTTGCTTCTTCATATCATCTTCACACAGAGAACATGAAGAGAAAACATACTAGAATGGGTACAAAGAACAGTGACCTTGCATATACTATTGACCATCCCAATTGACTAGGTTTAATGCTTCCTTCTCCATAGGCTTTGTAGACTGATCAGCCTGCTCCCTCTTGACATTATTATTGTCATACATTCTGATATTGGTAAATAAGTCAATAGACTCAGATTTACTACCTTCTAGCATCCTTAAATAATAATTGATTCTTCTCATTGGAGCTAATGAATTAGTAGGTTCATCAACAACAATGTCTATACCACCCTTCAACATGTCCTGTAAGTCCCAAGGCAACTCACCAATGTGTACTGCTGTTATGACTATCCTAGGTCTGATTATTGTGTCAAAGTCTACTTTGTCCTCCTCCTTAGATGGCTTAGGCTCTTCCATCATCAACAAAGACTCTCCAAGGTCTAGTTCTATTGTCCTCTCTTTCCTTCTTTGCCTCTAAATGATCTTCTTGATGTTCTACTTTACCTTCTTTCTTATTGGCCAATGCTAACCATTTTCTTGGTTTACTTTCTCAAGCCACTGTTGCATCTCAAGATTCATTATTTTTTGTACTTTTTTCATTTGTTCCAAGGCATGCTTCAACTCTATTATTTATTGCTAAACATTTATTTGTTTTTCCTTCTCATTTTTCTTTTACATCTCACTTTTCTCTCTTCTTGTCACTTGTTTCTTGCTTGGTACCTCCTTACTTTGCAAGTGTCCCTGGACTTTTCTCCTCAACACTTCCATTCTCCTTTTGCAAGCAAGTCTCTTTCACCTTGCTTCTTCTCAATGCTTCTTCTTGTCTTCGTGATACCTCACCTTCGGCCCCTTTCTTTTCCACTGGCCTAGTCTTTTGGTATCCAAGTTCTTCCTTCAACCTGCAAAAAAGACAATACACAAACTCCCAAAACTTCCTTGCCCAGATCTTCAGGATCTAATACTAAAATGATGTAGAGCAGGGGCAAAACTTGACTCAACTTGACTAATCCAACTCACACTTCAAACAAGACTTCATTATTAACAAAGCAAACCATGCAACACGCCAATCTTGAGGAGATTTTAGCTAGGGAAGAAATCTACTGGAGGTAGAAATCTACTGGAAGTAGAAATCTAGGTAGACTTGGCTAAGGGAGGGGGATAGGAATACTAAATTTTTCATTCTTCATCCATGGTAAAAAGACATAAAAATTTGATCAGTTCCATTAAGGACTCTTTTGGTTGGCTATTGGAAGAAGCTTCTATGGTTCAGAAAGAGGGCACAATCTTCTTTAAAAATCTTCTTTCTAAAGATGTATCTTAAGATTTTTCTTCTAATATTTTAGATGTGATACAACATATTCCAAATTTGATTAGCAGAGAAGAAAACAAAGAGTTAATGAAAGAGTTTACTTTTGAGGAAATCAAAACTTTAGTTTTTTCTTTTGACCCTAATAAGTCCCCAGGACCTGATGGTTTCACTCCTTTGTTTTTTCAAAAATGTTAGGATTTTGTTGGTAGGGAAGTCTAGTTAGTAGTTGAAGAGGCTAGGAGGAATAGTATAGTGTTGAAGGAGATTAACTCTACATATAATGCATTAATTCCTAAGGTAGATTCTCTACTTTCTTTTGCTGATTTCAGACCAATTTGCCTCTACAATACATTATATAAAATCATAACTAAATCTATCTCTTTGAGATTAGCAATTTTGATTCCAAAGATTATCTCTAAAGAGAAGGGGTGTTTTGTTCTATGTAAGAGACAGCTGAAGGGACCTTGGTAGTTCATGAAGTGTTGCATTCCATTCGATCTTATAAACTTTCTGCAATGTTGGTAAAATTGGACATGTTAAAGGCTTATGATAGGGTGTCCTGGGATTTTTTATTGAAAGTCCTGTATAAGTTTGGCTTTTCACATAGATGTTGTAAATGGATCCTCTCTTGTATATCAGGTGCAAGCTTTTAAGTTTTGATCAATGGTTCTCCTTCATATTTTTTAAAGCTTCTCGAGGGATTAGACATGGTGATCCTCTATCTCCTTTTTTGTTTATCATTGTAGTACAAGGTCTTCAAGTAGAATGATTCAGTCTCAAAATAGATTGGGGTTCTGGAGAGGAATTGCTATTCTAAGAGTTTCTTTCTCTATTACACATGCCTTATTTGTTGATGATAATTTGTTATTTGGACAACCCTCATTGTTAGAAGCTAAGGATATAAAAAAGCTAATTGATCTCTATTGCTTGGTGTTAGGTCAAAAGGTGAATCATGATAAATCTAAGATATTTTTCTTTAATACCAGTCCTTTGGTTCAAGGAAGAATCTCAAATTTTTTTGGTTTTAAGTTGGATGTCCCCCCTTCTAATTATCTAGGCATTCCTTTTTTTTCTGGGAATACTAAAAGTTGCTTTTGGAAGAAGCTTAATTCGAATGTGAAAGGGAAAATGGTTGACTTTTGTTGGCAAAATCTTGATGATCAAATCAATTTTATGTGTTGTTTCTATCTACATGTTTTCAATCCTTAAGGTTCCAAAAGGCATTCTAAATGAGTCATGCAGTATTTTTAGGAAGTTTTTGTGGAACGGGCCTAAAGAGGAAGGTAACAAGATTCATTTGGTTTCCTGGGATAAGATATGTTCACCTAAATAACATGGTGGGACTGGTATTCACAACATTGAGGATCAGAACTGGGCATTAGGGGCAAAATTGGTATGAAAATGTATGATAAGCTTGACTCTAAATGGCGTAAAATAATCCAGGCAAAATATTTAGATTTGGTTGACCTAGTAAGGATATTCACAATTCAAAATCTAGAATCAGGTTTGACACTTTGGGGTTTTTTTATTGGATGCAGAGAGGTAATTTCCCCTTTCCTCTCTTGGAAAGTTCATGATGGGGTTTTGGGATGATTCTTGGAATAGTTATCCCCCTCTTTCTCAATTAGAGGGGTTGCAAGAGGCCAAAGAAGTTTTAAGTTAGTTATGGTGTGTTAAAGTTAAGGATTATCTGGATGGTGATTCAAATTCTACTTCTTTTGGCATCAAATGTTCCCATTCCTTCTTCTCGGAAGGAGTTACTAAGTAGAGTGTTAAAAAAATAGAAGGGTCTTCATCTCAGGGACTAGTGATGAATTTATCTAGATTCCTTCTAAATCTAGAAAATACACAGTTAAATAGGGATATCAGAGTATCATTGGGATAAATTTTGAAGGTTCTTCAGCTTGGCCTGCTAAGTTGTGCTGGAATAGTCCATGTCTTCCAAAGGCAAGAGCTTTAGCCTGGCTAGCCTTGAAGGGTAGAATTCTCACAAGTGATAGGCTTGTTAGACTGGGAATCTCTCAACGTTTTTTGTGCCCTCTTTGCTTAGAAAAAAAAGAAAAGGAAAATCATCTCTTGCTTAACTGCTCTTTCTCCTCTCAAGTTTGGTATCGGTTATGCTTCAAGTTGGGTTGGTCTAGACCTCTCCCTAATATAGTTTTACAAGTTTTTCAAGGATGGCCAATTTTATGTAAGAATTCAACTTTTACTACTCTTTGGATTGTTTCTCCTAGTTTGGTTTTATGGAATCTTTGGTTGGAAAGAAATAATAGAATTTTTAGGAAAGTTGATTGTTCTCTTGACCAAGTCATCCTTAAAGTTGAAAAGTTAGTGGTAGAGGTTGTATATTCTCACTTGATTTTGAAGGATGTTGGCTCTTTAACTTTCTCTTCTTGGGATGCACTCATGCTTCAATCTTGGAAGTTTTTAAAACTTCCCAATTCTAGTTGCCTTGTGGGAAATAAGAAAGTGGATAGGAGTACCATATTTTGGAAGCCTCCCCCTGAAGAGTTCATTAAATTAAACTTTGATGGTGCATGTAGAGGGAGTTTGGGGTTGTCTGGAGTAGGTTGTGTGCTTAGAGATTGTAAAAGGATCTATTGTTAAGGCTTTGTCTCTTAAAATTGGATGTTGTTCTAATAATGAGGCCGAGGCTTTGGCCCTTGTTGTAGGTTTGAAACTTTGTTTTAATCATGGAGTTAAGAATATTATAATTGAAGGAGATTCTATGAATATAGTGAATGCCATGAAAAAGAGGTCTTTCCCTTATTGGAAGATAGGGTATATTCTTCAAGAAGCTATGACTATTGTGGAGTCCTATGAAAATTTCCAAATCTTGCATATTTATAGGGAAGGAAATAAATTAGTAGGTTTGCTAGCTAATTGTGCATGTGATCAAGATATAGAGTTAATTGAATGGGATGCAGTCTCCTTAAGGAAGTTGGATGCTTTTGATTTATTTCTGACAGAGGATCAAAAATTTGTTGTTTAGGAAGTTTTGGGGTCGAGGAGTTAGTTTTTCGCCTATTTGGAATTCTATGTGATTCAAAATGATTTGAGTGGTGTGATTTGAATTAAAATGGGAATCCCATTGGTCAATGGTATTTAGAGGAGATGGTGGAAGGTCTCTATTTTTAGGGACAGTTTTTTTAAGCTAACTTTTGTATTTTTGGCAGGTGATAACTTTGGAGTATTTTTTGTGCTTATTTTTTTCATTATTATTCCATGGTCTGGGTGCTAGAAAATTCATGTGTTTTGAAATTGCTTTGTACCATGAGTTCTCATTCATTTAATTAGAGATGTGGTGGCCTGAGGTGCCTTCAATCCCTAATGTATGTAATGATTATAGTGCTTACATTTCTCTTGTTGTAACTTCATTATATTCTGCCATCTCAGAGGTATTCTTCACTTGTTTGTAGTTTTCTTGTGCTTCATTATTATCTAGCAATTTCTTTTGACTATTGTTCCTCTTCATTGCTTAGAAGCCTTGATCACTATGGGCTCAATTCACATAAACAAGCACATTCATCTCCCAATTCAGAAGTGGGAGAAACCTATTCAAGGGCCTCTAAGGGTAGATTCGATGGGTGAGATTTTTAAACTTTATGATGAAGAGGTGGAAAAATCAATTGCTTCTATGTGTGGTCAAGGGTTGTTCCAATTTCCTATGGCTACTTATCCATCTCAACTGGTTTTGCATTTTTTGTTGAATGCGATGGATCTTATTCAGAATGGGGACATGGTTAGAAGCTTCGGCCACATGTTTATCCAAGATTTTCTGTTTCTGGTGGAGCAATTCAATGAGGTAGTCCTTAACTACGACCTCCATCTGGGTGCTGCACCTGTGGGGGGTCTTTTCTATTTTAAAGACATTATTCACCATTTGGCTGTGCACTGCGTTTATACTTCTTTCCTTTATGGGCTACAAAACAATTGTGTGATGTCTATCAATAATGGTCTTCATTGTCATGCACGTGAATTAGGAGATGTTTTGGAGGATTTTGCAAGGGATGTTTTCTAGGATTTGCATCATCTACTTCACTTCCAACTACCTCCTCCGCCCCCTGCTATTGATATCAATGCCTCGGGTGAACCTACACATCAAGGTTTTATGTTCGAAGACCTGAATATGGATGCCTAAGTCGTTTTGATCTGGGGTTTTGTATTGTAATTATTATATCCACAGTCGTCGTTTCTAATTTTGTAGCTATTTTTGTTAGGGAAGTATTCCTCTCTATTTTGTAAATTCCCCTCTTTTGCTTGCTGTGATAGGATTATCTTTGTATTGCAAGTGGATGCCTTGATATATTCTTTGGTTGGGCTGGTCCTTCATGCTTACTCTGCCTAGTTTAATCTACTAAAGGGCCATTTTGTATCTAAGATCTATATCTTTTCCTTATTTTAATATAATACAATTTAGGTGCTCTGCACCTTTTTCCTCAAAAAAAAACTTTGTTCATTCTTGACTTATTACCCCTAAATCCTAGTAGCCTTTCAAAATGACCTTTTCAATCATAACTTTCATTGCAGACCTAATATTCAAAATCCATGACCTGTTTGGGATACCCTTTTAGCTCTTATAATAAATATCTAAAAATGGGTAGGGATTTCTTTGTACAGATTATGGAAAATATGATTGTCCTTCTTTCAATTAGGCCTAATTTCACTGTCATACACAGTCCACTTTAGGACAGTCGAAACATTTTGTCAAATAATTGTCATTAGAGACTAACAACTCCTTGATCAGGTCTGTAGGAACCTTCCAAACACTCACAACACCTTCTCTAATCACAAAATGATAAAAAATTGCATTGGTGACCTCCAAACTGTCATTCAATGTCTTCACAGTCTAATACATATAGCATATCAGGTACCTAAACCCTTTAAAAAGCATGTACAAACTTCATCATGGGACCCTAAATGGCTAGAATATGATACATTACATTATTATAGACCTTTCCACCCATTTTAGTGATGTTTCCATAGGTGGAAGGCCAATTTATGCCATTTATTTAATCACTAGTTACCCTAGGCAGGGTTTATGGTAGTTTTTCCACAAAAAGCTATAAAATGCACAAAACTTAACCAAAAATTGCTCAAACTAGTTGCATTAGAAATGTATGATCACCCTCCAACTTTTCTAGTTGGTTTTAGAGCCATACAATCCGTACAATCATGCGAATAACAGTTAGTTTTCTGGAAAAAATAGTTTTTTATAGAGTGCAAAAATTGAAATTTCTTCATTCCAATCTCCTCCCAACCTTCCCAACCATGGGATTCATTTTTACAAGATGTCTTTATGCTTTACCAACAATTTTTCAACTACCAACCACCGACAACTAACTTCCTAATCAAAGTTGTAAGTTTAATGCACTTTTTGACAACTTTCACAATGATAACTTTTACATCTTTTTTGCAAATGTTCACAACTTTTGACCAATGGACCTATAACATTTCAAAATCGATCAAAATGATCCCAAATGGTCATAAATGACCTTATTGGACCAAACACATCAAAACAAAACATAAAACCAAAATTTGACCAAATTTGACCATATGGCCTGAAGGTGTCCCTGCACCATACGCCCAAGGAAAAGAAAAAGATTCAAGTCCACTTGAATGGGAAGCTTTAATATTGTTCAACTTGGACTTTTGGAACTGATTAATTTGACATGTACTATCCTGCTCCAACTCTTTCATGTTGCTCTATACCTATGCTTCAGTGAAACAAATCAAGAAGTGTCTCATCTTAACTTTAGGTCTCCTTAGTACCTTACAAAAGTATTTAAGCCTGTCAAAAGAAGCAATCATTCTCTCATATGCATCTATGACGTCCTCTATCCCCATTGCTTCAACAGTGAAAACTTTACCACTACATTGTGTAGGAACATCAAACTCAAAGCCCTTGGTCTCCTTGGTGTGAAAGGATTCAACTTCTTATGTAGCATTATCCTCTACAATTTCTTGTGTGCTCTACTTTCCACATTCTTCTATGGATCCTATAAATATTACAACTTTTAATGGAGGAGTCATAGGTTGAGCATTCATAATATCACAACTTACCTTGTTAACTGCTGCCCTCTCTGTTGTGCTTGTAGAATGAATGATCTACTACTTCTTCATATCATCCTTAGGTAAAGAACATGATGAGAAAACATACTGGAATGGGTACAAAGAATAGTGACCTTGCATATACTCTTGACCATCCCAATTGACTAGATTTATTGCTACCTTCTCCATAGACTTTGTAGACCGATCAGCCTACTCCCTCTTGACATTACTACTGTCATACATTCCCATATTGGTAAATAAGTCAATAGACTTAGATTTACTTCCCTCTAACATCCTTAAATAATAACCGATTCTTCTCATTGGAGGCAATGAATTAGTAGGTTCATCAACAACAATTGTCCTGTAGGTCCCAAGGCAACTCACCAATATGTACTGTTGTTATGACTATCCTAGGCCTGATTATTGTGTCAAAGTCTACTTTTTCCTCCTCCTTAGATGGCTTAGACTCTTTCATCATCAACAAAGACTCTCCAAGGTCTAGTTCTATTGTCCTCTCTTGCCTTCTTCACCTCTGAATGATCTTCTTGATGGGCCACTTTACCTTCTTTCTTATTGGCCAATGCCAACCATTTTCCTAGTTTACTTTCTCAAGCCACTATTGCATCTCAAGATTCATTCTTTCTTGAACTTTTTTCATTTGTTCCAAGGCATGCTTCAAGTCTATTATTTCTTGTTGAACATTTTTTTCCTTCTCATTTTTCTTCTGCATCTCACTTTTCTCTCTTCTCATCACTTGTTTCTTTCTTGGTACCTCCTTACTCTGCAAGTCTCCATGGACTTTTCTCCTCAACACTTCCATTCTCCTTTTGCAAGAAAGTATCTTTTACCTTGCTTTTTCTCAATGCTTCTTCTTGTCTTCATGATACCTCACCTTAGGCCACTTTCTTTTCCCCTAGCCTAGCCTTTTGGTATCCAGGTTCTTCCTTCAACCTACAAAAAAGACAATACACAAAATCCTAAAAATTCCTTGCCCAGATCTTTGGGCTCTAATACCAAAATGATGCAGAGCAGGGACAAATCTTGACTCAACTTGACTAATTTAACTCACACTTCAAACAAGACTTCATTATCAACAAGGAAAACCATGCAACTTTGTTCATTCTTCACTTATTACCCCTAAATCTTAGTAGGCTTTCAAAATGGCCCTTTTGACCATAACTTTCATTACAGAGCTGATATTAAAAATCTATGACCTATTTGAGATACCCTTTTGGCTCTTATAACACATATCTGAAAATGGGTAGGGATTTCTTTGTATGGATTAGGGAAAACAATGACTGTCCCTCTTCCAATTAGGCCTAATTTCACTGTCATACATAGTCCACTTTAGGATAGTCAAAACATTTTGTCAAATAATTATTATCAGAGACTAACAACCCCTTGATCAGGTCTATAGGAACCTTCCACACACTATCAACACCTTCTCTAATCACTAAAAGATCAAAAATTGCATTGGTGACCTCCAAACTATCATTCAATGTCTTCACAGTTGGATACATACAACATATCATACCTAAACCTTTCCAAAACAACATGTAAACTTCATCATGGGACCCTAAATGGTTGGAATATGATACATTACATTATTATAGACCTTTCCACCCATTGTGGTGATGTTTCCATGGGTGGAAGGCCAATTTATGCCATTTATTTAATCACTGGTTACCCTAGCCAGGGTTTATGGTAGTTTCTACAAGAAATGCTATAAAATGCACAAAACTTAACAATGATTGCTCAAAATAGTTGAATTAGAAAGGTATTATCACCCTCCAACATTTCCAATTGGTTTCAAGGTCGTACAATCCGTACAATCATGCAAATAATAGTCAGTTTTCTAGAAAAAACAATTTTTTTAGAGTGCGAAAATTTAAATTTCTTCATTCCAATCTCCTCCCAACCTTCCCAACCTTGGGATTCATGTTTACAACATTTATTTATGCATTCCCAACAATTTTCCAACTACCAACCACCCACAACTAACTTCCTAATCAAACTTGTAACTTTAATGTAGTTTTTGACAACTTTCACAATGATAACTTTTACATCTTTTTTGCAAATGTTTACAACTCTTGACCAATGGACCTATAACATTCCAAAATGGATCAAACTGATCCCAAATGGTCATAGATGACCTTATTAGACCAAACACATCAAAACAAAACATAAAACCAAAATTTGACCAAATTTGACCATATGGCCTAAAGGTACCCCTGCACCAGAAGGTGGCATGAAAACCTTCTATAAAGTCTCTTGGAGAATCCCATGGTATGCAAGTGATGTTTGAACCAACTCCCAGAGGTAGATCTTGGTAGGACGAGTGCAGAGAAGATCTACTGTATTGTATCTTCTTCTAGGAAGAAGAGGCATAGGAAACTAAAGTGAAGTAGTCACAAAGTAAGATTGTGTATTCTATTTGTTAAGTCTAGTGTTATATGTGTGAGTAACTACATGGTAATGAGGTGAGTATGACACATTTGAAGTAATTGATATCATAACATTTGTGAAGTAATCAGGAGGTCGAAGTGGGTTTTGAACACATCAAATAGTGATCACTTATTTAGATTGTTGTTTTGTTTCTGAATGGAGATGAACAATGATTTTGGGTTTCACGGGTTCTTGTTGGGAACTGAAAATGTAAATTATGTTTATTAATATTTTGAAGATAGAAGTTTTAGGAACTAGAGAGACAGATTCAACAGAAATGAAGTCATCGAGAGATTCATCTAACATGTTGAGATTGTCACTACTAAATGGTTCATCATAGGTGCTAAAGGTTTGGAGAAAGAGGTCTGACATAGTCAAACACTTATTTCCAAACTAAAAATAACAATAAGTTTTCAAAATTTTCAAAAAGAAATATGTTAGGTTCACCAAAATGTACAATATAAAAATTGCTTCTAATTAACTTATAATCAAAATAATTAGCTATTTAACACTAGGATACTAGTTAACAAAGACTTGTATTTTGCCTCTATCCAATTATGAAGGACAAAATTGTCCAGGCTATATCCCATTGTTGTAATCGAGTGATAAGATAGATAACTAAACTAACTAGAAATAAAAAAAATCAGAGATATATAAAATATTTCAAGAAATGAGATACAAAAATAGAAAACTACAATAACAGAGATCCTAGCACTAGAAGATGGAGTTCACTTCCCTAGATGACATGTGGCACAGATGCCTACACATCACGTTGTGCTCTGTATGACATGGGTACAATTTGACTTTTTTCCTTTGAGCTCCATGCCAACCGTTTTAGTCATTCCTTGGGTTCTTAAACTTCTTAATGAAACCTAAAAACACATAGATAGAGGAAAAGGGTTGAGCTATATAGGGGCTTGCATTAGTCAAACCCTATTTCAATGTTTCCACCTCAACAATAGCTAGGTTGACAAATAGATAAAATAATGTGTGCTTTCAATGTCTAGAATTGTGATGTGAAATGACAACAATGACAATGCTATGAAATAAAACCCTACTTAGTGGTGTAGGGTGGATTTGTACAATGATCTCCACATGGAAAAGATAAATAGGTAATGTTAAATCAACCCACAAAGATGAGAATTATACCTAACGGATAGTAGTGATTAAAGAAAGAAAGCGGGAATCAATCAAAACTTTGTCGCCTCATAGCAGAAGATGAAAGATGCTAAGTAGGTAGCAATTCCAATTGGGATCCTTTAAAGTTTTCTACTCTTTGATGAAAAGAATGAAATATGAGATTGACAACATAAATCACAATATTGTTGGTTCTCAAATCTCAAAATATTTTTATTATGGAAGGAAAATTGATATCAATTTCAACAGAGTGTCACTGTGAAAAAGAATCAATCCTTTGCAATGAAAAACTTACTTAAAAAAAAATAGAGAATGCAAGGATGAAAAATCAAGGATAAGAGTAGTTGGGCATGGATAAGTGTTAAGAAAATCTTTGTGAATCATGCAAGTGAAAAGATAACTTCCAGAAAAGATCACAAGACTGGAAAGGATTTTAGGACATCTATGTGGCACAGACGTCCACGCTAAGCACTAGAGTCTTAACAATATCAATTCTAAAAGGTCTGATTAGATTGGGATAAGGTCAAGATTTTGGCACTTTTATGGTTTTTGCACATGATTATAAAAAATTATCAAAGAAACACATAAGTGTATCTCGTGGGTTGAGGGTAAGGTCAAGGCTAGAAATGATCCTAAAAACACACTAGGGCATGGACACTAAAGCGATTACCAAGAATAACATGAAATTATGATAAAGCATAAATTACGATGTTATAATTGTTAGGCACACACCAAGAATCCAAAGGGATTACAGACATCAGGATATGGTGCAAAGAGGCTTGGTTACCCTGAAGTTCCAGGGTCTTACAAAGTATCAAGTATCAAGAATTAATGATCAAGAAGGACGGTAGATATTATGATAAATGACTTCATATTAGTGGGAGTCAAGAAACTAGGAGGACTAAGGATATGAGAACAAGGTGTAAATGTTCCACATGAATTTGAAAGTCTAATGAATATTTTTTAGTTTCAAGCAAGGAAATCCAGAAAAGAAGGGATCTTAAGGATCTCCAGACCAAAGTCTGATATCGTTAATGAAACCTAGATTCCACTCTTTTAATACTTAATGTGTATTCCATCAGGTTTTTAGGATCTGCTAGGATATGAGGACAACAAGCAGATTAAAGTGGATATTAGGAAACCAAAGGAAACATGGACATTGGGATATGGTGCCAAGGTGCTTCCAAGTTCTAAAACCCCAAATCATTCAATTTTGTCTTGTTGTGTGGTGGGGATTTAGGATCAGGAATGATTAGGGAACTTAGGACTGCTTGGAAAGTTCTATGACAAAAATGAAACTAAAACTTGGATTTGAGTGGAAAATATCAAGAAAAAGAACCTATCCTCTCAAAGGGACAAATTTAACCAAAACCTAAACCCAAATTCAAAACCTAAATTAACAACTTAACTTAGAAAATCAATGAAATCCCAAAGTCACAATTCCAAATGGAATCAGGATAGGGGAATGGATAAACATGTGAAAAAAGATTTATCTAGAATATGCATGAAACAAAGTAGAAATTGAAAGGAAAATAAGAAATAAAGAGGGATAAAAATAAATAATTAAAAGGGACCAACCTAGAAATTGTGAAGAATGATGGCGGAAAAAGGATAGTTGGTACTGTGAATTTCTCAATCCCTAGGTATAATTTTTCTCAAAAATTTATCCAAATCTAATAATAAATCTGATATGCTTGATAAGAAATAGACTTGAGTCATGCAAAAAGATCAAATTTCTAAAAGTTTGAAAAAAAAATGCAATGAGAAATGCAAAAATAATTATATGTGGGCATATTAGATTGATTCGTGTGTCATTAATGCTTAGAGACTCATCGAAACTAGCAGTCTAGAAGGAACATGAACCTTGAAACCTAGTCCCGACGATCCTAAGTTCCCCAGAATTTTAAAGTTCTTCCAAAAAATAATGAAAATAAAAGAAATGAAGCTGAAACCAGAACTTGATAATGATTTGAAACCTAGTTCCAAGTTCTAAAAAGCTTCTAGTTTTCAAACTTTCAGAAAAAAGAATACAGGTTGAGAAGCCATCCAAGATTCAAGATCTAGGGATTTTGGGAAAACCCCACAACTTACAAAGAAAGGTCCAACAATGAAAATAAAAGACCTAAAACCAAAGTAAAAACAAAAATAAAGATCCCAAAAGGGGGAAAATGGTAAAAATGTTTAGAAGCCAAAGTGAAAAGGAAAATAATATAAAAGGGCATCCCCATTTACTAAGCAAAAGATGGGGCATGTATGCATGGGATAACACTCTCCCTCCGAGCTATGGCAAGCTGTGATATAGATAGAATTGAAAAAAAATAGTATTGGATAAAGTTAAGCCCATCTCTTTGGCTGGTATGTTTTAAATATGATTTAAAATTCTAGCTACCACCCATGTCTTATTCTTCTTTTTGGATCCCCTCTAAGGCCTCAAGTATTTGAAAATTAAAAATCTTCTCAGAGATTTTTCTCTTGGATTCTAGTGATGGTCACCAAGGTTTCCATCGTGTTTCCTAGGACTTTTGTTGCCTTCCTTGTGAAGCTAGAGGACTTGGTTCTCTTTCCATCTACAGACAAGGCATTACTTTATATACCAAATGGATTTTCATAGCCCTTGAGGAAATGAGGCGTATAAAATCCACATTAGGGATTGTATTAGTTTTGGTGTCCCTTTAAGACAACCAACTTGTAAGGGCCTGAATCTTGGCACTCTTCTCACTATGTAGGATCCCATAAAAAATCAAAGGCATATTTGTAATTAAAATTATTTGGAAAGCTTGGGATGCCATCAAACCTTGGCTCTTTTGGGTAGGAAATAATTTTTGCAAAGGTTTTTATATTAATCACTAGTCTATTTGGTGGTCTCCTATTCCTAGATCTCAAGACCACCACCTAGATGTAGTGCCATGGATCCATGCCTTGAAATTGTTCAAATGAGAAGCTTGTCTGTTTCTAGAATTTATCAATAGAGCCACTAAGAAATTTCTTTCTTGGACTGAATTCAAGTTAAAATATTAGATTTATAACTAAGATTAGGAGATTTTACAATCTATTATTGATGTTATCCCTCCCTGAATGTTTAAAAAAATTGGGGTTTGTTCCCTCAAGCCCTAGTGGAAGGACTAGAAATAGTACCCAAACAACATTTCAAAACTACAAGCCCAACAAGGGATATTTTTGGATGTATCCACATCTTTCAATGGTGGATCAACTTAACTTTCATTAGCAACTTTAGTATTTTTTTGGACCTAGTCTCACTAGTTCCAATGCATCTGGTTGACTATTTTGGAGCATAAGTTTGCTCAATTTTCCTTGCATGCATTCTATACCAAGGCCCTATAGGAGTCAAGGACAACACTGAGAGGGGGGGTGAATCAGTGTTGTGTGAATTTTCAATTCTTTTTCAAACTTTAACTTGTAGAGCACAAAGGAGAGAAAGCTATCATTGATTTGTCAAACACATATGCACAAAACTAAGAATGAAGAAGGAGAACAAAACCTTATAAGCAATGTATTAACATACACACATACAGATGAAAACAATATAACACATAACACCAATTTGCATGAGTGGAAAACCCTCCTGGGGTATAAAAACCACTCCAAAACTACCTCACTGGCTTATCCTTGAAAATATCTTTACAAGCCTCACTGGCTGATGTAAGTGTCTCACTGACAAATGGTCTTACCAACCTACAAGCTTCACTGGCATACTATTGTGCCTCACTGGCATACTGTTGTGCCTCACTGGCATTTCTCAATCAATCAGAACTCTAAATCTCATGTGCAAGAAGTGATTGCTGCTCAATATGATTTGCACCATTCAAATCAACTCATCTGTATCATATATTCCATCATTCAAGTTTTCTGACATTTTATCTTTGAAATCACTTAATTCACCTAATCAGGGAAATATATCTTTTTAACTACAAATTAATGTGCACATTCTTTTTGGATCATTGTCTTCACCATTGCATGTTGATCTGTATAACACCACATATAGTCAATGTACTTGAAAGACCATTATATAGAATACATATGCCTTTTCACATTCTTCTAATCACAAAACCCTTCAATCTGCAAATTTTTTCAACCAAATTTTCATTATCCCCTTTGTACAAAACCCTTCAATCTCTGCAAAAATAAAATCATATATACATATATATATTTTCTTCTCTGCAACATGATTGGCAAGATCATTGAAATTCCTTCTCATTAAAAACTTTTTCAATATTCAACAACCTACAAAAAATGACTCTTCATATCCTCTAACATTTCAATCAGGACCTGTAGGAGAAAAATAAAATCTCTTTGAATATTTAGTCTTTTCATTTCAATCTCTTTCTCTGTAAATTCCTCATTCAAACTCTTCAATAAATCTTTAATCTTCCTTGATAATAAAATCTTTATCTCCACAAATCTAATAAAAAAATCTCTGATAAATTTTTTTCATTTTCTTCAAACAAGACTCTTTAAATTCTTCATACAAAAATCTCTTCTCTGAAAAAAAAACTTCAATGACAATATATCTATCTCAAAAAGAAAATCTCTTCTTTCCTTTTAATCTCCAAAAATCTCTTTAGGTAAAAAGAGTTTCTAAAAAAAATTCTTCATAAAATGTGAACAACTCTCCAAAAGCATTTTTAATGCTTTTTTAAAGAACCAAAATAACCGATGCCTTGTAAAAAAAACTTTATGAAAAATGGGCTCCAAAAACTACATATGACTTACCTATTCAAGCAACTAATGTTTCTTATAAGAAACATTCTAAATGCATTTTATAAATACCAAAAAGAAACTCCATTAAATCGGCTTCAAAAGAACTTAATGCCTTACATATCGGGCTCAAAACATTTTCAATGCTTTTTGAAAACTCAAAAAAAACTTTATAAACTTTATCTCCATACTAAAAACCTTCGAAACTTATTCAAATTTCTGCCCACGTATATTTGTGGTCCCATAAATTATAGTTAATTCCAAACTTAACAAATGCTATTTAAAGCATAAATCATTCGGGCTCCAAAATATATCTTAAGGTAATCGACCATTTAGCATTCGATGCTTTAAACAAAGCATGCTCCTCCATGTGCAAAACAAATACCCTCTTCGAAAGCCTTTGAAATGATTTCCCGCCTGAGCACTTTTGGGAGAGACCAATGGAGTTAGTTAGAAGTATGAAGTGGGCCGGTCACCGCCATGACTAGGGACCCCTCCAAACAGTGGTACTTAAGTTGCAAACCTTCAATTATAAGTCACCTTTCAAACATAAGAAAAGTGAAATAGGCACTAGACGGGCAAAGAAGGTAAACAAAGAGTATGCTTTAGATACAAGATAAATATCTTCTAAACCTCCAACTTCAACTATACCTCCTTGCATAGTGTATAAAATTCCACTTCATAAGAATGATATCCAAAAGATTAACAATGCTTTACCAACTGAATATTATGAACCAACCTTACTTTGACCATGGGTGACAATACCTATGAACTAGTATATAACTCCTGTAATCACTTCTATCAATCCTTGATATAGAGTATGCCACACAAAATGAAACCAATCCAATCCTTATTGTAGAGAAAGTCAGACAACAAGAAGAAGGCTACTAAGATCAAATGACTAAGTCATTACCACTACAAGTCATCTGTGACTAAGTCATTACCACTACAAGTACACACAAGATGATGTAATCAACAACATATAAGATGATATAAACTCTACATAGGATGATGTAAACTCTTGCTCCTCTTGATCCTTTAACAAGTATGTACCTCTACACTACATAAAACATGATATGCAAAACATGATATGCACTTGCCAACTATAATGAAGATCAATACTATGTCTTGTCATGACCAACAAACCTTGCAAACACATTCCTTGAGTATGAGAACAAGAAACACATCCTTGAGTATGAGAACACATCCTGAACAAATCTGCATCATCAACAACTGAACGCACTTTTGACATCAATGACAACCTGTCACCATCAATCTCCCCCTTTGTCATTGATGGCAAAACCATCTGATGCAATTTATCTTTCTCCCCCTTTTTGACATCTGATGACAAAGACACAAAAAACTATTTGCTCCCGCTGTGTTGAATACCACTGACAATTATTGGCAAGAATAACCAACACAAACCACTGATATAATATCACTTTTTGACACAATACCAAAATGAGGATGAAGAAAACATATCTCTTTTCAAATTTCCCATGATAGTGACAAATCAATCCTCTAATTAACTCCCCCTGAGAACAACTCCACTTAAAGATGTTATAGCATGATCATAATCATTATAATCATATTGAATTATGAACACTTTGAAGGCATAAACTCCTGTTAACCTTTGAACAAGTAATGATTTATGATGATAACACTCCTGAAGCCAGCATATGACAAACCTTTTTGAACATTACCATCTACTATTGCTGATTTTAACTTCCTCTGATGAAATGCATGATATCACCAACAATGTCAAAGTTTGAAGAACTCTATCTGAAACATGGAAGATCATCAATGAAACAAGTGAAACATTATCTCCAAATCACCTGAAAATTTTCAATACTTATGCAAACATATGCCATAAAGACATTACACAACAAGGTAGTTGATATGAATATCAAATTGACTTCTTTGGTATGAATTATCATCCTACAACCAAACTATTCTGACACCTTTTCTAACATGACAAAGACTGAAGACCATCTGAACTATCCTCCTGTTCTGCACAAGACACTTTTCACAACATACTGTCAAATCTACATCCTGCAACCAACAAGAACTTCTGCCTCTTGACTTTGTCATTCAAACAACAATCAAACAAATTGCATCAACAAATTCTGCTTGCAACAACACTTTGCACAAATCAAAAACATAGATAAGTGCTATGAATTGAATTTTTCATTTTCAGCCACCTTAGCCAACACATGCTAATATCTGACAAGAGCTTTTGGAAATATCTTAATGACAACAAACACTTCACCAAATCAAGATCTCATTGAACTACAACAACATACCAACTCAACCATTGTCAGTAACAACATGCTATGAACAAAATATGAATAGGATCATTTATAAACCAAAACTCTCAACACTATCAAACTCTTTGCTTTGAACCCCTGACCATCCTTTTAACATCTTGTATGCATACAGAACTAAAGATCACCTGTATCATTGTCACATACTAAAAAATCAACCTTGTTAGCAACATCATCATCAATAATTTCAAAGCATGGTAAGAATGATGGACAGACAAGATCATCATATCAAATGATCTTCTTCCTGAAACTTCTTGGGGTTAACTGATAGAACATTTGATACCTCCCCCTTACTTCATGCTATGTTATGCAATAGATATAATGACTTGTGCAAGATGCACAAGCTTAGATTCTAACTTCTCTTTACTTTCTTTATGCTTCCAAATCTTCACAGGTGCTTTCTTTCTCCAAACCTTTTCAACCTTTTTCTTTTCCCAACCTTTCAAATTAGGTGATGCTCTCCTGCAACTGTGTGCTTTATGACCAAAAGATTTGCAATTATAACAAACTATGTTATAATCATAACCAAATGACTGATAGTACCCTTTTGTCATCTCCTGAGCAAATATGTTATGCTTCCATGCAGATTCATTCATTCTATTTATTTTGCAATTCCTTTGAATATGTCCAACCTTATTGCACTTGTAACAAACAATATTAGTATTCCTTCTGCAATTTACTGATTTGTGTCCAATTGATTACAAGTATAACAATAACCATTAAAAGAATAGTTATACCTATACATGTATGCTTGTCTTATAGCAGCAGGTTTTCTGAAATTCCTTCTTTGATTGTGCACATATTCATCTCTGATTTTCTGTTCTGTTTCATTCTTCCTTTTACTTTCTCTAGCAACAACATGAAGACTTGAATCAATTTTCCTTCTAGGAGTCTCTCTTGCTTTTGAACATTCTCCTTCTTCAAAACCAAGTCCAGTAGTGTCTCCATATAGTTTTTGTTTACCAAGCATCTTATGTAGCTTGCTTGTGCTTTCTTCAAACTCCTTATACTTCTTTGATAAAGCTTTGAGACCATCATACTCTTTTCTCAGATTGATAATATCACTCTCTAGTTTTAGATTTTCAATCCTTGCAACTTCAAGGTTAGATATTGAGACATCAGCTATCCTCTTAGCTTTTTCAATTTCTGATTTCAAACTGATAACCAGTTTATCTGATTCACTTGCTTGATTCTTCAAGTCTATAATTAGGTTTCTAGCATCTTCAAGATCTGTAAGACCTTTATCTTTTAAATCTCTTTCTTGCTGCAACTGCATCAATAATTTATTGTTCTCCTTCTTATAATTCTTGAGCTCACTTAGAGCATATATGAGCTCTCCTTCCAAATCAATCTCACAATCTTGTTCATTATAATCCTCATCATCACTCTGATCATCATCACTTGTGATGCTAGCTTTTTCTGAATTTGATTGGGATTGAACTTCAACTCCTTCATTTGAAAGTCTCTTTTCATTGCTACTTTCTTCACACACCAAAGTGTCCCCTTCTTTATCATTATCTTGATAAATCCTTTTCAATCTCCTCCACGTATCCTGAGCTGTAACACAATCCATAACTTTACAAATAACATCATTAGACAAAGTAGATAATATAGCCTTCTTTGCAATATCATTATATTCAAGAACTTCTTTGTTATTTGTAGAAATACCATTTTCAACTGACATTAAAACATCATATCCTAAGGAGGATAAATATACTTGCATTCTAACATACCAAACTAAAAAAATTGAACCATCAAACTGAGGAACATCTGAAACAATATTAGATTCAACTTGGACAACATCTTTATCCACTGACTTTATATCAACATCTGGATTTGATATGAATGATGTCTTTTGACTAGAATGAAGCTTGACATTTTTATTCTTATTTCTTCTGCACTTACCCATTGAACTCCACACACAGGACCTACCCAAGCTGATTAAGCTTCAAAAGGGGAACCTTGCTCTGATACCAATTGTAGGAGTCAAGGACAACACTGAGAGGGGGGGTGAATCAGTGTTGTGTGAATTTTCAATTCTTTTTCAAACTTTAACTTGCAGAGCATAAAGGAGAGAAAGCTATCATTGATTTGTCAAACACATATGCACAAAACTAAGAATGAAGAAGGAGAACAAAACCTTATAAGCAACATATTAACATACACACATACAGATGAAAACAATATAACACATAACACAAATTTGCATGAGTGGAAAACCCTCCTGGGGTATAAAAACCACTCCAAAACTGCCTCACTGGCTTATCCTTGAAAATATCTTTACAAGCCTCACTGGCTGATGTAAGTGTCTCACTGACAAATGGTCTTACCGACCTACAAGCTTCACTGGCATACTGTTGTGCCTCACTGGCATACTGTTGTGCCTCACTGGCATACTATTATGCCTCACTGGCATTTCTCAATCAATCAGAACTCTAAATCTCATGTGCAAGAAGTGATTGCTACTCAATCTGATTTGCACCATTCAAATCAACTCATTTGCATCATATATTCCATCATTCAAGTTTTCAGACATTTTATCTTTGAAATCACTTAATTCACCTAATCAGGGAAATATATCTTTTTCACTACAAATTAATGTGCACATTCTATTTGGATCATTGTCTTCACCATTACATGTTGATCTGTATAACACCACACACAGTCAATGTACCTGAAAGACCATTATATAGAATACAAATGCCTTTTCACATCTTCTAATCACAAAACCCTTCAATCTGCAAATTTTTTCAACCAAATTTTCATTATCCTCTTTGTACAAAACCCTTCAATCTCTGCAAAAATAAAATCATATATACATATATATATTTTCTTCTCTGCAACATGATTGGCAAGATCACTAAAATTCCTTCTCGTTAAAAACTTTTTCAATATTCAACAACCTACAAAAAATGACTCTTCATATCCTCTAACATTTCAATCAGAACCTGTAGGAGAAAAATAAAATCTCTTTGAATATTTAGTCTTTTCAGTTCAATCTCTTTCTCTGTAAATTCCTCATTCAAACTCTTCAATAAATCTTTAATCTTCCTTGATAATAAAATCTTTATCTCCACAAATCTAATAAAATAATCTCTGATAAAATTTTTTCATTTTCTTCAAACAAGACTCTTTAAATTCTTCATACAAAAATCTCTTCTCTGTAAAAAAAAACTTCAATGACAATATATCTATCTCAAAAAGAAAAACTCTTCTTTCCTTTTAATCTCCAAAAATCTCTTTAGGTAAAAAGAGTTTCTAAAAAAAATTCTTCATAAAATGTGAACAACTCTCCAAAAGCATTTTTAATGCTTTTTTAAAGAACCAAAATAACCGATGCCTTGTAAAAAAAACTTCATGAAAAATGGGCTCCAAAAACTACATATGACTTACCTATTCAAGCAACTAATGTTTCTTATAAGAAACATTCTAAATGCATTTTATAAATACCAAAAAGAAACTCCATTAAATCGGCTTCAAAAGAACTTAATGCCTTACATATCGGGCTCAAAACATTTTCAATGCTTTTTGAAAACTCAAAAAAAACTTTATAAACTTTATCTCCATACTAAAAACCTTTGAAACTTATTCAAATTTCTGCCCACGTATATTTGTGGTCCCATAAATTATAGTTAATTCCAAACTTAACAAATGCTATTTAAAGCATAAATCATTCGGGCTCCAAAATATATCTTAAGGTAATCGACCATTTAGCATTCGATGCTTTAAACAAAGCATGCTCCTCCATGTGCAAAACAAATACCCTCTTCGAAAGCCTTTGAAATGATTTCCCGCTTGAGCACTTTTGGGAGAGACCAATGGAGTTAGTTAGAAGTATGAAGTGGGCCGGTCACCGCCATGACTAGGGACCCCTCCAAACGGTGGTACTTAAGTTGCAAACCTTCAATTATAAGTCACCTTTCAAACATAAGAAAAGTGAAATAGGCACTAGACGGGCAGAGAAGGTAAACAAAGAGTATGCTTTAGATACAAGATAAATATCTTCTAAACCTCCAACTTCAACTATACCTCCTTGCATAGTGTATAAAATTCCACTTCATAAGAATGATATCCAAAAGATTAACAATGCTTTACCAACTGAATATTATGAACCAACCTTACTTTGACCATGGGTGACAATACCTATGAACTAGTATATAACTCCTGTAATCACTTCTATCAATCCTTGATATAGAGTATGCCACACAAAATGAAACCAATCCAATCCTTATTGTAGAGAAAGTCAGACAACAAGAAGAAGGCTACTGAGATCAAATGACTAAGTCATTACCACTACAAGTCATCTGTGACTAAGTCATTACCACTACAAGTACACACAAGATGATGTAATCAACAACATATAAGATGATATAAACTCTACACAGGGTAATGTAAACTCTTGCTCCTCCTGATCCTTTAACAAGTATGTACCTCTACACTGCATAAAACATGATATGCAAAACATGATATGCACTTGCCAACTATAATGAAGATCAATACTATGTCTTGTCATGACCAACAAACCTTGCAAACACATTCCTTGAGTATGAGAACAAGAAACACATCCTGAACAAATCTGCATCATCAACAACTGAATGCACTTTTGACATCAATGACAACCTGTCACCATCAGGCCCTCCTCTTGGTGCTCATCTAGTTCATTTGAGTATCTTTAGGATTCACTATGCATTTTGTAGACAATTTGAGAATATCAAACATCTCTTCTTGTTTTGTTCTCATTCTTAGGAAGCTTGAAATTGGATTCATGATTTGTTTAGACCCTTTTATCTTGCTCCCTTTTCTTGTCACATGGTTTTACTTGGAGACTACCTTTATAGATCCTACTCAAATATAGTTAGGTTTGGCATAATTTCAGGGTGGAGATTCTTTTCAATATTTGGAAAGATAAAAATGTATCTCTTTTTTCTTATTGCACTAGAAATGTCCATTTTTTTTGTAGACTAAAGCTATGATTTTCTTTAATGTTGTTATGTGGATCTAGATGCAAGCTAGTAATGTTGTATTTGAGTTTTCTCAACTTTAGGAGTTGTTGGATCACTGGGGGAATTGATATGATATCAAAACAAATACAGTTAATTAGTTTCCATCCCAGTAAATATTACCTTTGATGATTTATGACTATTGAATGTATATTTAAGTTAGCAATGAAGAAATTCATATGGATAGGACATATTACACATAGAAGAAAGTGATTCACTAATGCTCCTAGAAATGAATATTGTAGTTTAAATTTGGAAGTTGAATCCTTGTTATATATGATAGACCAATTAAATTATGATCTCACATTTTACCTAGACATTTAAAAACATGTCAATACAAACCATCATGTATTACATGATTATGTATATACAAAACAAATTAGTATTGCATTTGACAAAGTGTAGAAGTATTTAGTTGAAGTGAATCATTCCAGAATGAGCTAGGATGCATATTTTAGGGGCCCTCCTTGACTCATCATAATTTTCATAGGAGAAAGCATATATATCTGAATTAGATTGCTAGACTACTCCAAGCCAAGAGTTATTGGTTTCTACAATACTGTAGGTGATCCACTCACCAGGTATTATCCTCTGAATCTCTAGCTAGATTCATATTAGTTATTTTAGAGCTAACACATTATTGCTTTGCTAATAGAAGAATTGGTTGGCATAGCTAGGATCTTCTCTTTGGTTGTGATACTTGCTCATAAAAAGACCACGCAAGACAAAATAAAAGGCTGCTACTTGGATCATATAATATTCCTCTGCAACCTGTCATTCTAGAGCATACTTGAAAATCATTGAAAAAGAATTTTTCTTCCACTAAAAGGCATAATGAAATAGATACAAAATTAACTGATGTCATAGCCTTTTCACTCATATATGTCACATCACAAGAGGTTAGGCTATCGAAGATTGCAATTAGAAACACTAAATCCTTCAAATTATTTTGCTTCAAGATGCACACAACCAAAGATAGTGGAAGAACGTGGAGATTTGAAAAGTGATGGTTGAAGATGCTTTAAGAAAACAATGTGAGCAGATGGTGAGCGAATTTTCTCGGTTGCTCCAACCAAATAGAGGAAATCAACAACCAAACAAAACAAAAATTCTATTTGGTGGTCACACTCCTTTCAAAGTACAAGTGAATTTTGATATTCCAAACTTTGAAGGAAAAATTGATGTAGATGTTGTAGATGATTGGCTATCAAAATTAGAAAATTACTTTTCTGTGAATCAATTCTTTGATGCTAAGAAGATAACCTTCACCCTCAAAGTTGAATGCCATATGAAACAATCATGGGAGACTAAGTGGGCATCTAGAGAACTCCTTGATGCTCAAGAAATCGATGCTATATTGGATGATAGCCCCACATGGGGAGATTTTGTGGAATACATCAAGGAAGAATATTTTCCTGAAGATAAATATGAAGAAACATATATGCAGTGGAAGTTGCTTCAACAGCAAAAGGGTTAATCTATTCAAGACTACACGAACACATTCCATGTTTTATCAGCAAAGCTTAGCATCCAAGATATGGAGAAACATCAGGGTTTGAAGTATCATAGTGGACTACATCGATATACTAAAACTGAGATGGCCTTCTTGAATGTTGAGACACTAGGAACCACCTTCAAATATACAACAAAAATTGAAGAGAAATTCAAACAAAGGGGAAAAAAGGATTATCGGGCAAAACAAATCAAAAGGGGAAGGCAATAGCAAGTTTGTAGGAAAATAAACCACTAAGAAATTATCCTCACAATCACCAACATTTGATAGGGACACTAAAAAGACACATGCATGTGGTGCGCAAATCATAAAAGTCCCTGGTATGACAATAAAGATTCCTGAGTTGCTAAGACATTAATGACAGTGACACATGAAGTGGAGAAAGAAGATGATTTGTTTCCTACAAACCCTTTTGAACACAAGGATGGTGAGAAGATCATTAAGGTAGACCCTTAAGCCATAGTTCCACTATTAAAATCTTGCCTCATGAAGATGAGGAATATTTGTTCTATTCACAAATGTGGGTGAATGAAAAAGCCTTACATTTTGTTTAATAGAAAAAAGGGGGAAATGGGTAAATGGCTAGATTCTGCTTTCACTACAAACATTCAAGGACATCCAACTAAGTTGAATCACAAATTTTACAAGAGGATTCTCCTACAGATTGGTGTGTCACTTGTAACACTATAGAAACATGAAATTTTTTTATTAATTGATTAATTAAAGCTTGATTATGCTAGAAACCCTAATTATGCAAAATCATAAACAAACGGACGAATCACGATAAATGCTCATAGATAGAGATGTAATATTTAGAGTAGATACATACTAGGTTTCAAGATTTAGATTCTGGAAATGTCAGGGGCTAAGGGGCAGGTGCCCAAGCCTAAGGTACAATTTTATGTTGAGAATGTCAAAAGATGTCTGCAACTTGTTTATGCTATTTTAGAGATTTATGTGTTAGATATTCAGAGGTCTTTGGTGTAAGGTGCCCAGTCTAGGTCCTACTTTTCTTCAGAGATACAGGATATAAGTACTTTGTTCTGGCCTCTTGCAACTCCACTCCTTCAGATATGCTACCTGTATCCTGCAATCATGGAGAATGGGGTTGGGGGTTGTGGTGTTTAGGAGATTGCCTTAGTTAATCCCCAGAAGGACATTCCAGTCTTCCAAATACCATTGTCAAATAAAAGAGTGCGTATCCCAATGGGATAGAGGAAAAAAAATTGATACATGATTGAAAACATAAATAGATATTAGGTCAGAGGTGTATCTCGCATGTAGATGAAAATCCTCAAAACATGAGAAGATGAAGCTAAATCTAAAATTACAAACACAACAACAATATTCTACTCTACAACAATTAATATCTTGAATGCTCTAAAATCATAAGTTTGCCAAAAGTTCATAATCATCTTCTAGTTTGCAAATGAAACCCTAAACATACTTATATATTCATTCCGACTTTAATTTCATAATTCAAACTTAAGATGTCAAAAATGAAACCTTTTAATAGTCACATAACTGACATTCAAATTTAGGACCTGACCTAAAATAGGGCAAGACTAACGTGCGGGCACCCAAGCCTTGGGCCCCTATTTCAAGGTATGATTCAGCTCAATAAGGTCCCCTTAGCCCCATTTGACACGTGTTTTCAAGGATTCTTCATCGAGTGTCAAAATGAACATGCAAGATGCAAAACAAGGGACCCAAGATCTAAACTTAGGAGGTAAAAGTCTTAGGGAGACATTTTACGACATAACATTTAGCCCCCACTTTAACATATGTATGAATGTAAGACCCATATATGAATTAAAGTATGGTCAAAACACGGCAAACATGCTAGGCACTTGAAGTTAATGCATACACAAAGATTGAGGAACTACTTCTAGCCCCCAGTCTTAGGTAGACATTAGAGAAAACACGTAACAAACATGCCAAACATAGTGAAGATAGTATTAGGCATACAAAACAAGGGGAAGACAGTATTGAATACATGCAAACACAATGTATATAGTGAATGCAGTGATTATTTCTTTTTCATTTTCTCATATATAAATGAATGCAGATACATGGAAAGTAAAAATGCAACACAACCTAGAATGTAGGAGGGGCATTTCACCATGCTCTTTGGACTACATATGGGGCAATAGACACGCAATACAAAACCTCAAGTGTAGGTGGAGCACATCGCTACAGTCACACAAGAGGGGAAAACATGCCATACAAAGCCTAATTAGGGGTTAACCGCACAAGGGGGAAAACATGCGGAACACACATGGAAAACACGAGCACTATATAGAATGCCAAAGGCATACTATACATCTAAAACATGATAAACAAGGTAATGGAAGGAACTTATTGCTAAGCCCCCGCCATTTTAGGCATGTTATAGGCACACCTGATGGTTGGGCTTATGCCACAACAACTGTTAATGATACACTTAAGGGAGGATACACCAACCTCACTTACTCAGAGGACTTTTGAAATAAAAGGGATGTCCACTAGCTCAAGAGATACACCATCACCATCTCTATAGAGGGCTTTAAATAAAAGGATATGCACGATATCCCACCTCCACAAAGAGCTTAAAATAAAAGGATATACGTGATATCCCACTTCCACAGAGGGCTTTCTCATTGCAATATAAAATAAAGATGTACACTCGTGTGCAGATACAACATCTCGCCTCCACAAAGGGCTTACAAACACACTTTGTTAGTATCAAAATCATTAGATAACTTACCTTATATGCCCCTACCTTAAGATGGTTTATATCATGTACCGATATCAAGCATGTTCAAGTAGATAGAAAACACACAAGGGAATAAGAGCCCATGCAAAGCCCATGCCCCCAAAGGTGGCATGTACTTCACAATCACCGAATGTTCCCATAAACACATAATTTCCCACAAGAAGGGAGGTTAGAAATCTTTCTCTAAGATAATAACCATATCACATGATAAAAGCAATGCATGAACATAATCATATCAAGAGCCAAGATTATACTATGGATTCAGAAACCGAGTATAACTGTGGGGCTATACTATAAAGATCTTAGAATCGAGTGTAACCAAGGCAAGACCCAAGATAAACAAAGTGCACGGAGTAGCCATATTGTTATGATTTGTTAGAAAAGATAAGACAACATCAAAACATCACACAAAGTGATTCTAATAGCCAAGCGTTAGATAATATATATCAACCCCATCATCATGTATGGACTAGGTCCATTTTTGCTTACTCGTTGAAGGGAAACATGGTTTGTATCAGTATATGTTCATTTTTCATCATCTGCCAGCTAGATAGAACCACTAGAAGAAGGTAAACAATAAATCAAGAGAGGAGAGCAAGTGCCTTAGGGTCATCATGTAGGAAATTGCCCCTAGGTCACCAACTGCAACGCTATGCCCCTAAGGCATGACACACAACATAAAAATTGAGAAGAAAGATAGAAGAATGCTGATACAAATAGAAGAAGGGTGGCAAGAAAGGCAGTCTCCTGGTTCCTTGACCTTACAAGAGTATCAAGGGTCGTCCTAGGAGGCCTAAACAACAGATAAAACATCATAGGGGAACACAACATTTGAGAGAAAGGGTTAGAAATACTTTCCTGATACAACATAATGTTAAGAACATACATATGTAGGAAGAGGCCACCCTTGAGAGCAACTATAATATTTTCTACAACAAGTGTGGCTTAAAGAGGGAGAAATACCTACCTTATTGAATGGGATATTTCTTGGCAGACAATTCTTTTCTACCAGCCTAGGATATCCCTGATGTGGTTTTGGTTTTGTTGATATTGCATTAACATTAAGTTTAGGATGATGAGAGGCTTTAGTGGGTTTCAAAGAATGGAATCCAATACTAGTTGTGTAGATAATTCTAACAACTTGTAAAGGTACTCCGATTCCTTGTTGATTTGTACCACAACCATTATCTACATAGTTGCAATTGTTATAAAGGATTTTAAATCCTTAACCATAGAGGGATGTTATTTCTTTAGAAGATTGTGAAGCCTCATAGGTCTCATAATTTATAATATAAGAAAGGGTGTTGTCTTTATTTTCTACCAAGGAGACTTTAGTTTTCTTAGGAGTTTCAAAAGATTGCTTGGATGAGATTAATGTGACTTTTGATGTGCTAAGGTTATTAAGTTTATATTCCCCATTGAAGGAAGGGGTAAAATCTAATGAACCCCAATCATCACAGAAAAGTGCATTCGATGGTTTAGAGTCTTGTGCAACATTATCTGTGGCAAGAGGCATTGATGAATCCTTTTGTAAGTTGTTTAGGTTTTGCTGATTTTTTTCTTGTTTTTGCATTTCAATATGTAAATAGTTATCTAGTTCAGGGTCAACTTCAATGGTGTAGAGATTATCTTTATAAATAAACTTTATTGATCTATGAAGGGTAGATGGACTGCCCCCATGGCATGAATCCACAGTCTACCAAGAATCATATTATATGAAATTGATCCAGGCATGATATGAAAAAGGGTAGACAAAGTCACAAGTCCAAGCTTCATAGCTAGAGTTATAGTACCCATAGTTTTTCTACCAACATTATCAAAGCCATGAATGCTTAATCTATCTAGTTTAATCAAAGAGGTATCAACCTTAATCTTATGTAAAAAAATCATACCGCAAACATTTAGAGATGATCCATTATCAATCATAACTTGGTTTATCAAATTTTTATCTATCATGGCAAATATTATAAGTTGATCATATTGGTTTTGAACTTCAATTGATGTAAATTCATGTGGTTGAAAGATAATATCCATTTTTATCACATGCATACAATCTAATAGAGCTGCTACATCATTTGGCTTAACAATAGGTCGTACAATCACCTTTTGTAAAGCTTCTTGGAGCATCCCATGGTACGTAAGCGATGTTTGTATTAAATCCCAAAGAGAGATCTTAGCCGGAGTAGCACAAAGCTGCTCGACAAGTTCATATTCTTGACCACTTTTTGGAGTAAGACGAGGTGGTGGAGGGAGCATAGGTTGAGAACATGGAAGAGAGACAGGCACATGAGGTGCTTTCTTACTTTGCTTGTTATTATGGGTGTTGTATGTGTGAGCAATCATGGGATGCTGTGGCACATTTTGAACACCTTGATTTCTTTGAGTGATTTGTCTTGTATAGTTTATAATGTAGTCTGAGGGTTGAGGTAATGTTTGATCACCTTGAACCATAATCACTGGTTTAAGGAAGAAGGTACATTAGGTGCCCCTCGCACAACCATCTTAGGAATATTGCTACATTTATCAAGTAACGCCTTAGTGGATGGGATAAGTCTATTAGTGAAGATCGAATTAACAGTGTTTCCCTCTTAGTTATACCCAAAATATATCCCTAAAGGATTTAATGTGAGAGACCTTTTCTCATCCACTAATGTTTCATCTTGGATAGGGAGAGCATTGGAATAAGAAAGGTAAGTGGTAGTTAGGAAGGTTAGGTGTTGTATCATTAATAGAGCTATCCGTAGTCTTCTCATCTAAGGTTCTTGGACATTCAACTATAGGAGAAGTAGGATAACTTATGGAATCATCATCATCATCATCATCATTATCATATATTTTAGCTATTAATTCCAAAGCATTAAGGAAAATTTCACACTCATCATTCTCAATGTGTTTTGTTAAATCTTCTACTACCAAAGGGTATGTATTTATGAGAGATATGAAGTTGTCAAAATCAGATACGTAGTCAAGGATTACAAATGAAGAGCATTTAAATATATCCTTATGGTACATAGCTTGTATATAAGTGAGAACATGAGGATTCATACTACGAAATTTGTAGAAATTCTCAAAGTTTTTGATATATGCATGTAAAGATACCAAAGAGCAATGAGATGAAGATGCCATAATGAAATGTCTTGTAACATCAATGTCCAATAAGATCTAGTAATACAAGACATGCAAATTTTTATGTTACTTGATACACCCTAGATATGTAACTATTTCACTCCTAAGCACTTGTTTGAGGGAAAGGGATAAAAGGACACACAAAGTCCACAAAAAACACAATCGATAGGAGGCAAGAGTACAACACAACAAGGCCTAATTGATGACTTTATGTATTTATATTGAATGCAATGAAACAACACAAATTATGGTTGTTTATGCACCTAAAATGTTCACTTTTTTCACCTTTTTTTCAAGTGTGAATGACTAAAGGATGAAGTGGTGTAAGGAAATTTATGAGGGGAAGAAAGTTATAAGATTAATATCAGTCCCATAATGCATAAATATCCTTCACAACACAACTATAATGCAAGTCTAGATAGATGACAAGGCAAAATCTAGTGAAAATGCAAGGTTTTTAAACCCTAGTTGTGAAATTAAGACATGAAACTATGAAAAATGATGTATAAATGAATTATAATCAGATTTATGATGTGAAATAGCTCATCTCAGATATGAAAATGATGCAAAAATACAACAATTCTCAATGTAAGTGCAATTTCAAGTAAAGATGAGTGAATGTGCTAGTTTTTGTTGAAATTGACTATGTGAAAATGCAAATTTTTGAATGTAAATGCAAGAACACACAATAATGAAACAATAAAAATAAAATATAGATTTGAATGAGTGTTTTAAAAGAATAGTAAAATCTGAAACAATATTTTAGATACATACCCTAGCTATTGCAAAGACTAGGTTTTATGAAAAATGTACAATTTCAAGCAATTTTTAATGATTTAAGCATGAAAATGCAAAGAAAATGATTATAGAATGATGTACTACTGTAATTTATATCAGATTTAATGCAAAAATTAGAAATTAAATGAAATTAAATGAATTTGATGCAAACTATGTTAAAATGCAAGCATAAGATGCCAATTTTTTCAATTTTTTTGTAAATTTTCAAATGCAATAAGATGTAAATGTAATGAATGAATGTAAATCTAAAGAAAAACACTCAAAAAGGTGAAAAAATTCAAATAAAACACAGGTTCACCAAAATTTTTAATAGAAAAATGGGGAAATGGATTAGATCCTCCTTTCACTACAAACATTCAAGGACGTCCAACCGAGTTGCATCACAAATTTTGCAAGAGGATTCTCCTAAAAGTTGGTATGTCACTTGTAATGCTATGGAACCTTGGAATTTATTGATTAATTGATTAATTAGAGTTTGATTATGCTAGAAACCCTAATTATGCAAAATCATAAACAAACGGATGAATCACGACAAATGCACATAGACAAATATATAATATTTAGAGTAGATACATACCAAGTTTCAAGATTTGGATTCCAGAAATGTTAGGGGCTAAGAGGTAGGTTACCAAGCCTAAGGTATAGTTTTCTATTGAGAATGTCCCAAGATGTCTGCAACTTGTTTCTATTGTTTCAAAGATTTATGTGTCAGAGATTCAGGGGTCTTTGGTGTAAGGCACCCTACTCTAGGTCCTACTTTTCTTTAGAGATATGGGATCTAAATACTTTGTTCTAGCCTCTTACAAATCCACTCCTTTAGATATGCCACCTGTAAATTGTAATCACAAAGAATTGGGTTGGGGGTTGTGGTGTTTAGGAGCTTGCCTTAGTAAAGCTCTGAAAGGACACTCAAGTCTTCCAAACACTGTTGTTAGATAAAAGAGTACATATCCCTATGGGATAGAGGAAAAAACAATTGGTAAATGATTGAAAACACAAATATATATCACCTTGGAGGTGTAGCTCACATGTAGATGAAAATCCTTAAAAACACGAGAAGATGAAGCTAAATCTACAATCACAAACACAACAACAATATTCTACTATGCAACAATGAATATCTTGAATGCTCTAAAAGCATAAGTTCACCAAAAGTTCATAATCATCTTCTAGTTTGTAAATGAAACCCTAAACATACTTATATATGCATTCCCACTTTAATTTTGTAATTCAAACTTAAGATGTCAGCAACAGAACCTTTTAACAGTCACATAACCAACATTCAAATTTAGGACATAACTTAAAATAGGGCAGGACTAGGGCACAGGCGCCCAAGCCCTGACCCCTATTTCAAGATAGGATTTAGCTCAATAAGGTCCCCTTAGCCCCATTTTTCATGGGTTTTCAAGATTCTTCAACGGGAGTCAAAATGAATACGCAAGAGGCAAAACAAGGGACCCGCGAGCTAAACTTAGGAGGTAAAAGTCTCAAGGAGACATTTTACAACATAACACATTTTATTTTTGATAGTAGAAGTCAAAAGAATTTGATCTTTGTTGATTCTGTCAAGAGGTTGAACCTACCAATAACACTCCATCCACAACCATACTATGTGGGCTAGGTGAGCAAAGGGCGAAATATCTAGATAAGAAAGTAATGTTGTTTATCCTATACCATCAAACCATTCAAAGACAATGTAATCTATGATATGGCATCTTTGGACATATGTGATGTACTATTGGGACAACCATACGTGTACAAGCGTAATGGAATCTATGAGTCTAGAACTGGTAGTGTTACTGTCAAGTTGGGTGAATGGAAGTATCTAATACCTGAGGTAAATCCTACAAAATCTACATCTCTACTTAGTAAAAAATAGTGTACATGTTTGATTTCTCAAACTAGATCTATTGTATTGCTCATAATTCAACCTGAGGAGGCAATGATAGTCATAGCTAGCACTCATAGAAAAATAGTCACCACCACCATTAAGTAGAAGTTGATGGATTAGACAATGACAAAATATCATAATGTATTCACCTCACCAATAGAGGTTCCCTTGCACTATCAAATTGAACACTCAATTGATATTATCTCAGAAGCACCATTCCCCTCACTTGGTGAGCAGATCACCTTAGATTTCCAGGTCCTTCACCATCAACATAGTTCATCATGGATGATCCAACTAATAGTTCTTGCACTTACCCAATCTACTTTTACTTTGTTATTTGTTTCTACAATACCACAGGTGATCCAATCACAAGGTATTGTCCTCTAAATATCTACCCAGACTTGGATCATGAATACAACCTACATTTTTTTAGGGTTCCACATGACACTTCCTCCCCTTCATGAGGATGTCCACATGGTCATAGCTAGTTTGCCAGGAAGGATAGAGTCTTTTGCTCCTATGTCTCCCAACCTCTAGATTCTAAAGATAATGTTGCTCATGGTGGTTGGTCACAACCTTTTAAGCCAGCTCCCACCTCTTCTTGTTGGCCATATGTGTTGTCATTGATGTCAATTTAGTAGCATAAACTGATGTCATGGTTGGATGTCATGCTCCTAAGAAAGAGAAAGGTCATCCTTGGAGGTCCTACTTTCTGATCCATAGCTATATATGGTGATGAAAAGAAGCCTTGGCCTTCGGAAGCAGGTTGAAGATAATGTGGGTTTTGTGAAATGGATGCTCTGCATTCCTCTAATTTTGAAGCTATGGTCTTGCGGTTCAAGAGTTAAGTATGATGTAAACATTCTAAATCCTAAGTTTCAGAGTGTTTTCTCTTTTGCAGAAAAAGATATATGTGACTGAGTTATAGGTTAGGCTCTGACAATATAATGTGATGTTCAAAGGTGAATGGAATGCTCTGCATTCCTCTGTATTTGCAGATATGTCTATGTAGTTCTAGATCTATGTTCAAAGGATGGTAAATGTGTTATGTCTAAAGTTCCAGACCATATTTCCCTCCACAGTGAAAGTTATGATTGGTAGAATACTGACATGTGCCCTGATAGAGTGAAGCAGTGATGAATACCCACTAGAATGCTCTACATTCCTCTAGAAGTAAATGATTGAACTTGTAGTTTTGTGAACATGTTCTTGAATGTGCATTTCATATTTCTTTCCTATTTCAAACTTCTTAGTGGTCCGCATCTTAGTTTTTCAATTGGTAGCAAGTTGTAGTGTGTTTTGGATAACAATATGCTCTCAGTGTTAATGATTGAAGGTGTGCGACATAATTCTTTGATGTGTGGTGGCAAATAAGCATTTGGGGTTGTTGTATGAGTCATGTGGACTCATCTAGAAGAGTTTCACAAATATCTTTCTTATTTGCAGTACCGCACAAGGTTCTCTAGTTGATATGGCCGTTACTCTTCAAGTTTTCATGAGCTTACCTTAAAAATTGTCCTATTTTCAAATGTGCAGAGTGTGTAGAGGTAATTCCTTGATGTTTGAAGCTATGAAGGATGTTCTAGATGTGGTTAAGCACATTTTGGGGTTTGCAAGGCTCGAGTCTTCTACTAGTGTAACGTGTTGTCCTAATTAGACCTATCTTCTATATGTTTCATATTGTGTATCGTATGGCCGACTTGTAAATGTATTTTTCATGTTTAATCTAGCCAGCAAGCTATGTAATCAATGGAATATCATATATAAATAGTAGATCAAATTGATTGCTGAGAATATGATTACAATTTGATGGATAAGGTTCGTAAGCAAACAAAAGAAGAATAATACATCTTATGTACGACTATGGGAGAAAGAGCTGATAATGCTAATGTTGTACGGATTCATCTTGAAGACTTATTTGAGACAATGATCAAGTATAGGTTGTGCCTAACTGATCAAATCTTCAAAAAATAGTGTGTGAAGAGACATAAGTACAATCATCATGTATGAGATTCAAAGGCAATTTTCAGATAGTTGAAATATTTTCATACTATAATCATATCTGAGTTTGTTCTCAGATTAGTTAGTATTTGCTTCCTTGGGTTAAAGCCCCTAAAACAGAGTCATCATGAAGTAGAAGCTTCCTTTGGAGTGACTGTTGGCAAGAGACACTGCATAGAATTGATATGTGTTGTCATTGATGGCAACTAATATTGTTCTCCACATCTGTAGTACAGTATCTGATCATACCAAAAGTTAGAATGATAATCTATCTAAGTCCAAGAGCCTGAAACAAAGTATACAGCAGAGTCCAGTATTTTGGTCTGGATCTCTCCGGTGGAAAGGCATGGTATGCTGCGAATCTAAGGTTGTTGACAGAATTACAAATACACTTTAAATCTAGAGTTTTGTCATCTGGTGATGAAGGAATCAAATGTTATTAGCATCTGTGTATCAAGTTCCAGTCTGACAAAGTAGACAGAAGAAGAACAGGTAGACCTTGCAAAAGATCTTGTTTCTAGATGAATGGAAGTTACTTGTTGGACAAATGGTGGGACTTAGTAACTATGGCTGACATGAGTAGTGATTTGTAAGAGTAAGTTTTGGTCTACACTCCAAGTTATGCACCGATCTAGCCGACAGGGCAGAGCATTTTTAAGTGTTCTAAGTACTATTGAAGTCGACTGGTAGAATGATTATAGATCTTGTTGTGGATATATATAGTCGATGAATTCATATGTTTAGGGTGTGTGGTGTGTGCGAAGAAAGTGGATGTGAGTAAAGTAGAAATCTAAGGTGCGAATGAGAGTAGAATAGTAAGAAGAACAGAGGAAGGATGAAGTGTGTAAGATCAATTTTTGTACTCAACCGAAACTGAAATTCCTGCATAAGTAGATACTATCAATCAGTTCATAACTCTGTCTTTCATTTGTAATATTGTCTTAGGTAGTGAGCCTTCATTTGAGTAGTGAGCTCTGGGCAGTGAGCCCGAATGCATGTGCATTCCCCTTTTGTATCAATACTTTTAATAGGGTATTAAATTCTTGTGGGTTAACCCCCATTGTGGTTTTTCACTTAACCAAGTTTCCACATCAAAAATCTTGGTGTCAAATGTGTTATTTCATTTATGCTTATGTGATGACCGAAATGTTTATTTCATTAATTTGTTTTTAAGTTGTAAAGGAAGATTAAAAAGAGAAAAAGATCAAAATGTGTCACAACTAATTCACCGCCCCTCTCAGTTGTCTAGACCTAATCCAACAATTGGTATTAGAGCAAGGATCCTTAGAGAAGCCTAACATCTTAAGGAAAAGATCTTCGAAGAAGGTTTAGATGGGTTCACTAAGAGATCTTCAATCAGCCCTAGAAGAACTTGCTCAATCTAGAACTAAAATTAGTAATCTGATAGGTGAACTTAAAGATGCTGATGACACCATTGAAATGTTAAAAGATAAATTAAAGAAATCTTTTCAAAGAAAAAAAGAGCTACTTTTGCAGCTATCCAGTTTACCTGAAGAAAATGATTTGGATGAAGCCTTAAAAGAAAAAAAAAAAAGAATGTGAAAAGCTCTCAAAAGAAGTCACTGCTCTAAAAAATGAAATGGAATCTGGGGTGATTAGGCAAACCAAAGAAAATGAAGATAGAAAGAAGATTGAAGAAGATCTAAAACATAAACTGAAAGAAGGATTTGAAGAATGTTGCAGATTGGATGGAATAGCTAGCCATCTAGAGTTTGATATGCAAGAAAGTAGAGACAATGAGAGAAAACTTGAAAGGCAAATAGTCATTCTCAGACATGACCTAGATGTTGTAAATGAATACAAGGAGAAGTTCAAGATAAGTTCAGCTAAACTTGAAGCACTACTTGAAGGACAGAAAAGGGTCGATGACAAGCATGGTCTTGGATATGAGAAAGGTGAGAGTTCCAAATCCAAACAAAGAAATCCTCAACCTAAAAATGGGAGAAACAGACCTAGAAAACCTCTGGTAAGACAACCAAATGGTCAAAAATATCCATCATTCAATGGAAATTATTTCAACTACAACAAATTTGGTCATAGAGCTACTTAGTACAGAAACAGAGTAAATAAAAATGGTCCATCCTTCTCTGGTCAATGCTTCAAGTGTAATAGGTATGGTCATAGGTCAAATGAATGCAAAAGTATGACAATGAATAATTCCAATAATAGAAGAATTAGTAATTCTTTCAATGGTTACTACTTTGCTTGCAATGGGTTTGGACATATGGCTAATCAGTGCAGATCAAGAGAAAATTAGAAAAGAAATGTTGTATGCTTTAACTATAATAAATCTAGTCATATTGCAAGATTTTGCAAAAGTAAAGACTATGGAACAAGAGGTCCAGTAAACAGAAAACTAGATGAACAAAGACAAGACAAAGGCAAAAGAAAAAAATGATACGAATGAGACTCAGGATGAATCAAACAAGATATGTGTCAGGAAAACCATTATGAACGACAATAATGGATCTGCACCACAATCTGGTGCTGACAGTTCCTCTGGGAATTAAGTTTGAAGTCTTGGCTCAGGGGGAGTAACATTGCAAATTAAAATTCCCTTAGCCAATAAATGTGTGCCTAGATCTAGCACAATATGAAAAGGTATCTTGAATGGAAGCAAAATAGTTGGAAGGATTTTCGGTAGAAAAAGGTGGAGATGGCAATTTGTGGAGCAATTCATGTAAAACTGTATAGTAAATAGAGTAATTGGATGTATTAGGGAAACACATTTATTACAACAACAAATTAGGTCTTACAAAGGCATAAAAGGCATTTTTATTCATCCCTTGAATCATCTTGCTTTTTGGAACAAAGAAAAGGAGCCAACCAAAGAGAAATAACTTGCAGAAAAATAAAACGTGAAGATCAAATTCAAGGAATCCCATCTGACTACTCAAAGTGAAACCCTAAACCAGAAAAGAGGTATTCTTCACAAAACCTCCTAAATTCCATTATTGAAGATGGCTACTCCACTGGTTGTAAATGCTACTGAGAGGCTACGCCCAAAATTCAAGAAACATCCATACAAGTCTATAGAAGTTGATCAGCTAGGAGCCTTTTTTGATGTTCCATATGGAGTTCTACAGGTGGAAGATATTAGGGTCTACATACACACAAGCATTGAGGAATTCAGAAACTCAAAACTTTTTGATATTTTTGATAACCATCTAAGGGATGAGAATTATGACATCAAACCTGAGTACAAAGTACTAGAAAATAAACATCTTGCACATGTTATCCATTTTCCAACTTTTGAAGAAAATGGATGGGTCCGGTATGTTCGAGTAGAATACATGATAACTTTATATGGCTAACGAAACCCTTCAAAACCACCAAGGATGCCATTAGGGCTGTGACTGGATTGCATTCAACTGGTGGACTACCTTTATTAAAGGTAGTGAAGAATCAAACTATGTGAGAAGTCACCAGATCAAAGTTTGACAAGAGAGCTATGACTATCAATGACATCACTAATCTAGATGTCAAGTTTGCCTCAATGGTAATCGGTTATAAGATCTACCACTTCAGCAGAGAGAATTCTCTCTGGAATAGCCATTTATGCTGCATATCAAATGATAAAAGAAAATGCAAATTATGATTTCTGTGAGCTATTGCTGAACCAACTAATGGAGGATCTACAAAAAGTTAAGAAAGATAAGAAGAACTCCCTCAAATATGGTACGCTAATTATATGTCTATGCTTCTACTTTATGAATGAATTACTAGATTCAAGAGGTTTAGTCTAGACAAATGACAAACCTATAGCAATACAAATTAGAGATTATTTGTACAAAATTGGTGATGCAAAAGCCCAAACAACTGCACTCTGGGGCCACTTTAGGAACTTTCAGAACATGATGCACTCTAGGGAACAGATCCCCAAAACAATAGTTTAGAAATATAAAGATACAATCTATTTCATGGTAGACATAGATTAGTGTTTGATGGAAGCAGTAGAACCAAGGACTGTGTGGGTCATGCCCATGGGATATGAGGTTGAGGAGGATGTATTGGAGTTGTATGCTCAACATTTACTAAAACAACCTAAGGATACTAAAGTAGAAAGATTTGGTACCTTTGAAGAACTAAATATTAAGATTCATATTGAGCTCAGGGAACCTAAAATAAAAAGAAAAGTGAACAAGGATGTTGAAGCATATGTCAAAAGCATTGGTATAACCAAAGAAGTAGTAAAGGCAAATAGGGAAAGGTTAGAGAAAATTGAGAAACAAAAATAAGAGAAGAATTAAGGAGGTGCTCCGGTAGAGACCTTTACCAAAACAAGAGCAACTAGGAGCTCTGTTGCAGCCCCTGTTCATTCTAAGACTAAAGTAGACTCATCCAGTGAAGGAGGAAAAAGAAAGAAAACCAAAGCTACAAGGACCTACACAATCACAAAAGATGATGAAGAGATGGAAACTGATGAAGAAATAAAGGTAATAAGGTTAAAGAAAGCAAAGTCTTTGAAGGCACCTGAAGACCAACCTTCCAGAAGCTGAAGGGCAAGCAACAAGGAAGAGGCTGCTAAAGCTAGCATGACAATAGATCAAATTGTTGAAACCGTTACTGTTCATGGAAATTTGAGGCCTGTTAAAAAATATTATGATAGTCTTGATGAAGTAGACAAGAAAATTTTGGAGGATGCAATCATTGTATATCTGAATAAATTCAATAGAGTACTACTAGAAATCTTAGATGAACTTCCTACAAGTCTAAGAAAGATTCTGGAATTGAGAAAGGAAGCAACTAAGATCAAAGACATTGAAATCAAAGAATATATTCTTTCTAATCTATGTCCCGTACTATCTAAAAAGGAGATATATAGAATCTTGAATGAAGTAAAAAATGATTGCAGGAGAAAGAAAAGAGTAAACAAGATAATGCTTGGGGAAACAGAGGCAATTGGAAAGGAAACAAAAGTAATTTTGAGAAAATCTTTAGATAAAAACAAATATTATGTTAAGTCTGAGGAACAAACCGAGGAAGCCAATTTCAAAGCTCCAAAGCCAGAGCAAGAAGAAAGAGAAAGTGATAAAGGAAGTACTGATCAATATGATATGCTAGAAGAGTCAAATGTCAGACTTGACTCATCAAATCTGAATGTGAAAATGTTCCGGAAGAGAACTTACTTGAGCAGCAATCTAAACTTGAAGCCTTTGTTTTGAAAGTAGAGCCAGTCAATCAGAAGGATATAGAAATGGAAGATAAAATAGAAAAAGAGGAAGAAAAAGGAAAGAAAGATAAAGCAGAAGAAGATGGTGCAAATGTTGAAGCACCTAAAAAAAATATTGAGAAATCAAGTGAGCAAAAGGATGACTCTATATTGACTGCAAGAGACATTGTAGATGGAGTGAAAGGTCTTCTAAAAAAGGAAGTGATCGGGCTTGATGAACCTGAATTACTTCAAGGTCTGGCCAATCTAGATGCCCTCTCTCTAATACAACTAATGAAAATAGCATCATTCATCCAAGTAAAGGCTAGAGAAAAGATGCTAAAGCCCCACATGGAGGAAAATGAGTTACTAGGGCTTGCAACCAGAATTCTGGAGAAATTAATGCCAACCTATCAAAAGAATCAAAAAGATTCTCCCTCCGGACATTTGAAAAATCTTGTAAGTTCGGTTAACTCACATTTTGAGTCTTTTGAAAAGGCTACGGAGGCAAAGGTTCAGAAAGAGTTTTTGAATAAGAAATTTAATCAAGTTAAGAATCTAATAAGGAGTGATAGAGTGGTACTCGGCATTAGCATAAAGAGTATTTAGAATGCTCTAAGTGATGGAAGAGATATATATAAATCTTGTTTATCATGGACTAAAGCCAATAAGGATGTTGAGAAGAAGATAAAGGAACAAGAACATAAAATATCAGTTCTATCCCAAAATTTTGATCCTCTAAATGCCTCTCCAATAAGCCAGGAATGTCAGTTCATTAGCCTGACAGATGAAAAAAAGAGACCTAAAAAAGAGAAAATCAATACTATGAAGAGGATGTGTGAACTTTGGGGATTGATTGCCCCCAAGTTGGAAGCCATGCATAATGCCTTATCCGAAGCCTAGAATGCACTCTAGACAAGTGATCCTCCGGATCTGGCTAGGGCAAAAGCATAGGCAATTTTGCAAAGTGGGTACATCTCACTCTTGGATGGAATGAAGAACACTTGGGCCTCTGAACTTGTGTAATTAAAAACAAGTTTTGCAGACATTCTCAAGTTCATGTGAACAAGACTTGATGATTTGTTGTACATATGCGACAGTATATACAGACTTTTTTTGGGAAGTTTGACTTGCGGACCCCACCCTTTTCCATTGATATCAAAGGGGGAGTGAAGGGCAGTGAAAAATGAGGAGTTTAGCAAAGGAGGAGAATGAGAATAAGTGAAGAGCATGAATGCATAGATAAAGGTGGAGTTGCACTAAGACAGTCATTTTTCACTAAGTGTTGCCATCAATGCCAAAGGGGAAGATTGTTGGCAAGAGACACTACATAACATTGATAGGTGTTGTCATTGAAGGCAACTAAGATTATTCTCCACATCCGTAGTACAGTATCTGATCATACCTGAAGTCAAAATGATAATCTATCTAAGTCCGGGAGCCTAAAATAGAGTATATAGTAGAGTCCAGTATTTTGGTCTGGATCTCTCCAGTGGAAAGGCATGGTATGTTGTGAATCTAAGATTGTTGACAACATTCTAAATACACTTTAAATCCATAGTTTTGTCATCCGGTGGTGAAGGAATCAAATGTTATAGCATCTATGTATCAGGTTCCAGTTTCATAGAGCAAATAGAAGAAGAATAGGTAGACCTTGTAGAAGATCTTGTTTTCGGATGAATGGAAGTTGCTTGTTGCGCAAATGGTGGCACTCAGTAAGTATGGCCGACATGAGTAATGATTTGCAAGAGTAATTTTTGGTCTGCACTCCAAGTTATGCATAGATCTAGTCGATAGGGTAGAGCATTCTTAAGTGTTCTAAGTACTGTTGAAGCCAACTGGTAGAATGATTATAGATCTTGTTGTGGATATATATATAGTAGATGAATTCAAATGTTTAGGGTGTGGTGTGTGTGAAGAAAGTGGATGTGAGTAAAGCAGAAATCTAAGGTACGAATGAGAGTACAATAGTAAGTAGAACAGAGGAAGGATGAAGTGTGTAAGATCAATTTTTGTACTCAACTGGAACTCAAATTCTTTCATAAGTAGATGCTATCAATCAGTTCATATCTCTATCTTTCATTTGTAATATTGTCTTAGGCAGTGAGCCTTCATTTGAGCAGTGAGCTCTGGGTAGTGAGCCTGAATGCATGTGCATTCCCATTTTGTATCAATACTTTTAATAGGGTATTAAATTCTTGTGGGTTAACCCCCATCATGGTTTTTCCCTTAACCGAGTTTCCACATCAAAAATCTTGGTGTCAAATGTGTTATTTCATTTCTTCTTATGTGATGACCGAAATGTTTATTTCATTAATTTGTTTTTAAGTTGTAAAGGAAGATTAAAAAGAGAAACATATCAGAATGTGTGACAACTGATTCAACCCCTTCTCAATTGTCCAGACCTAATCCAATAGTGACCCTAAATCAAAGTAGCTTAGGAAGTAGTAGCTTCCTTGGGTTAAAGCCCCTAAAACAAACTGATTATTTGAGCTTCATATATTTTGAGTTAATCCTCATTGTAGTTTTTCCCTTCTAGGGTTTTCCACATATATCTGGTGTTATGTGTTGTTGTGCATTATGTTAATCTTTCATGTTAATGTTAATGTTGTGATGCTTATGTTTTGATCTGCTCTGAATAAGTTGAAGTTGTTGAATTTGAAGAATTGCTTAGATACTGATTCACCCCCCTCTTAGTATCCTGGTGTGTCTAACAATTGGTATCAGAGCGAAGTTCCTCTGAAGGATGCTTAACCACTTGAGGAAGGTCTGGGATGGTATCAGGAGGATCCACCAAGATTTCTAGGGTTGATGGAACTAATTATGCTTTCTAGAAGGTGAGGATGGAAGGCTACATCAATTCACTAGGCCGTGGAGTTTGGGACTCTGTCAAGAAAGGCTACACTATTCCAAAAAATGTTCCAACAAATGCAGATGGAATCAATAAGTATGATAATAATTCTAAGGCCAAGTTCGCTATCATGAGTGGATTAACTGATTTAGAACTTTCAAAGGTGATTAGTTGTAGCTTAGCTCAAGAAGATTGGAATAAACTTGAAACTCTTTATGAAGGAGATAAGAAAGTGAAGCAAGCCAAGATATAAATGATCAAGAATAGATTTGAGTCCCTAAAGATGTCAGAATATGAAAATATTGTAGGTTTCATGCTCTAGGTGAATGAAGTAGTCAATAATATCAAAGGTCTTGGTGGAGAATTAAAAGAAGATGAGATTGTGAAAAGGGTTATGAGGTCTCTTCCCAAATCTTATAGTTCCAAAATATCTGGTATTAAGGAGACTGCTAACCTAGATACATACTCCTTAGACCAAATGTTTGGCACTCTCACTACTTTTGAAATGAGAGAGTTTGACAGTGATGTTCCAAAGAAAGAAGCCGCTTTCAAAGTCAATAAAAAGACAAACGATCAGGTTGTAGATGAAGATGAAAGTACTAATGATGAAGAATCAAATTTTGTGAGAACTTTGAAGAAAGTCTCTAGCAAATACAAAGGTAAGTTACCCTTTAAATGTTTCAATTGTGGAAAGGTTGGTCACTTTGCTTCTAAATGTCCTCTTAAAGAAACTAAGAGAAGTAACAAAAATAGTAAATTCAATAGGAGTCTATTTTCCTTAGAAGATACTTATACTTCATAAGATGAGGATCATGATGATTTAAATGATGAAACATTTTTCTTGGCCATGAGTTCTGGTGACAAGAAGAATGAGGTTGGACCTTGCAAGCGGTTCAAAACAATGAAAGATCAATGGTTGTATGGATTGCCTTCCATGCAAAAGAGGAAACTAAAGCTTGGGTTATTGACAATAGTTGTTCAAATCATATGACTGGTGACAAAGACAAGTTTACCAGTCTTAAGAAGTGGGATGGTGGAGCTATTAATTTTGGAGGTGATGAATCAGCTCAAATTTGAGGAAAAGGTGTCATAGCTATTGATGGAAAGAACATGATTCAGGATGTTCTATATGTCAAAGGATTACAACACAATCTTCTTAGTGTCAGTCAAATGTGCAAGAAAGGTTACAACGTTACTTTTCATGCCAATGGTTGTGAAACTAGGAAGGCAAGATCTAGAAAGCTTGTTACAAAAGGTATCAAGACTTGTGATATTTGTCACCTAAAATAGGCAAATAGAAGAACATGTATGTTGACTCAATCCAGTGAGTGTTGGATGTGGCACAAAATAATGGGACACAATAACTTTGATAATATGGTAAGAATCAACACAACTCATATAGTGAGAGATATGCCTAATATAATCAAGCATACAAACACTGTATGTAAGCAATGTCAAATGGGAAAGCAGACAAAGACAAGTTTTAAAAGCAAGGAGTACTCCTCTTCAAAGCCATTGGAGCTGATACACATAAGCCTATGTGGACCTACAAGAGTAAAAAATCAACAAGGTGAAAGGTATTTTATGTTGCTAATTGATGATTATTCTAGAGTGACTTAGGTTACTTTCTTAAGAGAAAAATTTGATGCTCTTGATAAGTTTAAAGTTTTCAAAGCTTTGGTTGAAAATGAAATGGATACTAAGATCAAATGTTTAAGGTCAGCTAGAGGAGGTGAGTTTACTTCAAATGAATTTGAAAAGTTTTGTGAAGATCATGGTATTAGGATGCGCTTGGTTGCTCCTAGAACTCCTCAGCAAAATGGGGTATTGGAAAGGAAGAATAAGAATGTGCAAGAAATGTCTAGGGGGTGTGTGCAAGAAGTTGTGTCCACTTATTGGCCAAAAAGTGGAAGTGTTTTCCCTGATTTTCAGAATTTGTCACATTTGACCTAAAAATTTGAAGAACTTAATAGTGGAATCTTGGAAAAATTCACTAAATATAAAATGTAGTACTCGGAGTCTAGTTTCCAAATATGTAATTTTTTTCAATACCCAGATGATAGAAAGTGATTTTGAATAGGTGTTTCTAAAAACCACTGTTTAAAAGTCACTTTTTTTTTACTATACCATGTACGTGTACGTCATCCATATTTTGACCTAAATAATCATATTTTTCAAAATCCTTTTGGGAAAATATTTGTAACTCACTAAAGCACATTTTCCATATTTTTTTGTAATTTTTTATTGAATATTTTTTTTTATTCATTTTTTATTGGCTATTTTTGGTCTTTTAAAAAATCATCGTGTACGTCACGCATAAGATGACCTAAACTTAACATTTTTTGAAATTTTTTTTTTTAAATTGAAAAGAATTGTCTAAAGTATGTTTTCCTACAATTTTTTTTACAAAAAAATATGTTAATAAAAAGTTATTAAAATACTAAAAAACCCTAATAATTCAAGTTTATGGACCTATTTCATCAGAAATTGATTTAAAAATAGAAAAATTAATCCAATTGTAAAAAAAATTACATATTTGGAATCTACACTGTCTCATCTATAATGGGTTTTAATTTCGTCAAAATATTCTGCAAAATAGACCTTCAGATATATGCCCAAAGTCACTATTTTGTTGTGACATTGACAGGACCTTCAAGTTGCAGGTCAAACCTGGTCCAGAGGTCAAGTTTGGGTCCCCAAAGCATTTCCTGAACTGAGTTACAAAGCAAAACCCGAGCTTAAAATTTAAATTTTAAATAACGGGATCTTGTTTTAAAATGGGATCCCATTTCATAAAAGGTCAATATTTTAACCTTTATGAAACAGGATCCCATTTCATAAAGGTTAAAATATTAACCTTTTATGGAACTCAAAACGGGATCCCGTTTCTTGAAAACGGGATCCTGCTTTTGGCTCGGGAACCCGAAGCAAAACGGGATCCCATTTCATAAAAAGCGGGATCCCGTTTCATAAAAAGTGGGATCCCGTTTTGGTTAACCCGATTTCAGATTTTTTTCTAACTCTGAAACTTCCACCTTAAGTGGACACAACTTCTTGCATTTACCCTAGGGCAATGTTGAAAGATGCCAATCTACTTGATGTATAATTGAAAGAAGTAATTCACACTACTATCTATCTAACTAATAGAACGTAGTTAAGGGTCAATAGCTATAAGACCCCTTATGAGTTGTGGTATGAAAGAACTCCATCTGTCTAATACTTCAGGATCTTTGGTAGCAAGTACTATATCAGAAGAGATGAAGAAGACCTAGGAAAGTTTAATTCAAGATGTGTTGAAGGAATCTTTCTTGGTTAGTCAACCAGAAGAAAGGCCTATAGATTCTATAACAAAAGATTGGGAAATATGATTGAAAGAAAAAATGTCAAAGTAGATGAAGACATGTCTCAATTCTCATAGGATTTAGAAGCCACTAAATCTGATATCTTCCCATCCATTGAAGATGAAGAGGAAGAAGTAAAGGAACAAGAACCAGAGCAGTTACCCAAGACTCTAGCAAAGTATGTTCAAAAGAATCATTTAGTACAATAGATCATTGGAGATAAGAATAAAGGAGTGTAGACAAGAAGAACCTTTTGCAAGACACATGCACAAGTACACTTGTGTTTGCTATTAGAAATAGAACCTAAGACCTTTGTTGAAGCTAGCAAGGATGATGGATGGATAAAATCCATGGAAGAAGAATTGGATCAGACTGAGAAAAATACAACTTGGGAGTTGGTTTCTAGACCAGATAATAAGAACATCATAGGAACAAAATGAGTATTCTGGAACAAACTGAATGAAGAAGGTGAAGTTGTAAGGAATAACACAATATTAGTATGCAAAGGATATACGCAAGTAGAAGGCATTGATTTTGAGGAGACCTTTTCTCCAATAGCCAAGATGGAGGCAATCAGAATGTTCCTTTCTCTTGTTGCTCACAAGAACTTCAAGGCGTATTAGATGAATGTCAAGTCAACATTTCTGAATGGTGATCTAGAGGAGGAGGTGTACATTGAGCAACTAGATGGTTTCCATACATTAGAAGATCTAAACATGGTATATAGACTAAAGAAGGCTTTGCATGGGCTCAAGAAAGCACCTAGGGCTTGCTATGCAAGTTTAAACAAGTAATTACTTGAGCAGGGCTTCAAGAAAGGTACTACAAATAACAATCTTCACATAAAGCAAGAAGGAGAGATGATCTTGATGGTTGTAGTTATGTTGATAATATTATTTTTGGAGGAAATGATGATATGTGTAAAAGTTTGCAAAGGAGATGCAAAAAGAATTTGAAATGTACATGATTGGTGAAATTTCATTCTTCCTTGGTCTTCAAATTTCTTAGCTAGATAGTGGTATCTTTTTTTCTCAAGCTAAGTATGTTAAAGAATTGTTGAAGAATTTTTGTATGGAGGATTCAAAGATAGTGAGTACTCCCATGGTCACTAGATGTCACTTAACAAAAGATGATGAGTCTCCAGAGGTAGATTAGACTATCTATAGATCTATGATTGGAGCACTATTGTCCTTAACTACTTCCAGACTTGACATTATGCATGCAATATATGTGTAGTTGCCAGATATCAATCCAATCCTAATAAAACACATGAGAAGGTGATGAAAAAGATATTTAGATACTTGAAAGGAACTTCAGACTATGGTCTATGGTATCCAAAAGGTAATGACTTTGATTTGAGTGCATACACTGATGCTGACTGGGTTGGTTGTGTTCATAGAAGAAGTACAAGTGGTGGTACTTTCTTTCTAGGAAGCAGATTGGTTTCATGGCAGAGCAAGAAGCAAGATTCAGTGTCCTTATCAAATGTAGAGGTAGAATATATTGCAGAAGCCTCTTGTTGCACTCAAGTATTGTGCATGAAGCAAACTCTGAAGGATATCACTTGGTATTGTATGAAGAGCCTATTAATATTTTGTGTGGTAATACAAGTGCTATTAATATTTCCAAGAATCTAGTGATGCATTCAAGAACCAAGAAAATAGTAATTAGGTATCAATTTTTTAGAGAGAAGGTTGTAGATAATGAAGCGAGGTTGAAATATGTCCCAACTAAGGATTAGATTGTAGACATTTTCACAAAGGATCTTGCAAAGGACAGTTTTGAGAATCTTTGGCAGAGGTTGGGGGTAATTACCCCTCCTCCTTGCTAAGATGCAAAATGGTGCATCTATCCAGGGGCAGTTAATGCTATATCTTTATCTTAGACTGATGATGGCTACCTCTTAGGAGGAGCAAGTAGTGGTGACTGATGATAGGGGGAGATTGCAAGAAAAAGTTCATAGATATATGATTATTGATGTAAGAGAGAGAATGAGTAGGTATTTGGTCCCTTTGTCCTTGATGTCAAAGGGGGAGAGAGTTGAAGGGGTAGCATATGTTGCCATTAATGATAAAGGGGGAGATTGTTAGACATATGTGTTGTCATTGATGTCAACATAGTAGCATACACTGATGTCAACGTGCTATCATAAGAATAAGAGACTAGTCATGGTTGGATATCATGCTCCTAAGAAAGAGAAAGCTCGTCATTGAAGGTCCTACTTACTAATCCTTAGTTGTATATGGTGATGCAAAGAAGCCTTGGCCTCCGGAAGCAAGTTGAAGACAGTGTGGGTTTTGTGAAATAGATAATCTGCATTCCTCTAATTTTGAAGCTATGTTCTTGCGGTTCAAGAATTAAGTTAAGCATGATGTAAACATGCTAAATCCTATGTTTTAGAGTGTTTTCTCTTCTATAGCAAAATAAATAAGTGACTGAGTTCTAGTTCAGGCTCTGACAATATAATGTGATGTTGAAAGGTGAATGGAATGCTCTGCATTCCTCTGTATTTGCAGATATGGCTATACAGTTTTAGATCTATGTTTAGAGGATGGTAAATGTGTTATTTCTAAAGTTCCAAACTATTTTTCCTTCTATAGTCAAAGTTATTATTGATAGAATACCGACATGTGCCTTGGTAGAGTGAAGCAATCATGAATACCCACTAGAATGCTCTACATTGCTCCATAAGTAAATGATTGACCTTGTGGTTTTGTGAACATGTTCTTGAATGTACATTTCATGTTTCATTCTTGTTTCAAGCTTCTTGGTGGACTGCAACTCAATTTTTCAATTGATAGCATGTTGTAGTGTGTTTCAAATAATAGTTGCTCTCAGAGTTAATGATTGAAGGTGTGCGTCGTAATTCTTTGATGTACGGTGGCAAAAAAGTGTTTGGGGTTGTTGTATGAGTCATGTGGACTCATCTGGAAGAGTTTCACGAAGATCTTTCTTGTTTCCAATACCACACAATGTTCTCTAGTTGATATGGTCATTACTTTTCAAATTTTCATGAGCTTACCTTAAAAGTTATCCTATTTTCAAATGAGTGGAGTTTGGGGAGGTAATACCTTGATGTTTGAAGCTATGAAGGATGTTTTGGACTTGGTTAAGCATGTGTTGGGGTCCACAAGGCTTGACTCTTCTACTGGTGTAACATGTTCTAATTAGACCTATCTTCTACATGTTTCATATTGTGTATTGTATTGCCGACCTATAAAATGTATTTTTCATGTTTAATCTGGCTGACAATCTATGTAATCAATGTAATATCATATATAAATAGTAGATCAAATTGAATGCAGAGGATATGATTGCTTTAATAGATAAGGTTCACAAGCAAATAACAGTAGAATAATGTATCCTATGTGCGACTGTGGGAGAAAGAGTAGATGATGTTGATATTGTCAAAATTCATCTTAAAGACTTATTTGAGACAGTGATCAAGTATAGAGTGTGCATGATTGATCAGATCTTTAGAAGATAGTGTGTGAAGATACAGAAATGCAATCATCATGTATGAGCTTCAAAGGAAGTTTTCAGATAGTTGAAAGATTGTCATACTGTAATCATCGTAGAGTTTGTTCTCAGATTAGAGAGTAGTTGCTTCCTTGGGTTAAAGCCCCTAAAGCAAAGTCATGTCATAGAGTAGAAGCTTCCTTGGGAGTGACCCTAAATCAAAGTTACTTAGGAAGTAGTAGCTTCCTTGGGTTAAAGCTCCTAAAACAAAGTTATTATTTGAGCTTCATATATTGTGAGTTAATCCTCACTGTGGTTTTCTACATATATTTGGTGTTATGTGTTGTTGTACATTATGTTAATCTTTCATGTTCATGTTAATGTTGTGATGCTTAAGTTCTGATCTACTCTAAATAAGTTGAAGTTGTTGAATTTGAAGAATTGTTCAGATACTAATTCACTACCCCTCTCAGTATCCTGGCGTGTCTAACACTTCTCACTTGTGTGGTGCTCCTAGTTGGCCTAATTCCGACAAGTTTTCTCATCTAGAGCTGTACATTCTCTAGTCCATGCTCAATAGCCCTCAGATGATATCTCTAAAGAAGAAGGCACAATCACTAGGTGGGAGCCTATTGATGATGTTATCCTTGGAGATGTGTGGGGGAATCCTGATGACAAAGATCCAGGTCCTCCTTCTTCTGGCATTGCTTTAGCTACTTAGTGTTGTTTGGGCTTGACCCTATTTTTTTGCCATCTTTATTTTGGACTATGTCGAGTTAGACTATGCAAGTGTGTCCTTTTACAACCTTACATTTTTTTTGTGAATATTGTGCTATTATATCTTTAATGCAAAGTTAAATAGGAAATATTTATTAAAAAATTAAACTTTTTAATGTTTTATCAAGAGAAAGTTTAGTTTAATAGTTTTTTTTTTTTAATTTAGAAAAAATATATTGCAATTTTTTAAAAAACCTGATAACGATTTTTTTTAAAAAACCTGATAATAATTTTTAAAAAAAAAGAAAAAAAAAAAAACTTAGTCAAGATATTATAGCATAAAAATTTGAGGTAATGCCGGGTCATATAATTCGTTTTTCGTAAAAATGTATATGGGGTCCTTATCCTCTATGAAGGGGAAACTATAAATAATTAGTTTTCAGCATTTAAACAAAAATTTCCTTCTGTATCCAGGACGGATGAAAGGGACATTAAATTTATATAGGGGGCTGAATGAAATAAAAAATAGCATTTGCTTGTGGATTATAGGCAACAAAGTCAAACAACAAAATAAAAATTACCTAGCGAACCTAGAAATTGAGGAAGTGCCTGGTCAGATAATTCGTTTTCAGTTGGTAAGAAAATGAAGAAAAATAAAATTTGTGTATAAGGGTCCTGCCTAGTTAGCGTTGTTAGATATCCCTTCTAGTCCTTAATTTTGGGTCTGTGAATTAATGAGATTTCGTTTTATTAGTGTAGTGGAGACGAGGAAATATTGCTGTTGCTGATGCTCAGCATTCTATTATCACCATGGCCAAGTGCTTGAAGGGCTTAAACTGTTTTAGGAGTGAATCCAGTGGATCCGAGGCATCACCCACCCTGGAAGAAGTGAAAACCATCTTTCAAGCTGTAGACATTGAAAACATCGATGATTTAATCGACATCATCAAATTGCTCTTGGAAACAAAGAAGGCTCGAAAGGTTCTACGTAAATAACAGTAGTACTATTTTTATCATTTTTTTAATGCTACCGTCGAATGTAATGTTTTCATTTTTACCGATCTCCATATATCATTTGTTTTGCAGAGCAAACAAGAGAACCCAGGGACAAGTTCTGAATCCACATCCACCTCAGAGAAGCTGCACAAGTGGGCTTCATTTTTCGAGACCGGTGCCAAAATATTGACTTTTGTCAACGACCATATGGAGAAAATTGGGGAAAAGGTGTATTAAACGTTAAAACTTAATCTTTTCAAGAGCATTCTTAGATCACTGTCATTAGTACTGATTTTCATTTGGTTTTCTGGCTTCGGCTTTACAGCTAGATCTGTTCCAACCTAATGGCGAAGTATTAAAGTTGGTATCAGAAATGCTTAAACAAGTTGGACAAATTCATCCGGTAGTAACAGGACTATCCATGGTAGGACATTTGCTAACAAAAATGGGTAAAATGTCAGACAATTGGGATGAATGTTTGCAGATCTTGCAATATATAGTTGACCTTGCTAACTATATTAAAAAATTAAGACCCCTAGTCCGAGAGGAAAAGGAGAAGCTAAGAAGTGCACTTGTATTAATTGTCAAGGGATCCATGCTCTGCGCTTCACAACTATATTCTACAAATATTTTCAGGTTAAAATAACAATAGCACATTTCTTTAGTTGTTTCATGTTCTCTACTTATATAATTTTCTTCTATTTGTCCTGCTTAAATTCCTTATGTTTGAAACACATGTGGGCTTTATTGTTACAAATCGTTCAGAACTATTTGCTCTTATTGTGGAGTTTTATGTTGCAGCTTTTTCAAAACTTCTCTGAACAAAGAAAGTTTGAACAGCCTTCGCGCAGAAATAAATCATCTCTATCCAGACCTTCAGTTGACAACTGTAACAACAATCCTTCAGCAGCTGCCCGAAAGAGTAGCTATCACGACGCCAGCTTATCCAGCTCAAGCAGGTATATATAAATAAAACGTTTTTGTATTGCATATTTGTTTTCAACGATTGCATTTTCATTGCAATGGATTAGATATCAACTAGTAAGGATTGTTGGTGCATGATTTTTTCTGAGATTAATGTTAATCAATGTGATTTTTCTTACTAATTGTAATAATCACTCTATTTATTATTATTTATTTTTTCAATAAAATATACCTCAATTTTTATCATAATTGGTCAAGCAACCTCTATCCCAATTAGAAGTGTTAGCTTCATAGCCTTACCAATGATAGCTATGGCAACAACAACTCTGTGCCACATGTCATTTACTTGCACTAAAATATGATAAGCTCCCAATGTCAGGGTCATCCCTAGACCCAGACCTAAGCCTCGAGGGTTCATTTGTAATGGCCCTGCCTATGTGCCCCTTCCTGGGAATCAGAGGCTCTATAGTTTGTACTTTAATAATAGAGAATCTTCATCCTCTCCTTTGGTATAAGATCTTCGATCTCACTTTTAAATCATAGCCATTAATTGATCGTATGCTTCCAATTCAATCCATTCACAAAGGCATGATAACAAATGCATTCTAGTCAAATGTTAGTTCAAAGCCAACATCAGTGTATGAACACACACAAAACCAAATAGGGACCAACTCATATAAGCATCATGTGTTCACACATAATAATTGGCTCAAACATACATCTCATATACACACTGCGAATAACTCATGCATGTGTCACATATACATAGAGTGACTAGCTCATGCATACACAATGTGATTAGTTCACATATACACAATGTGATTAGCTCATGCAGGCATCACGTATACAGAAGGCCACTAATTCAAACATGCATCACATATACACAATGTAACTAACCCATGCATATGTCATACATTCATAGTGTGATTGTCTTATACGCACATAACATAGACACAATGTAACTCACCCATGTATATGTCATATCGTCATAGTGTGATTGGCTTATACACACATCACAAGTACATATATTGACTAACTATCAAAAGGTCAATGGTTGCAACCTTAATACAAGCATCTTCTCCCTTATTTGGTTCACTAACACATAAGCCCTTAAGTACATCCCAACCCAAAAAAGAATGTTGGAGCATCTCATGCTACACCATAGGTCCCATCCTTTCTCTTGGTTCAATGCCAACTATGATGACAAGCAAGTATCCCATACTACTTGTTGTCATCACTATCTAAGGGAAAAAGTGTAACAATACACAACACATGCACACAATGATTGGCTCACACATACATAGTGATTGACTAGCAATGGGAAGTGGATGTGACCTATTGCATGTATCTTCCCATTACTTGTTTCATTACCACTTACCTTTTAGATACATCCTAGTCAAACAAGAAATAATAGTACATCTCATGCTACACTAAGGATCCCATCCTATTTCCCAATCCACTACCAGTTGTGACAAAAATCAAGCATTCCAGACTACTTGTTGTCATCAACAATAAAGGTGTAATTGTAACAACATACAACTATTAATAATATTCCCATAGCCCACTATGTATGTGAGTCATCTTATAACTAGATAAATATAATTAGGATGGCTTATGGTTTTACCTCACCTAAGACTAGTGCATGTGTTATCAATCATCTAGACTGATTTAACAATTGGAACCTTGAAACCATATCTCAAGAAAGACACAACACTGGAATCACAAGCATTCCTTCTAATACCCCAATACCAATACTAAACTCCTAAAATAGGTAAATCCTGGCATCCATCATCCTTGCATGAAACTAGTGAAAACTATTCTAATCCCTATGAAATCAGGTAGTTCTTGGGATCAATCACATGCATGCTACTGGCAAAATCTAACTAACTCTATGATAAAATTGAATATTTCTTTAGGTAGAGAGTGATCCCTAACTTCTGTCATGCTGGAAAAATAATAAGATTATATGTAAGTGGGTCATAAATTTTACAATTTTAGTGATTGCCTCAAGATGAGTCGGAGAAGATACACTAAGAGAAAATTTATTCTCGACCTATGCTCTTGTGGAGTCTCTTTCTCAACCCTAGTTATGATAGATTCCAAGAAGTCATCTCCTGTATCGATCTCAATTAAGCATTTTGACATTTAGAAAGTACTAGAACATTGATCTAAAGCATATTGTCCTAAGGCTTAACACCTTAGACTAGTTGATATGATTATTTTACCACACAAGGATCCATTATCCTACATAATGGTCATTTTGGTCTTGGGATCAAAATTACCAATATGCAGGTAACACACTGAACCCACATGAGTTGGATTTTATCTAATCACCTATACATAAAAAATGCAACACATAGAGTAATCTCAATGGCCATTACTTCATTCTATTATTACCTATAAATATACTAGTATGTATTAGACAAAACTTAAACCCACAGTAGTAATACTAGACAATATTCTACTTTTGAGAACATAATTTTTTTGTAAATTACCAATCATAAATCTTGGTAAACAATTATCCTCTAGAAAAATATAAATATAAAATGTCATACCATAGTTTGAAATACTTACCATTTATTACCCATAGTTGGCAAAGGCAATCATAAGGAACTCGATTCTAAACTTAGTACAAATTTGGGCAGCTTTTTAGATTAGGTTGATCCTCCATAAATTTTAAGATTTGTTCACACCATCAAATCATAATAGCTTAATTTAACATCATTAGCAAATTCAAAGTTATTAGGTTTCCTTAACTCATACATATCCATGTCATGGCCAAGTTTATCATGCCCTTATTTCCTAGAAGAATAGACCTTACTAGTGTCTTGAGATAATCTACATATTCCTATACTTATCCTTGAGCCAAGTCACTATGGCATAGTGATCAACATGCAAAACTCTAATTATTTTAGTTTAGTTAAGTCCAGAGGCATTCTCATACATTTACCTAATAGATAAATCATGAAGGTGGTGACTCTAAAGGTTCATGCAAGATTGGAGTAGATTTTTGAAAATTAACCTCCATAAGCCTTAGAGCAGGTAAGCTTGATGATGATGGATTGCCTTTCATTGACTTAACGTATATAGTGGGGACATATTAATTGGGAAGGGGTGTACAAAGCTATCTAATGCAAATGCTAACCTCAAATTGAAACATATCTAGAAAAGGGAAGATCGTTCAAGTATAGGAACCCCAAACCTTGGAGCAATTCCCTAAACCCATCTCCAATAGTCTTGGATCATAGGGGCATTCTCTTCCCAAGGACTTCCTACATAGTCACTTTCAAATAGCATCAAAGTCCCATGTAGTTCTCCTAATAATAATCTCTCAAGGAACATAAACATAGGTTCCTATACCTAGGGTTTCATGACCACTCAAATAACTTCCTCCTAGAAATTAAATAGAAGGAATACTATAGAAGGAAAATCATATAAGCATTTAACACTAAATAATGTAGCAAAACACTATTTATCAATACCCATTCAAAAATAAACAAAAACTCACTATGTTTACTAATTAATAAAAATACTAAAAAAGGTTGGATTACTATTTCATATCCTACCGAGGTTCCTTTAAATTATCCCCAATAATTAATAATGCTTAACATTATGTAGGGAGACCCAATTATGTTCTGAATTTAGCAAACATGTCATAAAACACTTGCATATAAGGGCATTGAGATCTCAAATTAAACCTCACCCATTGATATTCATAAAATTTTAACATGAACATCCTAGAATCCCTTATAGACTCATTTCATCAAGATAAAGGCTAGGTTGATTTTTTACCAACAAGAAATTTCTCTTTGTTTTCACAGATATATTTGACCATTATCATATAGCTCATGATAGTTACAAAGACAAAGTAATTAGTCGTTGAAGTTTTCCCATAGACCCATTAGGATAAATAAAGAGTTAGAATTAATCTCCATAACCTCCGTTGACATTCTCGCAAGGTATAGGATGTTAGATTTATTAATAAAATTATATATGATAATATGTATAATGTTGAATATGTATATATATTTCTCTTAAGAACATCATATTGATGGTAACATGGGGTTTTATTTAGGTTTAGAACATCATAAGATACAACATCGTTTGATTAGCTTAGATATCACAAGTGTATTGATTTTTGTTATCTTAAACTACTATATTATACTAACAAGAAACCCCTTCAACATTTATGTAAAAGGATAACCTAGTAGAATAAATATCATAATTAGGATATCTTGAAGATTCTATTGCCCTTGTTTACAAGACAAATATTATTCTCATAGTAATATAAAACTTGTGGACAAAATCTTAAGCAAGGGCTAAATTATAACATGTAAGGATATTCTCAAATCTCCATTAAGTACACAATTCAATGTAGCTTAAGTAGAAGACTCATCAATCCAAAATCAACATGCATAGTTCCTATGGTAGCCCAATATAGTCTCACACTGCATCATATTTACTATTACTACTCTTGGTTCAACATAACTATCAATATTATAAAATAATTTGACCTTAATGCCCTTATGATAGTCTACTATAACAAGTGTAATAGTATGGCTTCTCCATAGCCCTACTAAGTAGGATAACACTTAACATAGATCCATGAAGAACTACACTTACGAAAACTATTTATATTCAACTCAAACATCACATGTTTATCATATGAACAAAATGTTAAAGGTTCAATTTCCCAAGAATATTCTAGACTATCTTATAATAGTCTTGGTAAGGATATAGCTTGAGTATATTCCAAAATCTTTTACACCCTAAGTATACTTGCTAATAAGATTTTGATACACCTTTGAGGATGTATGAATTTGTATACACAAATATTTCAAATGAGGATATTACTAAAATCTTTAGGTTCTCAAGGTATTCCAAGTCTAACTTGTCGTAAATTATGCTTGTGTGTGTGAAGATTCCTTTAATGAAAGAATTGAAGTTTTTAATACTCAAGATAAGGGTTTCTATTATAATATCAATGTATGACTAAGTTTTCTCATGAAGTTCACCTAATAAAAGTAGACCACTAGTAATATTATATGATTATAGACAACCATAAGGAAATAATAAGATTCCTGATAAATAGATCATTGGAGTAGTAATTACACATGCTTGTATAAATAATGAAGTTCACTAGTGTAACAAATCATCAAGATGGTTCATTTAAGAAGTGCACTAACCTATATGATACCATACAGTTAAGTCAAGTTTAGCAGTGCTTAACAATCCTAGCCTGATAAACCCCAAAGAAAATTTTAGAGTATTTACCCTAAACACATCTAAGGATTTCACTATATATCATATATTTATTTAATTATTCATGACAACCTTAAAGGTTTATTAGGCCAAGATATTTTAAGATTCATTATTTCAAAGAAGAATCCTAAATTACCAAGTGAATTTTTAACTAAAATTTCATTTATACTCTAAAAAGAATATGAACGCCATCAGTATCTAAGAAAATTTCTTATTAAAATTCATTCCCTCAAGTCTAGAACCCTATCTCCTACCCTACATTAGTGAGTTCAAGTAATGTTTATCCATTTAACTTCAAATACATATGTTAAATCATGTAAGAGATAGAAATATTGAAGAGGGAAACCAAACAACTATTTAGCATTACTTGATGGGTATTGTGAGTAGAACAACCAAAACCCGTGCAAAATTATCACAACATACCTCTCTTGGAGATTCAAGACCTTTACTCTAATTCCTCGAATGATGGAAGAATATAAATGGTGGTGTGTGCACACCCATGCCAAATACCATGGATATTCCACACCTCACAACCAACAAAACCGAGTGTAGAACCTATGGCATTCTCCAAATAAGAGGCTTAATTGAATAATTCAATATGCTCTCACACTTATAATATATAAGTCGATTTCTTCTGCTCAAAAGCCCAATGATGAGGTAAAGTCTCACATCTGTGTGTCTACACAACAAAACAAAAAATAGTTCCAAACTGTTTCCTTCACCATCGTCACGCACAGTTTAGATGAGGACACTTTACAAATAGGAGTGATCATATAAGATCACAAGAAATATGAGAGAACTCTACCAAAATTAAATTCCCTCCAAGGAACTTCCGATATAAATGAATAATAAACAGACAAAGTTTCACTTTCTATTGACTAAAGCATGGCCTTTGTTTAAATAAATTTGCTATGCATCTACTCTCAATCAATTGTGTCAAGTCTCGTAAGAATTGATATTTAATTTGATCACATAGATTTCGCATACATGTTGGGTACAAATTCATGCCAGCGAGATTGGAGGGTAGTACATAATCCCATGTTATTTATTTTCTTATTAAGAAGATGTCTTCTCCTATTTATTAGATGGATGTGACGGTAATTTTGTGGAGCATAATTTTCTATGATAATCACTAGGACATATGATATAACTGATAACAATGTGAACTCCCACAAAATTATGGAGAGTTCTCAAATTGAATAGGACAACTTCCTTCTATTTAAATATTCGTTATTTTTAATCGGATGAAAAGAGTTTTAGATATAACATACTAAACTAAGAGGTCATGTGGGTGTTATTTTTACTGTGTTTTCTGGATATTGCAAAAGGTTTTTCTTACGATTTCCTTGTGTGCATGGGTATGCTTGGGGTCTAGGGGACTCCCTTGTATTTTCTTTCAAGGATGCAATTAGCGCTGACGATCCTTCCTCATCTACTCATGAAAATGTAACTCACTTTCTGCTACATGCAATAAGTGAGGTCAAATATGATCAAAATTTGGAGAAATGAGGTCAAAATCAAATTGATTGCTTGGAGAGGAGCATGGATCAATATGTTTTGGTCATAAACCTGAAGTTGATCGTAGATGATGTGTTTTATCTCTTTGAACATGCTCTAATATGCAAGTTTATGGGCATTAAAATATAGATTTGTCATTCTTGGAAGCTTGGGCTCATTGGACTTGGCAAACCTAAGGGAGATATTGAGATTATTCTTGCTACAAACATCTATTTCTTTTTTATTTTTCAAGAATGGATGACCAAAATATTACCTTCGAGGTAGGTCCATATTGTCATGATAAAGTTGATTTATTCATCAAACCCTAGCATTTGGGTTCCGATGTAGTGGAGGAGCTCCCTTCTAGGATTTCACTCTAGATCTACCTCCTTTAGCTTCCCACAAAATTTTTGAGACTTGATACTTTGTAATCTATACTTACCATCCATGGGAATCCCTTCAACCCCTCTCATCACATGTTCAGAAGAAAAGTAACAACTTATGTGTGTATATGTGTTAAAATTCATTTGAATAATCTATTTCTTGATTATTTAAAGATTAGATTCGAGAACATGTAATGGATTTAGTAAATAGATTATGATGTTCTTCCTATCAAGTGACATGCATTTCATGTGTATGGTAATTTACTAAGAAACTATCCAATGAAGGCCACAGGGCCCCCTCAATCTTATCTACAGAATTTTGTAGCTAAAGTCAATACAAAAGGGAAATATCTAGCCCATGGGAAAAATTCAAATTTAGATTGGCCGATCCTTGTGAAACAGAAGAAGTGGAAACTATTAAAAAAAGATATCCTAAGAGGTAACTTTAATAATAGGTTTGATGTCGTCAAATTTTTTGAAGAATCTGATTCCACCAAGTGTTTGAAAAGTCCCCCATTGTCTAGGAATTGGATCTTCCTAATTCTAGTTTCTCACCACACCTAGCATAAACTAATGCCTTAAATAGTACATAGGTGCTATCAAAAGAAGGGGTTACCCCTTCTCCTATCCATATTGAGGGTTCTGATAGGCATCAAGAAGCTAATACCATTAATTCTAGATTAATTACATCATCTCCTATTTTAATAAAGTCCCAAGTTAAAGATTGTGTAGTTGGCGTTATGCTAGAAGCTCCTCATGCCCTAGGTATAAAGGATTATTTTAAGAAGAAAGTGCCACCTTTGTTAGGACACCAACAAAAAGATCTCAAAAAGGTTGGATTAGATAATCTCTCCAAAGTATGGAGAAGAATAGATTAGGAAAAGATAAAGATGATAAAAGAATCACTACTAGAATCTGGTGCCATTTGGACATTAGACACTCACTTATCTTCTCCCCAAAAATGATAATGATTGTATGGAATTCTAGGGGTTTGATAAGCACCACTCATTAAAAGGTTTTTCAATATTTTATCTAGTAATGTAACCCTTATATCATCTTTCTTCTAGAAGCTAAGCTTTCTGTAGAGGAAATGGCTACGCTATCTTCTAGGATTTAGAAAGGTATTCAATGTTAGTGTATTGTGGATCGAGGTTCTACAAGAAGGATGTATTACTTATGTTGAACACACCAGGATACCTAGAGGGGGGTGAATCAATATCTAAACTATAGAAAACCAAGATCATGGAATAGATTAACAAGCACACAAATTGCAATGGAAGCAACCAGTTTGTATTAGCAAATAAGGTGAGTATAAATAGAGTTGTGAGGTACCCGAATCTCCATGAAAAGAGGATAGGACTCCTCTATCATGGAGTTGTGGTGAGTAACCTCACACAAACGTAGCATGAGGTGTCGATGCTAGTCGACACCTCTCAAAATAACTCTAACTACTTTGACACATTCAAATGAACACGTGCCAATATGCCTAAGTAGGCTTAATTACAAATGTGTACGCCTATAGATTAAAGGTATACACAAACACCCCACCTCAAGCATAGCTTAGGTGAGTATTATGAAAAATAGGTCCCGGCTATAAAACCCGGTGAGATACCAATGTACAATACAAAAGAAAAATGAGTCCCGGCTATGAAGCCAGATAAGGTACTCAAGTACAATGCAAACTCTCTAAAAAATGGAGTAAGATAGAAAACTCAATGGGAAAAAACTATCCTCCAAAAAGAGAGATTATACAAGTGAAGAAGTACTACTTATTTCACTAAGTACAATATAAGATTCCCCATAGGAGAGAAAATGATAGAAGGTCTATGAGACCCCCCCCCCCCCCATAATACATATCCTAGTGTAGTGAGTCTGGATAGTCGACAAATGATGCAGATGCAATTCCAAAAATGCTGAACAATGTTCCTTCCCTTGCGAAGAAAAGAAACCACCTGAAGATGCAGAATATCTTCCCATGCAAGAAGATGTATGTATGATCTTGAATCATGCTATAGATGATCCAAGGATGATGGTGCCCATGTTGATGCTTTTGAAGAGTGCTCAGGTGTCCCCATGTTGATGCTAAAGGATGCCATAATCAAATGAGGTGCATGCCCAATAGTTGAGGATGATGACCATCCAAAACTATGTGTAGGACAATGTAGAGCATGAATATCCAAAGAGGAAAATGGTGATACAGCTTCATTAAAACTATCATCAAAGAGAATACTGATGTCCTTAATGTATGCTTACATGTCAGCAATGCGGGACTCTACAAGCATACAAGTGATGTTAGGTAGAAATCTATTTCAATCAGTAATGCTAGGAAGACTGATATCTTGTTGCAAAGAAGCACCGAAAGCTTTCAAGGAAGCGACTCTAGAATCTAATGAATCAACAATAGGAGTGATGACTTCTTCTATGTCACTGGAACATTTTGTTTCTATATCATGATTAGGGATGTGAGTTGTGATCAAAGAAGGATCATATGGAAATGGAGAAACATTTGAGTCTCCATATATCTCCTAAATTTTGATCCATAAAGGATGTGGACAGTCAATATCCATGATGGCATACAAAGCGGCATCTAGAATATGTAAACTGATCAATCCAACAATGTGATCATGATGATTAAACCACTTAGCCTTCTGAGATTATTTACCAAGTTCAGGGACAAGTCCATACAGATGGGGTATGAGATTATGGAACCTGAGGTGTTTTCGGATCCCTTCACATGAAGACTTATAGTTTCCCTTGTTTAGGTTGATTACAAAAGAGTGAGTTTCATATCCCATGATTATAACAAGTTAGTTCGACTAGACAATATAAATCAACACATTAGGCAGCCCAGATTAGTTAGATCCCTAATTAACGTTTATATAAAGTGGCACGTTATAAGTTGAGTGCGTGATTGGCACTTTATAATTTTAGTGCATGATTACTCTTTGGTTATTTTCACTAATTAAAGTGATACTTTATAAAGTTAGTACATTGTGAACACTTACTCCCTTTGATTATTTGTTTTCCCCCTTTCATTGACACTTTTTAGGAGTGCTTTAGGTCACCCAAAAAGAGCATAAATAGGAACTTCATAATTTTAGTGTGATTTTATTCTAGTTGGACCCATGACAAGAAAACATTCACTTTTGCAAAAAGAAGCACTTGATTATGAGCTGATTTGCAAAAGTTATTTGAGTTACAATATTGTGCATTTACAAAAAAAACCTTCTTTAGCAAAACAAATTTATGATTTTTAGAAAATCAATTTGCATGAAAGTGTGAGAGGAAAAAAACTTTTAAAAAAAAGAAGAAAATTTAAGCCCACTTGGGATGTGCACGACCAGAGGCTACAACCACATGTGACTAGGGGCTACAAATTTGAAATAGTCTCCCTCCCCCTCGCTAACATCACCCCCCTTAATTTGTTACCTTAGCAATGCACCTCTTTTCCTGGATGAATAGTGTTGTTGTGTCCGGTTCAAAACATGATAGGCATCATTGGGCGATGAAGGGCCGATAAAGCCATCAGAATAACGCCAAACATGGGTGAGTGAGGCGCCAAAAGGGTGCAACTCTTAGATGTTGTTGTGTGTGATAGAAGGCACCGTTGAGATGGTGTTTGGGTGCCGCTTGAGAGTGGTGTACCGAGCCCTTATGTGGGCATCGAAAGACTGCTATCGCAGGCTATTTTAGGGCATTAGTTGGCTATCATCATAGATACTTTGAGGGCATTCAAACCTTCACTTGTAGGTCCTTTGTCTATTGTAATCGCATACTCATCACCTTTTGCAATAGGTGATTAAGTTGTGTCTTCAATGGGCGATTACCTCCTGCAACATGTCCTCTCAAATCCAAGACAAACAAACACATAGTTAACAAGAAAGAACAAACAAAGAACAAAGCCTCACAATATGAAGCTCGGCATCAATGGGGATGAGTAGCACAACAAACAAATGATGTCTTGAAAACTAATCCAAGAAGCTATGATACCATGTAGAAAACCAAGATCATGGAATAGACTAACAAGCACATGAATTGTAATGGAATTGACCAGTTTGTATTAACAAATAAGGAGAGTATAAATATATTTGTGAGGTACCCAAATCTCCATCACAATAGGATATGACTCCTCTATCATGGAGTTGTGGTGAGTAACCTCCCACAAATGTAGCATGAGGCGTCGATGCAAGTTAAAACCTCTCAAAACAACTCTAACTACTTTAACACATTCAAATAAACATGTGCCAATAACAAATGTGTATGCCTATAGATTATAGATATACACTAGAATAAACAAACTTTGCTTTCTTCCGGAGAAGATTAATTAAAACTGAAGCACTAAAGCATCAATATGAACATGAAAGACTATCACAAAGCACATAAACACATAACACTAGATATATGTGGAAAACCATAGAAGGGAAAAACCATGGTGAGGATTAACTCACAATATATGAAGCTCAAAAATAGTAACTTTGTTTTAGGGTTACACCCAAGGAAGCTAATACTCCTTAAAAAAAATTGATTTAGGGTCACTCCCAAGGAAGGTACTACTCACTAAATACTATGATTTAGGGTCACTCCCAAGGAAGCTACTACTCCTTGATTTGAGAACACACTTAAAAAATATTACAATATGGCAGTCCTTATACTATCTAAAAGATGACATTAAAACTCACACCTTTGATGATTGCAATACTTCCTTTTGATGATCAGATTAGTTAGGCACACTCTATACTTGATCACTATCATAAATATTTCTTCAAGATGAATTAGGATAGCATCTACAACTTCTGCTCTTTCTCCTCCAATCGCACATCATAATGCATTCCCTTGCATGCAAGCCCTATCAATCACTTTGCAATAACACCTTGCCTAACTCACTTTGATTTATAATTTCTACCTAATATTACATTGAGTACATTGCTTGTCAGCCAGAGACAATATGAAAAATACATTTACAAGTTGGCCAAACAATACATAACATGAAATGTGTTGAAGATAGGTGCAAAAAAAAACCACACGTTACACCAACGGAAGACCCATGCCTTGTGGACATCAACACTTTCTTAACCAGGTCCAAAACATCCTTCACAACCTCAAACACCAATGAATTTCATCCACATGCTCTGCTCATTTGGAAATAGGACAGCCTTAAGCAAAACATGTGAAAACTTGAAGCATAACAACCACAACAACTTGAAAACCTTGTGTGGTACTATAAACAACAAAGATCTTCATGAAACTCTTCTAGATGAGTCTACATGACTAATAAAGAACATCAAAACACCCCTTTACCTCTGTACATCAAAGATTTGTACCACACATCTTCAATCATGAACTCTGGGAACACCCTGCCATCCAGAACACACTGTAATATACTGTCATTGAGAAAATGAGCTTGCAAACCACCAAGACACTTGAAACTGCAAAGAAGCATGTAATGCACATCCATAAACATGTCCACAAAACTTCAAGGGCAACTATTCACTTCTGGAGGAATATAGAGCATTCCAACATGCCTTCAACACTGTCTCACTCTGTCAGAATAGATGTCGATACTCTATCATGCATAACTTTCACATTGGAAGGACAAATGATCTAAAACTTTGTAATTAACACCTTCACTCACCATGAACGCAATACCAGAATTACATAGCCATTATTGAAAATGTAAAGGAATTCAAAGGAATGTGGAGCATTCTATTGTTGTATAGTAGCCGTCTTCAACACTGCCTTCAAAGTACAATACACTCTTCCGGTAATCTAATCATCATAAAACTTGGATTAGGCCATCAATAACATCAACAACACATCTGATCATCTTTGTGCTTCTAATTCCCATATTAATATGTCTTCATACTCAACTCTACATTGATCAAGGCATGACATCCAACCATGAACTATTTCTTCTCTGCTGGATAGGAGATGGCATCCAACCATAAACTATGCATTCTCTATTGGATAGGGAATGAAATTTAACCATGAACACCATCACACATCCATGATAGTGTTGACATCAATCACAACCTTAGGAACCATATGTGTAAAAATATCCCTCTTTGGCATTGATGGCAACACACACCTACACATTCTCCCCCTTTGACATTAAGGACAAAGGGTAACCATTAATTTCTCATTAGTGACCACATGCCTGCACATTTTTTCTGAAAGCATGACTTCTTGTAGCAAACAAACTCCCCCTATTATTAGCAACCACTACCTGCTCCCCCTAAGAGGTAGCCACCATCAATCCAGGAAAAAAGATATAACATGAACTTCCCTTGGACAGATGCACCACTATGCATCTAGCAAGAAGAAGGAGGGGCAATTACCCCTAACCTCTGCCGAAGATCCTCAAAAGTGTCTTTTACAAGAGCCTCTGTGAAAATATCTACAATCTGATCCTTTGTTAGAACATATTCCAATCTTACTTCCTTTTCTACCACCTTCTCTCTCAAAAAGTGATACCTCATTGCTATATGCTTGTTTCTAGAATGCATCACTGGATCCTTGGAAGTATTGATAGCACTTGTATTGTCGCACAAAATAAGAATGGGCTTATCATACAATACCTTGATATTGGTTAGGGTATGCTTCATCCACAACACTTGTGTACAATAGGATGCTACTGCAATGTATTCTGCCTCTGTAGTAAATAAGGACACTAAATCTTTCTTCTTTCTCTATCATGAAACCATTTTTCTTCCTACAAAGAAAACACCACCACTTGTACTTCTTCTATCATCAATACATCTAGCCTAATCAGCATCAGTGTAGGCATTTAAATCAAAGTAATTACCTCTTGGATACTATAAGCCGCAATCCAGAGTTCCTTTCAAGTATATATAAATATCCTTTTCAATGCCTTCTCATGTGTTTGTTTGGGATTGGCTTAATATCTGGTAACCACACATACTACATGCATAATATCAGGTCTAGAAGTAGTTAGATATAATAATCCTCCACTCATAGATCTATAGACAATCTAATGCACCTCTGGAGACTTATCCTTGCTCAAGTGACATCTAGTGACCATGGGAGTACTTACTAGCTTTGAGTCCTCCATATCAAACTTCTTCAACAACTCTTTGACATACTTGTCTTGAGAGCTAAAGATACCACATTCTAGCTAAGAAATTTGAAGTCCATGAAAGATATTTCACCAATCATAGACATCTCAAACACTTTTTGCATCTCCTCTACAAACCTATTAGACATATCTTCTTCTCTACCAAAGATGATGTCATCAACATTTATTGCAACTACCAAAATCATGTTTCCTTCTTCCTTGATATAAAGATTTGTATTTGTAGTACCTTTATTGAAGCCCTGTTGAAGTAAGTACTTGTCTAACCTAGCATACCAAGACCTAGGTACTTTCTTAAGACCATACAAATCCTTCTAGAGTCTACATACCATGTTCATATCTTTTGATATCTAGAAACCATCTGGTTTCTCAATATAAACCTCTTCCTCTACATCACCATTCAAGAATGTTGACTTAACATCCATATGATATACCTTGAAGTTCTTATGAACAAAAAGAGAAAGGAACATTCTGATTGCCTCCATCCTAGCTACTTGAGCAAAATTTTTCTCAAAGTCAATGCCTTCAACTTGTGTGTATCCTTTGCATACCAATCTTTTTTTATTCCTTACAACTTCACCTTCTTCATTCAACTTGTTCCAGAACACCCACTTTATTCCTATAACATTCTTATTGGCTAGTTTGGGAACCAATTCCCATGTTTGATTCTTCTCAATTTGATCTAATTCTTTTTCTATTGCCTTTATCCATCCATCATCTTTGCTAGCATCAGCAAAGGTTTTAGGTTCTACTTTTGATAACAAACACAAGTTTACTTGCTCATGTGTCTTAATAAACTTTCTCCTTGTTAGCAAACCTTCATTCTTATCTCTAATGATCTGATCTTCTAAGTGATTCTTCTAAACATACTTTGTTGGAGTCTTAAATACTTGCTCTCATTCTTGTTCATTTTCTTCTTTCACTTCTTCTTCTTCATCTTTATCTTTAATGCATGGAAAGATATCAGATTCAGAGTCCTTTGATTATTGTGAGATCTAATACAAGTCTTCATCTACCATGACATTTGTTCTTTCAATCATATTTTCCAACCTCTTGTTGTAGCATCTATAAGCCTTGATTTTGGTTGAGTAGCCAAGAAAGATTCCTTCATCACTTCTTGAATAAAACTTTCCTAGGTCTTCTTCATCTCTTCTAATATAACATTTTCTGCCAAAGATCCTAAAGTATCCGATAGTGGGAGATGTTCCATACCAAAGTTTAAAGGGGTCTTAGTTCTATTGACCCTCAGTTGCACTCTGTTAATTAGATAAATATAAGTGTGAATTGCTTCCTTCTAGTACATATCAAGCAGATCTGCATCTTTCATCATTTCCCTAGACATCTCTTGCATAGTCCTATTCTTCCTTTCCACTACCACATTTTGTTGAGGGGTCCTAGGAGCTGACAGCTATCTCCTAATACCATGATCGTCACAAAATCTTTCAAATTTATTTGAGGTAAACTCACCTTCTCTATGAGACCTCAAGCATTTGATCTTAGCACATACTTCACTCTCAAGCATAGATTTGAACACTTTAAATTTATCAAGGGCATTTAATTTTTATCTTAAGAAAATAACCCAAGTCATTCTAGAATAATCATCACTAAGAAACATACAGTACCTCTCACCTTGTTGAACATTTACTTTTATAGGGCAACATAGAGCAGTCTAAATTAGCTCTAATGGATTTGAAGATGAATACTCCTTTCTTTTGAAAATTGTCTTTGTTTGCTTTCCCATTTGACATTCCTTGCATACTATATTTGTAGGTTTGATTATCTTAGGCATGTCTCTCACTACATGAGTAGAACTAATTTTTACCATATTATCAAAATTGTTGTGTACCATTCTTTTGTGCCATAGACAACACTCACTAGATTGAGCTAGTAAACATGTTCTTCCATTTACCTCCTTTAGATGATAGATATCACCATATGTCTTGACGCCTTCTGCAACTAGTTTCCTAGACCCTACCTTCCTAATTTCACAACCTTTGGCATGAAAGCTGAGATTATAACCCTTTTTGCACATTTCACTGACACTAAGAAAAAAAACTTTATCCCTTAGACATAGAGGACATCCTCTGTCCTATTCTTCCCATTAATAGTTATAGCACCTTTTCCACAGATTTATTTTGACTCATCACCACCAAACTCGATAGGACTACAATCCCACTTCTCAAGGCTGATAAAATTCTCCTTTTCACTAGTCATATGATTTGAGAATCCACTATCAATTACCCAATCCTTTGTTTCTTCTCTTGCATGAAAGGTAGTCCATACCACCATTGATCTTTCATTGTTTTAATTTGTTTCCAAGGAATCAGTCTTCTCACAAAATTTGCTTCAACTTCATCTGAGCTCTCATCTTCATCAGCAACTTTTTCCTTTGTATTTATGCTCACTTTGAAAGTAACTTCTTTATTTGGAGCATCACTGCCAGAATATCTCATTTCAAAGGCAATAAGGGAACCAAACAATTTGTCTACAATGTATGTATCCAAGTCCACATTCTCCTCAATAGCAGATACTTTATGACTCTAGGATTTGGGAAGAGATCTTAGAACCTTCTTCATAATCTCATCTTCTTTCACTTCTCCACCAAGACCCGTGATGCCACTAACCACTTCATTCACTTGGAGTACATATCCACCAATATCTTCATCCTCAGATATTTTTAGGTTCTCAAGTCTACTCTTGAAAATTTTGCTTTCTTTACTTTCTTATCTCCTTCGTAAATGGTTTCAAGTTTAAGCCAAACTTCTTTAGTAGAACTGCAACTCATTACCTTTGAATGTTTTGAATCAGCTAACTCATCAATAATAGAAAACCTTGCCTTGGCATTGTTATCATACAACTTGACTTCATCTACGCCTGTAGGAATAGTAATAGAAGCTTTGTAACCAGACTTGACAGAGTCCCAAGCACCACACCCTAGAGAATTGATATAGGCTTCCATCCTTAGCTTCCAAAAAACATAATATGTTCCATCAAACTGAGGTATCTTTCTAGATCCATTAAGTTCCATCCCAAACCTTCCTCAAGCGGTTAAGCTTCCTTTAGATGAACTTGGCTTTGATACCAATTGTTGAACACACAATGATACTGAGAGGGAGGGTTGAATCAGTATCTAAACAAACTTCAACTTCTTCTGGAGCAGATTAAAACTTAAGCATTAAACCATCAATATAAACATGATAGATTAACATAAAGCACATGAACACATAACACCAAATATACATGGAAAACACTAGAAGGGAAAAAGCACGGTGAGGATTAACTCACAATATATGAAACTCAAAAATAGCAACTTGGTTTAGGGTTACACCTAAGGAAGCTACTACTCCCTGAAAACTTTCATTTAGGGTCACTCCCAAGGAAGCTACTACTCCCTAAAGACTTTGATTTAGGGTCACTTCCAAGGAAGCTACTACTCCCTGAATTGAGAACACACTTACAAAAGATTACCATATGATAGTCCTACTATCTAAAAGCTGACATTGAAACTCACACCTTTGATGATTGTAATACTTCCTTCTAATGATAAGATCAGTTAGGCACACTCTATACTTGATCATTATCACAAACATGTCTTCAAGATGAATCAGAACAGAATATATAACTTCTACTCTTTCTCCTTCAGTCACACATCATAATGCATTCACTTGCATGCGAGCCCTACCAATCACTTTGCAATCACACATTGCCTAACTCACTTTGATTTACAATTTATACATAATATTATATTGATTACATTACTTGTTGGGTAGAGACTATGATAGGTAAAAATCCGGTTAATAAGATCATGCATTACAATTGAAAACCTAATCCTACCATCATCAAAGAATCGAATCCAAGTGAAATCCAAAGCATGCAATTCAAGAACAATATCACCTAGATTGTATGATTCCTTGTTTGTGATGTGGATTGCTTCACAACAATGGACAATTATGAAGATCAAAGCTGCCATGATGGATGGATGATAATGATAATATGCTAGATGGATGTTAAAGTGCTCAATATGCTCAGGACAATAATGTAGACACTATGAAAAATGCTAGATCGTAGGTAGCTTGTATGAAAGGAGAGGAGTGTTTATATAGACTTCAACCAAAATAATCAATGGTAGAGATTTGGTGGCTATGTGAATAGCTGAGATTAATTGATAGTCATAGGTGAATGTGTAGATGACAAGTGGAGGAAAGGTAAGGCTCATGTGTGATTGTGTACATAAAAAAGTACTACATGTGAAAGATATTAAATGAAAGATGTAGTACCACATAAGTTTTTAAATAAAAGAGGCACACATGTCGGCTTATGATGAAAGATGAAGAGAAGTGATAAGAGGAGTTAATTAAATAAATAAAATGTATTTAATTAATTGGAAAGATGGTTAGGAAAGCATAAGATATGATGTGGAAATTAATTAAATAAATATAATTTATTTGATTAATTGGAAAGTGGGATTATGAAGGGAATTTTAATTAAATAAATAAGATTTATTTAATTAAAATAGATAGAATAGAGATAATTAAATAATTAAAGATTATTTAATTATAGATTGGAGGAAATAGATAATGAATTAATTAAATAAATATAAATTTATTTAATTAATAGAAGAAATAAGTGATTTTGATGAAAATGGAGAAATTGCTCCAGTGTGTTAGACAAATGCAAATGATAGATAATGCAATATTCAATACTAATGATAAAATAAGTCAATTTTGGGTGTCCACATTTTGCCACTCTTTGATACAATGTTCATTAGAATGTTGTGTCAAAGAAGATACGATGATTCACTCGATAAACAAGGTTATGCCCCAGTGTGACTAGTAGGTGATGCCCCCTCGAGAGGTAAACTAGGCTAACCATGAAAGGCTAGGTTGACTTGCGATAAGATGACAGGCTACAAACAAGGTAGACACAAAGAAAAGCGGGGCTAGATGGGAGAAATTGGGATGGTTAGGGAAAGATTGATCGTGGTTGAAGACTATATATGAATATGATGGCATGGATTAGATGATATGGCAACTTTGTGATAATTGGTCAAAAGGTAGAGAAATGCAATCCTTATGTTTGATATAGCATATGTATGTTATGCACCAGGGTATAAAGTACCAGGGTGTTGAGATATCCCATGCATAACTAGCATGCTACAATCTTGTCTAAACACACGAGGTCAAGATGTTGAACCAACATACACAAGATATGAATAGCAGCTAGTGTTCTAAGATGGACATTCATGCTACAAGAAAAGGTTTGAGCTTATCTCCACTACACATAATGACACCTTGCCGGTTATATGTATGGAGCTAGTCTTAGCATAGAATAGCCTCAGTGCATAAGAGACTATTTAGCTTCTCAGATGCAAAAGATATTGATATGCAAGATGCTAATCCCAACACATACAAGATACCAATATGCATAGGAAGAGAATAAGATCATCCCACAAACATGGCATATGAAAGCAATATAACCATGCCCCATTCTATACTTCTTCGCAATGTACCAAGATATGATAGATCAAGGTAGTATTGATTAGGCATAAGAAAGGGACAAAAGATACATCAAGGGATAAAACAAAAGATACTGTCATCATGTTCTGTTGCCAAAGTTAAGTGCTCTTGGATTGATTAAGCTAGCAACTTGTTAAGAGGAAAGTTGCATCATGTTGAAGGCTAAAAAGATGTTAATAAAATGCTATACAAAATATTGGCTTAAGGCATGTGGACAAATAGATTTCAGCTTATCCCTGATTTGTTAAAGTGCTTGAGCTTTCTCTGATACACATAGTTTGCTGCTTTCTTGAGCTAGTAAAAGAGAAGAAAATGGAAGATGAAAGAAAATTAAGGATGGGGTGGATCGTCTATGCTTGCGTACTGGATACTTCCTTCATATTCCAGACTGCCTACATACCATGTATCCATGGGATCAAAGCACATTACGATAGTGATGAGACATGATGAATATGTAGTTCTGGGATTATTGATGATATATGTGATGAACGATAGAAGAAAGTGAGATGAAAGATTGGAGGATGGTTAGAAGAAAGATGAAAGATGGATGATGAGAAAGGGCTATCGTCTATGCCTGAATCAGAGTGCTTCCTTCACATCTCAGATTGCCTACATACCCTGTATCCACGGGATCAAGGCTTTAAATTATAGAGAGGAGATGTAGTTCTTGGTTATTATGTTAGTGGTTGATTGCAAAGGATCAACTTTATTGCTTGGATTTTTGGGATGTTTGATTTTTGGTGTATTTTGGATGTTTGTTGTGTCTTGGTTTGGATGCTTACTGTGTTTTGGTTGATATGAGCTAGAGCTATAGGTATCCACTTCCAAAAAAGGTTCAACAAGTGCCCGTAGTGTGAGATGAAGTTTGTTAAGAAAATGATACAAATGATGTGGTCGAGCGGATAATATGCTAAAGTGCCAAATGATATCTCAACCCCAACAAAGTCCAAACTATAAAAAGTAGCATGGCAGAGGTAAGGTTGAAAAGGTTTTAATTATGGACAGATAAGGGATAATTGCTTGCGATGTTCAGATAGGGACAATAGTGGATTATGATGTGGATTATGTAGGTAACATAGTGGATGATGTTATGGAAAGCTGCAATAAAATGAATGAAGTAAATGATGGAGGCTGGTCTCTACACATAGCGCCTGTTTGCCAGATTTTCACTACGGTACTTATCCAAGGCACCTGTTTACCAGGTTTTCACTAGAGGACAAATTATTTATCTTGTACTATTTTTTTGTCATCCAAAGTCCAACAAGGTGGTTTTCACTATTGGAAGGTTTTTTTTTATGAGATAGCATGACAGTTACACATGGTGCCTGTTTGCCATGTTTTCACCATGGTAATGGATAGGAGGGACTCAAGTGTCTAGTGCTATGAATGTTGGCAGTCATGTGGGAGATGGATGTCATTGCATGGACCATGTCATTACACTCATAGATATTGGTAAGGGATTGCATGGAAGGAGATGGATTAGGTGGATAGTGGATTATGTCAGATTGAGGATGAAAGGATTATGCAAAAGCATGGACCATAGGGAAGTGATCGGGGAGATATGTAGGATAATGGATGAAAAGTGGGGAGATGGAGGTATTTGGAAGTCTTGAGGAATGGAAGGGAACCATGACCAACGGTTGCACACACCGTGATAAACATTGAAGCTTTGGATGGGAAGATGCTGTAGGAAGAAATGGGGATGGATGATGGAGTGATTTAGGTACCCACATAGACTTATATATATTTTTATTTTACTTGTGGGATTTCTAGATGGAATGGGATGTTTGGATGCAAGGGGATGATTGGTTTTTTTTTTTGTTTAAAATATGAATAAGGATGCCTCAATTGACTTGCTTGCTTATTTGCTTAGGAACCCAGACCATTTTGGCCGTGGGCTCTTCTTGTAGAGTTATAAGATCAGATAGGTTTGTAGATGTACTTGGCTATGATCCTTTGCATTGGTGCCTTAAGGCATGAGAATATTTAGGATTCATGGTAGAATTTTTAGCTTTAGAGGTAGAGGCATCCAAATTTTTATTTTTGAATCCCATGGATTTGATGGAAGCAGAGTTGATGGAAGGAGTGAAAGCTTTATGTTTAGATGATGTATGCATTTGTTGGCCATGATTAGGGTTATGATGGTGCTTATGGATAAAGGGATAATTAGGTGTTGGTAGTAATGGTGGTAAGGAAAATGGAGGGATATTTGGAGTTGGAAGAAGCAGAGGTAAATCAAATGGTAGAAGATGTACGGTCACATGCTTTTGCAAATTATAGGATGGTGGAAGTGGAAGATATGGAGGTAAAGTTGATGGTGGGAGTTTAGGAGTTGGAAGAAGCGGAGGTAAATTAGATGGTGGAAGATGTACGGTCACATACTTTTAGGGTTTAGGATGGGGTTTTTGATGGGAAATAGTGGACTTAGGATGGATGGAGGAATTACCAACATCTTTAGCTTGGGGAGGCATGCGATTGACACTGGGACTAGGGGTATTTTAGGAACTAGATTCAAGTTCATTACTAGATGGAGACAAAGGGGTGGTAGAGATCATGAATATGGAGGTTCCCTGAAAAAGGTCAGTGATATGAAATGAGGAGTCGTTGATGGTATCAGAGTTAGAAGTCTCTCCTACCAAATAAGGTCTATCTTATGTATCAGAAATGGATGTGGATGAAGATTCTTATAGTGTGTATTCACCCAGACCTTATTCAGTGTACTTGATATGGAGATTTGAAGTGGCTTTGCTAGATGATGGCTTGAGTAGGGCGGATGGGTCAATATAGGATGAAGATAGGTGAGCTTCAGTGTTGATAGGAATATGGTTAGGAGTGTGATATTTGGCTTGAAAGGCATGATAAAACTTGAATGGATTGGGATTGGCATTGATAGTAACTTCAACACTTTTATGTGGAAACTTGAGGCATTAATGGTATGTGGAAGGAACAGCTTCTAGGGTATGGATCCATGGACGACCAAGGATGATGTTATAGGGAAGATCAATCAAGAACTTTGCAATAGGTGTCAGTAGTGACAGGACCAACTTGGATAGGCAAACAGATAATTCCTTTAGTATCTCTCTCAGCATCATCTTACGCTTTGATAGTAATAACCTTGGAAGTGTCAACGTCTTTCTCAGAATATCCCAATTGTTTTATTAATTTTAGAGAGCATATATTAAGACCAGCTCCACCATCCACTACGATCGTTTGATACGGCATTGGTTTACAAAGACTTCTATGTGGAGGGCTTTGTTATATGATGGGTTGATGGATGGATGAAGATCTTTATAGGAGAAGGTGGGATAGCAAGGGGCAACAATGCTGGCTACCATAGATTAAAATTGTTTGGTATCGATATCATTACGAACTGAAGATTCTTGCAACACTTGTTTAAGGATAGCTTTATGAGCAGGGAGATGCGAAGCAATTCTAGGATGGAGATATGTGCGGGAGTTTTTCCGAGGTGATCAAGGATATTATAACTAGAAGGCGGTTGAGGAGGATTGACAGGTGCTCCTTGAATGGTAACACGGCCTCTTCTAGTAGTTATAACGCAATCAGGTGCTTTGCCTTGGATAGTGATGGTAGAAATGTGAGCTTGGTTGATGTGGCCAATCATGGAGAACTCATAGTTATAATGGATAGAATTCCCAGTATGAGGGTTACTCGTCTTGTCATGAAGTGGAAGTCGATTCTTGAAGGCATCTAGATCATAGATTGATGTTGGTTGATGTGCTGGTTGTGATGTTGGTTGCGTGATTTTAATTAGTCCTTGATCAATGCAATCTTGAATGACATGTTTTAAGCACATGCAACCATTTGTTTTATGTCCTTTGACTCTATGGTATTCGCAATATTCATTCTCTTTGTATCAAGGAGCTTTGAAGATAGGTTCACCATTGGGTGGAGCTTCAAGTAATGTGATATCTCCCACTTGGAGAAGCTTACAAGAGATTACCTCCATAGTTTCCCCTAAAGGAGTAAATTTTTATCAAGGTGTTGGATTTGTTCTTGGTAGATTTTGTTGAAAAGGTTGATTAGCTGTAGATGCGGCTTGAATATTAATGGGAGCTTTCATTGTTTGTATGTTCTTTGCATCCACAACACCGTCACTAACAACATTTTTTGTTTTGTTCCATAAGTGGGGTTTGTCACTTAAAGATTGAGGATTGTCTTTGTTGTCTCTAAAAATCTTGATGGTGCCCTTAGCAATTAAAGCTCACTCAATGGTGGTTCCTTTGGAGATAAGTTTGTCAAATGTGGAAGCACTTTGCAATTGCAATTGGAATGAGAGATCGGGATGAAGATTTTGGACAAAAATGTCAAGTTGTTGTTTCTTAGGTATTTTCCATGATAATTTGCTATCCATATTATGCCATCATTGTGTAAATGAGGAGAAAGCTTCACCATTGCATTGTTTGTTATTAACAAGATCATTCATATTCACCTCATGTTCAATGTTGAAAGCAAAATGGGATTGAAATTTGTTTGCCAACTCCTTAAAGGTCTTCATTACTGGGGGTAAGTGAGAGAACCATTCAAAAGCTTATCCCGTAAGCTTCGGGGGAATAGTCTCAAGAAATATGTGTCATCATGAGTGACATCGAGACATGAAACATAGAAGGCTCTAAGATGGTCATCTGGATTACCTTTCCCTTTGTATTTGTCAAATTGTGGGATTTCAAAATGTGGGGGAAAAGGTGGCATATGGAGTGAATTATCAAATGGATAAGGGCATATATCTCCCAAAGAAAATGCCTTCTTGTTTTGTCCTATGACTTTGTTAACCATTTGTTTGATATTTGCTTGAATAATATCTATTGTTGCAAAGGGGGTTGATGGTTTGGAGGTGGAATGTAATATGATGTATATTGTGGTTGTTGAATATATGAGGGTATGACCATTTGTTGAGGTTGCATGTTCACAACATATGCCGAAGGATTAGTATGCGACACATATGTGTTTGGTGATGGCTATCCTTGAGACACAAGAGGTGGTTGGGTATATTGCGATGGACTGACTCCAAGATTTTGCACCACATGGGAGGATGGATTACTATTGGTCAATGATTGTGGATTAGGAGTTAGATTTGGATTATGGTAAGCAATGGAAGGATCAATGGATGTGGAAGGATGGACATTTGGATTTGTCTTTTGGACAACATGAGTACCTTGAGGTGGATTGGTATATGTCATCTGTTGGGTGATGATGGGTAATCCTTGGGTTGCATAAGATGGATTGACATTTTGTGAAGGATTATATGAAGGTGGTGTGAATGATGCAAGGTGATCAACATAAGAGACAATGGTGCTTGGATTGGCTTGTGAGACAATAGGTGGGTCAATCATGTCAATGAGACTAACATTGGGGTTATATGGTGTGTTGGATGGATTCATGGAAATCATGGAGACCATATTGGAAATGGTAGAAACACAAGTTTGTGGTGTAGTTTCCACATGTGATGCAATAGGAGTAAGGGTTGGTAATGGCTGTGAGACTTGTATGGCTTGAGGTGTTTGGATAGCTTGTGAAACTTGGGGAGTTTGTGGTATGGGGATAGCTTGTGAAGCTTGTGGAGTTTGGACTTGTGAAACATGGATAGGTTGTGATACTTGAGATCGAGATACAGTCATGGTAGGAGTGGGGGTATGTTGTGAAACATGGAAAGGTGCAACACTCAAATTTTGTGAAAGGAAAGGAAGTACCTTAGTTGGAGTTATCAAAGGTTCTAGAGTGTACTCTGAGCATGGTGGGTTTGATGGTGTAGCAATAGGCAATAAGGGAGATGGGTTGGAAGTTAGATACGATGGTGTGGCTATAGTGGATGATCCCTTTGCAACAATAGCAGGAGTGTGTGGATCATATTTTTGAATAGTAGATATGTCAAAGTCACTTGGTAGTTTGGCTCCCATACGAGCTAATTACAAGAAGTGGCGATCTGGATTAGATAAAAGAAGCTTCTCAACTTGATCCCATATGTGTGTATCTCTAAATTCAAATGAGTCATCTTGGGATTGCTTTTCATAGGTCTCTATGAATGGTTGAGGTTGCACTTGCTGTGAATATGATGGTCCAGCGGTGTATCCCTTAGGTACAAACATGCAAGGAGGGATTCTAGTTGTGAATTGAGTTGCATCTTTGAGGAGCATTGATAGAGATTGTTGCATTTTGGCTTCCATTTCAGCTCTATATTGGCTCCTAGTTTGAGGCATGATGGTTGATGTTTTGGATTGGACTAGTTTGTCAAGGTTGAGAACCAGGAGGTTGATGGTTTTCTAATTGTTTGGTGTTGGTTTGTTTTGCTAATTTGCTGGTTGCTTGGTTTACTAATAGGTTGTTGGTGGTTATTTGTTTGTTGGTTGTTGTTGTTGTTGGTTTAAACTCCCTAGGGAATAACTCACAAACTCAAGGGAAAAGTTAGTTGCTGATGTTGTTTCCTAATGTTGCTAAGGCTAAGTAATTCCAAAGGATAATGTTTTTCTATTGCTAGCTTGTTTTGTTGATTGGTTGCTATTTTGGGGTCTCAAGAGGGTGGAAAGCTTGGAAAGTCTAATGGTTTGATATGCTCAAGATAAGAGATCATGTTCAGATGGATAGAGATGGTCAGAGGACTATCAGAAAGCTGATGATAGAGCTTAGGATGTTTGAAAATGCAACTAATTGGGCTTGGTTGATATGGATTACTGATGTGTGCTCAGAAGCGATAGGTAATAGCTCAGAAGTGACTCAGAAAATATCAAAAGTGATGAGTAATAACTCAAAAGTGGTCTGGTTTTTTTAGTGAATAGAGTACAATATAAACCAGAGACAAGCAGTTTTGCCAGAGGTGATTAGTTACAGTTCAAAAGTGAGCTACTACTATGCAAAGGTGACACAATATTTACCAGAAGTGAGCGGTTGTTGGTTAAAAGTAATCTGGTTCTTGCTAAAGGTGAGCAATTGCTATTTAAAAGTGATCTAGATTTTTGAAAGTGAGCAGTTATGGTTCAACAGTGGTCTGTGTTTGACAGAGGATGTGTTTGAATGTTATTTTTGACAAGAAAATAATGATTGCAGTCACTCACACTCACAACATTCACAAGCTTGTACAACCTATGCTAGGAAAGGACTATATTTGTTGAGTCCCCTTGTCATGCCTATTCAAAGCAGATAGCTTTAGGATCTTGGAAGCATCGGCTCCCCTCCACATCACTCACTTCTCATGCATACCAAGATCTAGGTTTCCCAAGGCTTGTACCCCCACCAAACCTTAGGATTGTCCCTCCTATCTCTACTAAGAACTACGAGAAATGGGGTGGCTTCAAAGGTCCCACCCTTTGAAACAACAAATAGAAGGATTTCAGCTACTACACAAGGTTGCTAGTAAGGGTATCCATTCGGGTGGCTACACATGTAGTGATTCTCTCTATTAATGGAGGCTTCTCATCTCAAAGAGGTTATGCTCTAAGGGGTTTTGGGGGAAACATTCGTTGGTGTAACACAATAGCACCCATTGTTTGTGGCTTTCAACACAAACACTTTTCTTATATAGTGGCTTGGAAGAGCTTGGCTTTAGCCTATTATCGCTTGGGTCGTACCCCTTCTCACACCAGGAAGGCAGGCCCTCTAAAGATAATAACAAGTTCTCATGCACCAAAGATCCATTTGAAAGGCAAGGGCAAATGATACCTTTGTTATTAAATTTGGGTTACACACATGCACAACAAGCAATCAAGAAAGATGAAACAAGCACGAAACAAACAATGATTCTTTTTAAGCACCAAGCCCAAATGTTTCCTAAATTAGTGATAAAAATGATATGTCTTGGACCAATCGAAGCTGGAACAGATGTATTAGTAGTTTCACAACCCCCTTTTCTTGGATAAATGGTAAGATGTTGCACAAATAGATAATTCGTAACCAAGAAAACCTAACTATGAATGATAACACTAAAAGCGGTACATAGTTACTAGAGGCGACTGACTATTGCTCAAAAGTGACTTGTACTCTACCAGATGCATATTGTTAGTGCTTAGAAGTGGTGCCACAAATCTGAAAATGAACTGTTAGGACTTAAAAGTGACATGTTCCTACTAGATGCATAAAATCCCTACAAAAAATTAGATGTTAGTTGAAAACCCTAAATTGCAGGAAGCAACCCCAACAGCTGAAAGTGTCTAGTTTCAGATTAAAAGCAATGCGAATGATGACAGATGTGACCACTATTAGATTAAAAGTGATCCTGACAAAGGTGAATGCTGTGACTGGTAGCTTAAAAGTGATGCAAAATTTTTGAAAGCAACTGGTTTTTGCTTAAAACCGACTGTGATTTGTTGTAAGCACTCAGAAAATCTAAACTTCACAAAATAATAACTTTCAACACTAAAGTTAATCAAGGACGCGAGTCCCATTGAGTGTGCCAAAAATGTGATAGGTAAAAATCGGGTTAATAAGATCATGCATTACAATTGAAAACCTAATCCTACCACCATCAAAGAATTGAATCCAAGTTAAATCAAAAGCATGCAATTCAAGAATAATATCACCTAGATTGTATGATTCCTTGTTTGTGATGTGGATTGCTTCTCAACAATGAACAATTATGAAGATTAAAGCTGCCATGATTGATGGATGATAATCATAATATGCTAGATGGATGCTAAAGTGCTCAATATGCTTAGGATGATAATGTAGATGCTATGAAAAATGCTAGATTGTAGGTAGCTTGTATGAAAGGAGAGGAGTCTTTATATAGACTTCAACCAAAATTAATCAACGGTAGAGATTTGGTGGCTATGTGAATGACTGAGATTAATTGATAGTCATAGGTGAATGTGTAGATGACAAGTGGAGGAGAGATAAGGCTCATGTGTGATTGTGTACATTAAAAAGTACTACATGTGAAAGATATTAAATGAAAGATGTAGTACCACAGAAGTTTTTAAATAAAAGAGGCACACATGTCGACTTATGATGAAAGATGAAGATAAGTGATAAGAGGAACTGATTAAATAAATAAAATTTATTTAATTAATTGGAAAGTGGGATTATGAAGGGAATTTTAATTAAATAAATAAGATTTATTTAATTAAAATAGATGGAATAGAGATAATCAAATAATTAAAGATTATTTAATTATAGATTAGAGGAAATAGATAATGAATTAATTAAATAAATATAAATTTATTTAATTAATAGAAGAAATAAGTGATTTTGCTGAAAATGGAGAAATTGCTCAAGTGTGTTAGACAAATGTAGATGATAGATAATGCAATATTTGATACTAATGATAAAATAAGTCAATCTTGGGTGTCTACAGAGACAATATGTAAAATACATTTACAAGTCATCCAAACAATACCCAACATGAAATGTGTAGAAGATAGGTCCTAAACAAAACCACACATTACATGGTAGCAGAAGACCCATGCCTTGCGGACATAAAAAATTTCTTAACTAGGTCCACAACATCTTTCATAGCTTCAAACACCAAGGAATTGCATCCACATGCTCTACTCATTTGGAAATAGGACAACCTTAAGCAAAACATGTGAAAACTTTTAGCATAATAGCCACAAAAACTTGAAAACTTTGTGCAATACTAGAAACAATAAAGATCTTCATGAAACTCTTCTAGATGAGTCTACATGACTCATAAAGTATATCCAAAAACCCTTTTACCTCCACACATCAAAGATTTATGTTACACATCTTCAATCATGAACTTTGGGAACACCATGCCATCCAGAACACACTAAAATATATTGTCATTAAAAAACCAAGCTTACGGACCACCAAGGCACTTGAAACTACAAGGATGTTTGTAATGCACATCTATAAACATGTCTACAAAACTGCAAAGGAAACCATTCACTTTCAAAGGAATGCAGAGCATTCCAACAAGCCTTCAACACTACCTCACTCTTCTAGAACACATGTCAGTACTCTATCATGTATAACCTATTGCTCAGAAGGACAAATGATCTAAAACTCTAGAATTAACACCTTCACCACACCCTAAACATAGTACTATAATGACATAGCCATAACTAAATATGCACAGGAATGTGGAGCATTCTTTTGCCATATAGTAATTGCCTTCAACACTACCTTCAAACTGCAAAATACTCTTCCTGTGATCCAATCATCATGAAACTTGGATTAGGCCATCGGTAACATCAAAAACACATCTGATCATCTTTGTGCTTCTAATTCCCATATTAATATGTCTTCATACTCAACTCTACATTGATTAAGGCATGACATCCAACCATGAATTATTTCTTGTCTCCTAGATAGGACATGACATCCAACCATTAACTATACCTTCTCTGTTGGATAGAGCATTACATCCCACCATGAAAACCATCACAAATCCATGAGATCAATGAAAACCTTGTGACAATGTTGACATCAATGATAACCTTAGGAAGCATATGTGTAACAACTTATGGGATCCTTGCCAACTTAATCCTTCTTGTTGGATAGTGAAAAAAATCATTATCATTGGTGGGTTCTTTCTTTGATTTAAGCAAGTCCATTTTCCTCACTAATGTGCATGTTGCAATTGATTTTCATGGTAAGGCTCTTCTTTTGTCCCATATTAGATTTTTTTGCTATATGGTCTCTTCTACTACTTGGATTTTGGTAGGCAATTTTAATACTGTCCTCATCCTTGATGAGAAACTTGGAGACTCTAGTTTACTAGACCCTCTTCCTTTTTGTTTAGAGATAATTTGTGTTTTCGTAACTTGGTGGATGTTAAACCAAGAGGTGGAATTTTTACATGGAATAATAGAAGATGTGGGTGTCCTTCCATCTTTGAATGTCTTGATATGTTTTTAGTATTTGATTATTGGATTGGTCATTTTTGTCACATGAAATTGTACCCTATTTGAACTTGGTTCAAGCATTCCGATGACACAATGGAACTAATCTCTAGATATGTGACCCTGTATATGAGATTATACATCTAGAGAAGGTTGGTTCCTCTTTCTAATCTTACAATTTAGATAAATAATGTGTCTAAACCTAATCTAACACCACTGAGAAAAGGGAGATAGAGGAAGATAGAAAATGTAAAGGGTGATACCCTAGATTTACCTAATTGGACTTGACTCATAACACAAAAATGATCTCAAAGGATGAAATAACTCACACAGACTCATAGAGACTATAACATATGTTAGGGTAGAAAATTGAATCTACAAAAGGAATAGTTTTATCCACAATATAAGTAAACAATCTTCAAATAAAGAAAGTGTGAATTCTTAGAGAGAGGTAAAAATTAGTTTCTTGTATTAATAATGAGGGCTAAACATCCATTACAAAGGAGAGAACAACATAGATTAGAAAAAGAGCACAAAATGATAGCTTTCCCCTCACTGTTGAACTAGAACGAAGACATCAGAGGTTGAAGACATAGTCCATCAGATTCATTCAACTATAGGAAATGACATGAGGCATAAATCTAAAATTGAATCCTTCTAGCTAAATGACGCCTCAGAGACCAACCCCACAAACATCTTTCAAACATGTATATGTAGCATTTTATATTAACTATAGTAGCATGTACAAGGGAAATAATGGTCAACAAATTTTGTAGGTCACCCATGCTTGCTATGTCATGCCCACATGGGCTATTTTAGGAAACCTGTAGAAAAGGAGTGTTCACCCATACCCTGGTACATAAATTTATTAATTAAGTAGATATAGTAGCATGGGGGCATGGGAAATCCATATAATGTTGCATCAGGCTTTGGAACAAGAATTAATGGTGAACTAGAATGTTGCTAAAACATCCCATAGTGATTTGCACTATCAGTGATCAAAGAAGGCAAATTTATTGGGCCTTGATAAATTGGGCTTCCACCAAGTATTATGCTTTTGTATTAGGAGTAGGAGACTCCCTACAACTCTAAGATTTATATAAGAAAGACCAAACCATCATGGTTCAACAATCGTACTATCATCAAACCACTAACATTCAAGTAGATAGATAAACACCATCTTGAACTTCGAAGTCTTCAAGAAAATAGAATACTTATCAAGATTTGGAAGTCAGACCATTTCTATACATCATTCTCATAGAATGTGTGCAGAAGGAAACTTTGATCCCTAAAGGCTGAAAAACACAAGGGAACATCTATCGGGCTTCGACGATTGGGCCTATGCCAAACATCATGTAACCAATCATGCAAAAACCACACCATATGATTTGGTGATCTTGAATCACTTAAGAAAATATGAAATGTCAAGGATCAAGAATCAGGGATACCACTAAACATCTAAATTCTACAAGAGAACAGGAACCCTCTAGAACTTCAAAGTCCAAAAGACATAAATAAGGTAAACATGTTAGACTTAGGCGGTTGGGCCTTCGTCGGATCACCCTCCACCAAGAAAGAGAAAACGTATCCCTAGTACCATGATCTTGAAAGACTTGGAAGAATTTGAAGTGCCAACGATCATCGATCAGGGGTATTATAGAAAGCATGCAACTTGGAAAAAAAAATGAACACCCTCCAAATCCTGAAGTCTAAAAGCAAAGGAGACTATCGAGCTTTGACAATCAAGCTAAAGTCATACCATCTACACTTCAACAGAGGAACCAAAGAGTCCTTGATCCCTAAAGTTTGAAAGAAATGCAAGAGATCCTATCGAGCTTCAACAATTAGGTTGTTTCCATTCTGCCTTCTACTAAATAGGAGAAAAGAAGGATTCCCAATACAACGATCTTGAAACACTTAGAACAATTTTGAAGCTGTCAAGAACTGAGGATCAAGGCCACCACTAAATGCTTGCATTGAAGTAAGAAGTTGAATGCCTCTCCAAAACCAAAAGTTTACTAGAATTACATTAATAACATTTCAAATTTTGACATTCAGGCCTTAACTCAAAATCATCCACCATAGGAAGAGAAATAAGAGCCTCCCCAGTCCGCAATCCTGAAGCACTTGGAATAATTACTTATTGGGGATCAAGAATTGGTCAGGCACACAAACACATGATGAGATACAAGAGGAAATGAGGGCATCCAATATCATAATCCCAAAACACTTAGATAAATTAGCAAGACACCAAGGGAGAGTTCAAGGCTGATACAACATGCTTGTAAGGAAAACCTTGAAACTCTAAAAGGTTGAAAAAGACACAAAAGTTAAGGGAAAAAGATAGAAACTCTTAGACTTAGGTTTTGTGGATTTTGAGTCAACAATGACAACTAGGTTTCTTCTTCAAACATTTTTTAAGGTGAACCCACAATAGTGTGTCCCACTTGTAGGATGGAGAAGAAAATGAGTGTTGTTGGTGTTCCAAATTGTACCCCACAAATTCATAAACTATTTTGGCTTTAGACAAGTCAATCATAGATGGCCAATGAATAGGATATATTATCTAAAAGACAATCTCATCTACACTTCAAGCTCTACAAAACCTAGGTGGGTTTCCCTTTCTAAACACTACCTACATGACAATACAACTCAATTAATAATCATAGTGTTGGATAGTAGATTTCTTGCATATATGTAATATGAAGGGATTAAGATATCTAAACTTATGAACAAAACTCTCTTCTAATCTTTAACATCTGTTGTGAAAGTATTGAATAATTAAAAATAAGTTATATGACAAGCATGATTTATAACTTTGAATATGCATGGGTGGTTAAGAGATTGACATAGCTTTAAAATTAGTGTCTGTTCTAGGAAAACAAAGTCAATGTGATACGTAGGACTTTGTAGTGAAATTTTCACAAGTTGAAAATCAATTTATCTTGTTTAAAGATACCAATGCCTCAACATTGATATTGATTTTTCAATGATGGAAAACACTATCCAGACTGTTCTTGAATATCCTTTTGCACTATGAATGATAGTATTATTTAGAATGAAAGAATTACTCTATCTACTTGAAATAGAACCTAACACACAATAATTCATAATAGAAAATGTATTACGGGAGAAACAACAAATCCTTGATTATATTAATTCTCAACTATCATTATAGAATAAAAATGGAGATGAAATGGATACTAGTTTGTGTTCTATCATTTAAATCACTACAGATTATAAAAGATACATCCCATGTACATTTTAAACAACCAACCCTTTGCAATAATGAGTGCACCCCTTTTATAGAATAAGGGAGCCTCTAACAATTTTTTTAGATGAATGACACATATACTAAACCATAATAATTTTGCAAGGTGCATATCATGTGATTAGTTATACTTGTCCCTTTAAACTATTGAAATAACTATATCTTGTTTGAAATGGCATGATGACTAATTGTGGGCAGTTAGGTAGTCATTGGGAAACCTCATGAATTAATCTTCACCCACCCAAGTTGAGCTAGGAACACCTACTCACTATGAAGGTGGGGATGAAGAAGACACCAAGTGCCTTCCACTCATTCCCTTATCCTTGTGAATAGAAACCCAAACAATTACCTACTTTTGGACCACTCAAATCCGATATTCTCCCTTTGTGATGCATCAAAGGGAAGGAGATGGGGAATTGGAATGGAGTGACCTTGCCCACACATCTAATTTTTCCAATCAAGATTGGCTATTGAAAATTAGGATTCCTTTGTGCCATCCAATGAGTAACTACATGAATTTGGAGCAGTTAAGAAGTAATGCCCATTCCCATTAGGTTTCGGCCATTGAAAGGTGAAATTGATGAAGTAGAATGACCGGCACAGAGATAATCTTCTCATTTTCACTGAACTCTCCATTCCAAAGTATGCATTTTGTTTTCTTGTTCTTGAAGGTGCATAATTTCAGCCAAGAGTATCTAGACATCATCTTTCTAAATAGAAACAACACATTAGGAATGCAGAAGACACGCGTAGCCAACATACTAAAAATGACAATTGGTTCGATACAAGATAATTTGTTTCATTTATAACCAAATGGCATGAACCATTGCTGAAGGCACAAAAACTAATTTACCTATATTTCCACAAATGGTCCTTATCCTAAGAAACATGCCATCCAAAATGCCAACACTTAGACCACCTGATCAACTTATCAATTCTAGACTAGATAGAAAAATATCATTATATTTCATATACATTATCATATCACATGTTTTTGTACCCACCTATTGAGTCCTTCCTTTGATAGCTAATTGTGGATTAAAGCCTTTTAACTTTATCAATGCAAGAAACACATCAAGTGTCTGATCGTGCCTTTATTTTCCATTAATATAGTTACATAGACTAGAGTTCAAATTTAGTAACTTATCCATTTTCAACATAACACCTGACTTGCTTGATCATGTTATCAAATGTGATTGATTAGACAATATTTAGGGAAACATTTCAAATTTCTCTTTTCCATTATGAAAATATCCTTTTCAGTCCCGTCATGGCTAGAAAATTGTGACAAGGAGTACACTGCAAGTCATACCTTCTTCAAATTCCTTCAACAACTCTGATTATTTCCTTCCTCTCGATACATTTTCATGAAAATGAGAATCTGAATTGATGTTGTTTATATGCCCTACTCAATTGGTAATTTGCATCGAAAGTTCATATGAGTAAAGCTATCGTGCCATCTTATAACCTTTCATTATTATTAATATTACCAAGAGTAGCATTTTTGTGTCTCAAAGGTTCAAAGTGAAGGCATAATCAGAAAGAGCATCAAATTTCAGAGAGGGTCACCTTTGGAGGTTTCTGAAAATTCATTGAAATGAGTAGGTTATTCCAACCAAATTTCCTAACTGAACATCCCAACCGGACATGACATCAATGAACCTAACAATCCACATCCAAACCCACATCTAGATGAAGATAACACAACACAGCATGTTAAAAAGGTTCCAGTTGGAAGTAGTCCTCTAAGCACTTGAAATAACTTAGAAAAGGCTCTGGACCTGGCCCAAGTCTAAAATATGGTTCAATTCCGTTAAACAAAGCAAAACTTAACCTAATCTTCCAACTGAACATGATGCTTGCAAATACATAATATCCAGTCCACTTAGAAGATCCACACTATTTTGTGGTAAAAAAAAGGTTGTTGGTTTTAGTTGTTTATGTGCAATCCTCCTTTCCCAACAAACATTCCAAGGGCTTATCAACTGAGTTGAATCTCCACTAAGTGAGAGTAGTCACCTATCATGTTGGGTAGCCGCTTGGGAAGTAGTGGACTCTTGGATGTGTCAAACAATGTCTCTATCTAATGTTCAATTATGCTTAAAAACTCTAATTATGTAAATTAGTAAGCAAATTATCAAATTATGGAAAATGCTTTCAGACTAAGATAAAGGATAGAGATACTTAACTAGTAGTTTTCAAAGTTTAGAAGGCAAAGAAGCTGGAGACATTGGGACTCGCACTCAAGTCCAAGGTACATGTTTCTTTGAGGGGTCCTAATCTCCTTTCGACATTGATCTACACTACAACTTCAATTTCTAGAAATTCCCCTATGAAGGACATGGGGAGTAGAGCCCTAATCTAGGAAAAGCACTAGTGTCTTACTTCTTTTCAGATCCTGAATCCTTGATGTTTGCTAAGCTTCCTTGCAACTCCACTTCTTCCAGATACGACACCTATAACTTGGAATCAGAAGGAGTGTGGGAGGGGGTTGTGGTCTTTAGAGGCTTGCCTTAGTCAAGCCCCAGAGAGACACTCAAGTCTTTCAAACACCATTGTTAGATGAGAGTGTGTATCCCAGCGGGATAGAGGCAAAAATCCAAATGATAAACGATTGAAAACATAATAGATATCACATTGTAGTGAAGATCTAATGGAAGGAAGATGCTCCTCATGCCATGAGGAGATGGATGCCAAATATACAAACACAAACACAATAAAAATGCTCTGCTCTGCCACACAATGAATATTTTGAATGCTCTAATCACAAGAATGCATAAAGTTGTCCAATTTCCATCTCATGTCCATCTAGTTTGAAAATGAAACTTATTAATGCTTATATATGCAACTACAAAGATTCCTGCTAAGAATTTCATAATTCAAACTTTAGATGTCGGCATAGGACCCAAATAGAACTCACTAAACTGACATTTGAAATTAGGGTAGACCCAAAATAGGGCTGGACTAGGGTGCAAACACCCAAGTCCACCTAACATTTTTGCTCAATGATCATTAAAGTACAGCCCCCTAGGTCCTATTTGTCACAAGACCCAAGGGTTTTCTCATCGGGAGTCAAAAATAACATGCAAGATGCTTTAAATGCAATTACAAGACCTGGGAGCTAAACCTTAATAGGAAAATAGTCCACAAGGTTACTTTTTCTGACATAACATTTAGCCCTCACTTTAATGTATGTATAAATGCAAAGCCAATACATGCATTAAAGTATGGTCAACAAACACAACAAATAAGCCAAGAATGAAGAAAACACGCCAAACACATTGAAGATAGCAACAAGCACACAAAACACAGAGAAGACAACATTGAAGACATGTAAAACACAATGAATATAGTGAATGTAGTGAAGACAGTGATGATTTTTTTTCTTTTTCTCATATATATGAAATGCAAAATGCAAGTACAAGGAAAGTAAACACACAACCCAAAATGTATGAGGGACTCATCACCACCAGTCTTTAGACTGAACATGGGGCAACAAACACGCCAAACAAATCTTAGAGTGTAGGAGGGACTCGTCACCACCAATCTTTAGACTGCACTTGAGAACAAACATGCCATACAAAACAAACACCCCAGACAAATCCCAAAGCATAGGAGGGACTCATTGCCACCGGTCTTTAGACTATGCTTGGGAACAAACACATAGTACACACACACATGGAAGACAAGCGATGGAGTGTACCTATTTCTAGATTCATCACCATCTCATGCACATTACAGGCACACACAGATGATTAGGCTTTGCCACAACAATCGCCAAAGACATGCTTAATGGTTGAGTTAGACATAGAACCACTCCCCACCTCTACAGAGGACTTTTGTGTTGAAATATACTAGACAACTAATAGGGGGAGTGAATCAGTTGTCACAAAACATTAGCTTCACATGCATATCAAACCATCAAGCAACTTAATTAATAATAATCATATTTAACCATGAAATCATGAAACCATCACAATCACACATTCAACATAGTAGACACCATATTTTTACGTGGAAAACCCTAAAAGGGAAAAACCACGGTGGGTGTTAGCCCAGAAAATATATAAGTTATAGCAATACCAAAAAATAGAGGCTCACTGCCTATAGGGCTCACTGCCCAAATTGCTCACTACAAAAAATGGCTCACTACCTACAGGGCTCACTACCCAAATTGGTCACTGCAAAAAATGGCTCACTGCCTATGGGTGGCTCAATACCAAGGGATGGCTAACTGTCAAAAGGGTGAGCTAATTTAACAACATCTACTCCATGCTAGGATTCAATTCCATTGAAACACAATATTATTTCTCTGCTCTACTCTTTGACACCTTCACACTTATCTTTTAATTTTTTCAACACACACTCTTTCGTAACTTCATTCCATACTTTTATACAATTCATCAACCTTGGAATGTACATCAAGGTCGGAATTACAATCATCAACTGTTGGATCAATCTACAAGGTTAGCATTACACACATACATAAAATAGGTCTATACCTAATACCAATTTAGCTAAGGAAAAGATGTAAGAATGTATGCAAATCATGCCACGCTTTAGTTGGGACTCAAACACAATCCTCCATGCCATGACACACTTCTACAATCTTCAATGGATCTCCATAAATAATGAATTTAACCAGGTCAGCCAAGACTAATGAGACCACTAGGTCTACCAAGAACATTCTTCATTCACGATCCAATTTTCTCTTTTCAGACCAATCCAAAGGTAGGAACATGATCAGGAGACATCTACAAGCACCTTGTAATCACCAAGAACAACCGCACAATCTCTAACAACTTTGTCAAGAAGATTCTTCAACCAGAAACATAAGAACAACACTATCAGCCATTGTCATAAATAAAAGATAGCTTGCAGACTACCAAATCATGAACCATTGCAGTGGAATGCATTTAACATCATCAAAAACTTGATTCTAAAATCGTAAACCAAAATACTTTAATGCGGAGGAATGTGAAGCATAATACTTTCTCCCTGTCACCACCAAACACATAGAAAAAGCAGTTTTCACACTGGTGAGCACAATTTACTTAATTCTTATTACCGGAGGCTCAAAATTGGAATATAACATCTTTAGATAGACTTCTAAATCACTTCCAATCCTCATGCAAATATATTCATTCTACAAGAAATGCGAAGCTATCTTCTAGACTATTTTTTAGAGTCTAATACATTGTTTCGACTACAACACATTGTTTCCACCAGAGGGGCTAATTTATCAATATCCTCAACATCAAGATCACTTACATAGTTAAATACAAAGTATGTTACTCATGAAAGGCAATAAAAAAGAAAAGAGCACAGTTGACATAAATGACAACACATATATCTTGACATCTATGACAACACCGATTAGGCACATACTTGCAACAATCTCCCCCTTTGTCATTGATGGCAACATATGATGTGAAAAAATAAAAAGACCATCAAGACAAGATTCTGCCCCTTTCTCTTTACACATCTGCATTCTTTCTCCCTCTAAGTTTTTCACATGACTTCTCTCCCCCTTTGACATCAATGGCAAATGGCACATACTTGCATGTTGCTGCTCTAATCAACTTACTTTATCAAAAACATTTAGCTACTCCCCCTGATAGGTAGCCTTTAGAACATCAATCTAGATCAAAGAATGACACTTTGAGCTCCACTAGATTGATGCATTCCTATGCATCTTAGTTCTGGGTAGGAGGGGTAATGACCCCTAACTTTTCTCTGAGATACTCAAAGGTATCTTTAGGTAGAGGCTTAGTGAAAATGTTTGCAATTTGATTCTTTGTGGACACATATTCCAACCTTACTTCATTCTCTATCACCTACTCTCTCAAAAAGTGATACCTTATTGATATGTTCTTCATTCTTGAGTGCATCACTAGATTCTTTGAATTGTTTATGGCACTTGTATTATCAAAAAATATTGCAATTGGATCTTCATACACAACTCTTATATCTTTCAAATTCTACTTCATCCATAACACTTGAGTTCAACAACATGCTGTTGCAATATACTCTGCTTCTATAGTTCACAAAGAGATTGTATCTTGTTTCTTGCTCAGCCATGAGACCAATCTATTACCCAAGAAGAAATCACCTCCACTTGTACTTTTTCTGCCATCAACATCTCCAGCCCAATCTGCATCTCTAAAAGCATTGAGGGTCAAATCATTGTCCTTTGGATACAATAAACCATGATCCAAAGTACCTTTTAAATACCTCAGGATTCTTTTAACTGCCATCACATGTGATTCTCTTGAATCAGCTTGAAACTTTGCAACAAGACAAACTACATGCATAATATCAGGTCTGGTTTGAGTTAGATAAAACAATCCTCCAATCGTGAATCTAAATTTTTTTATCAGCCTTAGGTGATTCATCAGTTTTGCTCAACTTGCAACCAGTCACCATGGGAGTACATACCATTTTAGAGTCTTCCATTCTAAACTTCTTCAACAACTCTTTCACATACTTAGACCGAAATATGAAGATTCCTTTATCTGATTGATTTATTTGCGGACCTAGAAAGAAATTCATGTAACCAAACATGGACATCTCAAACTCTTTTTGCATTTCACCAGCAAATTTCATACACATACTTTCATTTCCTCCAAAGATAATATCATAAACAAAGACTTAAACAATCAAAATTTGATCACCATTAATCTTAAAATAAAGATTACTATCAGTAGTACCTTTATTGAACCCTAACTACAATAAGTACTTATCCAACATTGCATACCAAGCTCTAGGAGCTTGTTTGAGTCAATACAAAGCTTTCTTCAACTTGCATACAAAATCACCTTGGTCTGATAACTTAAATCCTTTTGGTTGCTTAGTGTAAACTTCCTCTTCCAACTCACTATTCAGAAATACAGACTTCACATCCATCTAATACACTTTGAAATCTTTGTGGGCTGCAAATGCCAGAAATATTTTGATTGCCTCAATCCTAGCTACTAGAGCAAAAGTTTCTTCAAAATCTATTCCTTCAATCTGTGAATATCCTTTGCACACAAGTTTTTCCTTATTCCTTAACACTTCTCCATTTTCATTCAACTTATTCTTGAAAACCCATTTGGTTGCAATAACATTTTTGTTAACAGGTCTTGGAACTAATTCCCAAGTATCATTCTTTTCTATTTGCATTAGCTCTTTCTCCATGGCTTTTACCCAGCTTTCATCATTGCATGCTTCATTCAAAGTCTTTGGTTCAACCTTTGAAAGAAAAAAGTAATGTACTTGTTCTTCTGCAGCTCTTCTCCTTTTCAGCACACCTTTGTTTTTGTCACCTATAATCTAATCTTCAAAATGATTGATCCTTACATACCTGGGAGTCTTGGCAACACTTTCTGGAGCCTCTTCTTCATCCTGGCTGTCTTCTTACTCATCTTTTTCTTCATTCATTATAGTCACATGTTCATCTGGTTCATAGTAATTTAGGTCTAATATTCTTTCCCTGTCTTCATCCACCTTCACATTTGTACTCTCAACAATCTTTTTAAACCTTTTGCTATAGCATTAGTAGGCCTTACTCTTGGTAGAGTATCCAAGGAAGATTCTTTCATCAAACCTTGCATCAAACTTTCCTAGATGTTCATATCTCTTGATATAAAATTTTCTTCCAAAGATTTTGAAATATTTTACTATAGGAATTCTTCCATACCACAATTCATAAGAAGTTTGAGTACCAATTCCTTTCACTTGAACTCTGTTTTGGATGTAAACAGTAGTATGAATAGCCTCTTTCCAAAACACTTATGGTAGATCTACTTCCTTCATCATAGTCCTAGCACCCTCTTGAACTGTCCTATTTTTCCTTTCCACAACTCCATTCTGCTGAGGAGTCCTAGGTGCAAACAACTATCTTTTTATCCCATGCTCTTCACAGAAAATGTTGAATTCATTTGATGTGAATTCACCAACTCTATCAGACCTCAAGCATTTGATTTTCAATTATATTTCATTCTCAACCATTGCCTTGAAAGATTTGAACTTCTCTAGGGCTTCTGATTTGTCTCTTAGAAAAGTAACCCAAGTCATTCTTCAATAATCGTCAATAAGCAACATGAAGTACTTGTCACCTTGTAGACTTCTCACCCTTGTAGGACCACAGAGATCTATATGCACTAGATCCAGCAAACTGGCAGAAAATTGATCTTTGCTCTTGAAACGTGTTCTTGTCTTCTTCCCTAACTTACATTCCTTGCAAATTGTATTAGATGGTTTCACAAGTTTTGATAAATCTCTCACAATATGACTTGAGCTTATCTTTATTAGATTATCAAAGTTTATATGACACATCCTTCTATGCCACAACCATCTTTCATCTGTCTGGGCCAATAAACAATAATCATTAGTTCCTCTTGATTGATAGATATTACCTTTTCTCTTTCTAATAGTAGCAATCATAGTTCTTGAGCTTTCCATGATCTTACACCCATTGTCTTTGAATCTTGGATCATATCATTTATCACATATTTGACCAACACTCAAAATCTTATGCTTCAAACCCTTCACATATAGGACATTGTCAGTATTATGCTTTCCATCAAATGAAATAGATCCTTTTCCACAAATCTTACTAGTTGTATTATCTCCAAACCTAACCAGTCCTCCATCATACTTTTCAAAACTTACAAACTTACTTTTATCACTGGTCATGTGATGTGAGCATCCACTATCAATAATCCATTCATCCTTGTCTTTCTCAACCTGAATAGCCAAAGAACTTTCTTCCACTAGTTTTTCTTCCTTCACACAACTAGTAGAATTAGTAGACATGGGATCTTCTTTAATAGCAATAAATAGGCATTCATTCGCACTCACACTAGCATCATCAGATTCATCATCAGTCACTACACTTTCATCATCAAAGTCTTTGACATAGTAGCATTTCTTTGGAACTCTAGGCCTGCTCTGATATCTTTTCTTGTTTCTTTCAATTCTTTCAGGACATCTGGAAGCATAATGACCTACTTTACCACAAGAGAAATATTTGAAAAGTAATTTACCTTTGAACTTACTAGAACTTCTTTACATCCTGTCAACAAAGTTAGCTTCAATTTCGTCAAAGTTATCATCCACCTTGTATTTCTCAACTGTGGAAATCTTTTCTGGGGTACTGGCTTTAAAAGTTGATTCAACTTTTGGTAGGGCATTACCAAATTCTCTCATCTCAAAGGTCACAAGCTTTCCAAGTAACTAATCTCTGTCAATAGTTTTCACAGTCATGAATTCTTCAATAAAAGCTACCTAGTGACTATAGAACTTTGGTAGTGATCTGAGCATTTTCATCACAATTTCCTTATCACTGAGAGTTCCTCCGATACCTTTTATTCCAGTGACAAGTTCATCAACTCTTTGCATAAAGGTTGTTATGTTTTCATCTTAATTCATCTTCAAACCCTAATATTTCACTTCCAGGATCTGTAGCTTGGCTTCTCTTACAGAATCATCTCCTTGATATAGATTTTTATCTTCTCCCATACCTCATTTGCAAATTCAAGGTCCACAACTTTTGTCAACACTAAGTCACTTAAGGAACTTAACAAAGCATCCTTTGCTTTAACATCCAACTCATATTCTTTGATATCATCTTCAATTGTCAAACCACCTTCAGGTATGACAAATTGTGACTGTATAGCTAGCCATACATTATAACCAAGATAGTGGAGATGGATTTTCATTTGTACCTTCCAAAGAGCATAATTTGTCCCATCAAACTGCAGAGCTTCCTTCTTATAAGACATCTTGGATCTTCCTCAAGCTTCTAGGCTTTCTTCAGAGGAACCTGCTTTGATACTAATTGTTTAAATATACTAGACAATTGAGAGTGGGGTGAATCAGTTGTCACAAAAAATTAGCTTCACATGCATATCAAACCATGAAGCAACTTAATTATTCATAATCAAATTTAACCATGAAAGCATGAAACCATCACAATCACACATTCAACATAGTAGACACCATATTTTTTACGTGGAAAACCCTAAAAGGGAAAAACCATGGTGGGTGTTAGCCCACAAAATATATAAGTTATAGCAATACCATAACCCAAAACATACTTCTGGCATCCATAACCCTATCCACAAATCCACAACACAAGCCATTCCTCTGCGGTGAAATGTGGAATGTCCCATTGTGTCACTTGCACTGTCAATACAAAGTGTGATACTCTGTCAACTCTAACTTTCATTTCGGAGGGACTCAGAACCTGAAACTTTGGAATTGCACTTCTTTAGTATACATAAACATTGCATTACAACCACAACAAAATTCTTCATTGTGGAGAAATGTGGACTGTAATATAGTAACTCTGCCATAGGTTCTATGTTGTGAATAACTTAGAAAGATCTTCAATAGACTATGTTTCACTACGAACCACCACTATGGAAAGACAACATGTTTTGACATATTTTACTTTGTTTAGTATTTAGTAGATTCTCTGGACCCATACTTAGATGTATTTTCTTTCATATCAACCTTATCTACTGTCAATACTATCAACTATATCCTTTCAATTTTTCATCTCATCCCAGACCAACTCAATTTTGTCTTTACCCATTATTTCTACTCCCCAAATCAACACAACTGTCTCCTTATGCCTAATTACCACTTCCAGACCATTATTCCTTTACCCTTTGTGTTATTATATGGAGCCTAATCAGACTCGGAGGTTATATTTACCCCACTTTTATCAGCGCGGTTTCCCCCCAAATTCCTACGGGGTCAAGGGGCAGCGCCCCTTGTGGGGGTTTGGGGGCAGCGCCCCCAAGATGGGGTCAAGGGGCAGTGCCCCTGGCGCGTTCCCTGTCATGATACAGGGTGGGGTCGAGGGGCAACACCCCCGTGGGGGCTCGGGGGCAACGCCCCCGAAACCTCACACAGTTTTTTATTATTTTATAATGCACCGGGAGTTAATTTTTTTTCATTGACCGACATAAGAAAACCCTATTTTGTAACCGACAAAAAGCTTGATAAAAAGTGGCTAAGGGTTAGGGTTTTGATATTGTAATGTAGCATTTTGCAGCGGTATTGAGTTGCAGGGATTGTTGATTGTAATCGGTTTGATTTACTGGATAATAATATTAGACTCTCTGTTTGGTGGATGTAGCCCGAGTTTGGGTGAACCACGTTAAAACTTGTCTCTCGCTATTATTATTTTTGTGTATTTCCATTTCTCTGTTTAATCTTTATTTGCATTTAATTGATATCTTCTGCCGGCTAACCCTAACAAGTGGTATCAGAGCGGGTTGTGTTCGATTATCATCTGCAGGAAAGTCTCACGGTTGAGTGGGAGCAATGGCGGACGAGGGTAAAACTAAGGTTGATAAATTCAATGGGTAGAACTATCAGTTATGGAAGATGCAGATGGAGGATTACCTCTATCAAAAGGATTTATGGAGGCCGTTGGAAGGAGTAACCAAGAAACCGGCAACAATGTCTGATGAGGATTAGAATCTTCTTGACAGAAAGGCACCAGGAACCATTCAGTTGTGCCTGGCACCGTCGGTGGCATTCAATATAACAGAAGCGAAGACAACAGATGGTCTGATGAAAGTTTTGGCAAAATTGTATGAAAAACCCTCAGCCTCAAATAAGGTATTTCTCATGAAGCAGTTGTTTAATTTGAAAATGGTTGAAGGTGGATCTGTGACAGGTCATTTAAATGAATTTAATACGATTGTCAGTCAATTGACTTCTATAAATGTAAAATTTGATGAAGAAGTTAGAGCTCTCTTGATATTATGTTCATTGCTTGAAAGCTGGGATAGTTTGGTAATGGCGGTTAGTAACTCTGTTTCTGGTTCAAATACGTTAAAATTTGATGATGTTGTTGGTGTTATTCTGAGTGAGGAAATTCGTAAGAAAAGCTCAGGTGGATCCAAATCAGGCAGTGTTTTGAGTGCAGAAAGTAGGGGCAGATCAAAGGAGAGAGGAAAAAGTTCTAGAGGTCATGGGAAGTCACGAGGAAAATCAAAGGACAAAAGATCCCAAACCAGAGGACAGAAGGATTGCTGGTACTGTGGAAAACTAGGTCATCTGAAGAAAGATTGCTGGTCTCGGAAAAACAAAGAAGGAGACAAACAAGAAGGCAATAAGGAAGCAAATGTGGTAAGCAATAAGTCTGAAGATGATGCTTTGATTCTTTCCCTAGATAATGCTGATGATTCATGGGTTTTAGATTCAGGGGCCTCATTTCATGCTACGCCCCATAGAAGTTATTTCCTTGATTATGTCCAAGGGGATTTTGGGCTGGTTTATTTGGGAGATAACGAACCCTGTCAGATTGTTGGAAAGGGAAGAATTAAAATTAAGTTGCAGAATGGGAATCATTGGCTACTACAAGAGGTAAGGCATGTTCCAAGGCTTAGTAGAAATTTAATTTCAGCAGGGCAGCTAACTGAACAAGGTTGCACTGTTACATTTACTGATAAAAATTGGAAGGTTTCAAAAGGTGCCTTAGTAGTAGCAAAAGGTGTGAAAGTAGGCACCTTATATCTTTGTACAGGTCATACTGTTCCTTCCACTTTAGCTGTTACAGAGAAAAAACAAACAGGTTCAGGAACAGTTGTTGCAGGTTTGCAGGAAGAGACTGGACAAGTTGCTGCAGGTTCTGAGACAACACTGTGGCATAACAGACTTTGGCATATGAGTGAAAAAGGTATGAAGGTACTTCATTCTAAGAACGTTTTACCAGGTCTGAAATGTATTAATATGGATTTCTGTGAAAGTTGTGTGTATGGAAAACAAAAGAGAGTCAGTTTTCTTAAGGATGGGAAGCAAAAGAAAAATGAAAAGTTGGAGCTTGTGCATACAGATGTATGGGGACCAGCTCAGGTATCTTCTCTTGTGGCTCTCGGTATTATGTTACATTCATAGATGATGCAACTAGGAAGGTCTGGATTTATTTTCTTAGACAGAAATCTGATGTATTTGAAACATTTAAGAAATGCAGAAGCTTGGTTGAGAATGAGACGGGTAAAAGATTAAAATGTCTTAGATCTGATAATGGTAGTGAGTATTACAGCAAAGAATTTGAAGATTATTGTTCCTTTAATAGAATTCGTAGGCAGAAAACGGTTCCAGGGACTCCACAGGAAAATGGAGTGCCTGAACGCATGAATAGGACAATAATGGAGCATGCAAGGACCATGAGATTACATGCTGGGCTGCCTTTAAACATGTGGGCAGAGGCTGTCAACACTGCTGTATATTTAATTAACAGAGGTCCTTCAGTTCCTTTGGGCTGTGGTATTCTAGAGGAAGCATGGACAGGCAAGAAGGTGAGTTATTCTTTTCTAAAAACCTTCGGCTGTGAAGCATTTGCACATATAGATTCTGAACATAGAACCAAGCTGGATGCAAAATCAAAAAGGTGTACCTTTGTTGGATATGGCATTGATGAATTTGGTTATAGGCTATGGGATTTTGAAAATTAGAAAATTGTGAGAAGCAGGGATGTTATATTCAATGAGAAGGTGTTGTACAAAGATCAGTTGCAGCAGCATGAGAAGAAAGAAAAGGATTATGTGGTGCTGGATGATACTCCAAATAGTGATGTTCCAGTGGTTCCTCATGCTCCGCAATAGCAACCAGAAATACCACAAACTCCAGTGAATGTTAGATGGTCCACAAGGATAAGTAGACCTCCTGAAAGGTTTTCTCCCTCTTTGTATTCTATTTTGTTAACAAATGCTGGTGAACCAGAAGGGTATGATGAAGCTATGCAGGTGGATACACAGGTTCAGTGGGAGCTTGCAATGAAAGAAGAAATGGACTCCTTGCTGAAAAATCAGACTTGGGAATTATGTAAGTTACCTACAGGAAAAAAGGCTTTACCAAATAAATGGGTTTACAGGCTGAAAGAGGAAGATGGAGGTAAGCGAAGATTTAAGGCCAGGTTAGTTGTAAAAGGATTTGCACAGAAAAAGGGCATTGATTTTGATGAGATATTTTCTCCGGTTGTCAAGATGACTTCTATTTGTACTGTTTTAAGTATTGTGGCTGCTGAAGATTTACATTTGGAACAGCTAGATGTTAAAACTGCCTTTCTCCATGGTGATTTGGCGGAGGAGATCTATATGGAACAGCTCCAAGGATTTGAGGTCAAAGGTAAGGAGAAACTAGTGTGCAGATTGAAGAAGAGTTTGTATGGCCTGAAACAAGCACCTCGGCAATGGTATTTGAAATTTGATAGTTTTATGGCTGAGCAAGGCTACAACAGGTGTAATTCTGACCATTGTGTTTATTTTAAGAGGTTAGATGATGACAGCTACATTATTTTATGTTTATATGTTGACGACATGCTTGTCGCTGGGTCTAACATGGATCACATCAGAGAGTTAAAACAGTAGTTGGCAAAATCATTTGATATGAAGGATTTCGGGGCAGCAAAACAAATCCTTGGTATGAAAATTTGCAGAGATAGGCAGAACCAAAATTTAACTCTATCTCAGGCTGCTTATGTTGAAAAGGTGTTGCAGAGATTCCACATGGAGAATGCAAAAGCTGTCAGCACACCTTTGCCTAGTCATTTGAAATTAACTAAGGACATGTGTCCTAAGACACAAGAGGAGGAAGAGAAAATGTCCAAGGTACCATATGCTTCAGCTGTAGGTAGTTTAATGTATGCCATGGTATGCACGAGACTGGATATTGCACATGCTGTAGGAGTCGTTAGCCGGTATATGAGTCCTCATGGATTAGAGCATTGGAATGCGGTAAAATGGAATCAGACTCAGAGGTTTTATTTACCCCACTTTTATCAGCGCGGTTTCCCCCCAAATTCCTACGGGGTCAAGGGGCAGCGCCCCTTGAGGGGGTTTGGGGGCAGCGCCCCCGAAACCTCACACGGTTTTTTATTATTTTATAATGCACCGGGAGTTAATTTTTTTTTCATTGACCGACATAAGAAAACCCTATTTTGTAATCGACAAAAAGCTTGATAAAAAGTGGCTAAGGGTTAGGGTTTTGATATTGTATTGTAGCATTTTGCAGCGGTATTAAGTTGCAGGGATTGCTGATTGTAATCGGTTTGATTTACTGGATAATAATATTAGACTCTCTGTTTAGTGGATGTAGCCCGAGTTTGGGTGAACCATGTTAAAACTTGTCTCTCGCTATTATTATTTCTGTGTATTTTTATTTCTCTGTTTAATCTTTATTTGCATCTAATTGATATCTTCTGCCGGTTAACCCTAACAAGTGGTATCAGAGCGGGTTGTGTTCGATTATCATCTGCAGGAAAGTCTCACGGTTGAATGGGAGCAATGGCGGACGAGGGTAAAACTAAGGTTGATAAATTCAATGGGTAGAACTATCAGTTATGGAAGATGCAGATGGAGGATTACCTCTATCAAAAGGATTTATGGAGGCCGTTGGAAGGAGTAACCAAGAAACCGGCAACAATGTCTGATGAGGATTAGAATCTTCTTGACAGAAAGGCACTAGGAACCATTCGGTTGTGCCTGGCACCGTCAGTCGCATTCAATATAACAAAAACGAAGACAACAGATGGTCTGATGAAAGCTTTGGTAAAATTGTATGAAAAACCCTCAGCCTCAAATAAGGTATTTCTCATGAAGCAGTTGTTTAATTTCAAAATGGTTGAAGGTGGATCTGTGACAGGTCATTTAAATGAATATAATATGATTGTCAGTCAATTGACTTCTATAAATGTAAAATTTGATGAAGAAGTTAGAGCTCTCTTGATATTATGTTCATTACCTGAAAGCTGGGATAGTTTGGTAATGGCGGTTAGTAACTCTGTTTCTGGTTCAAATACCTTAAAATTTGATGATCTTGTTGGTGTTATTCTGAGTGAGGAAATTCGTAAGAAAAGCTCAGGTGGATCCAAATCAGGCAGTGTTTTGAGTGCAAAAAGTAGGGGCAGATCAAAGGAGAGAGGAAAAAGTTCTGGAGGTCATGAGAAGTCACGAGGAAAATCAAAGGACAAAAGATCCCAAACCAGAGGACAGAAGGATTGCTGGTACTGTGGAAAACTAGGTCATCTGAAGAAAGATTACTGGTCTCGGAAAAATAAAGAAGGAGACAAACAAGAAGGCAATAAGGAAGCAAATGTGGTAAGCAATAAGTCTGAAGATGATACTTTGATTCTTTCCCTAGATAATGCTGATGATTCATGGGTTTTAGATTCAGGGGCCTCATTTCATGCTACGCCCCATAGAAGTTATTTCCTTGATTATGTCCAAGGGGATTTTGGGCTGGTTTATTTGGGAGATAACGAACCCTGTCAGATTGTTGGAAAGGGAAGAATTAAAATTAAGTTGCAGAATGGGAATCATTGGCTACTACAAGAGGTAAGGCATGTTCCAAGGCTCAGTAGGAATTTAATTTCAGCAGGGCAGCTAACTGAACAAGGTTGCACTGTTACATTTACTGATAAAAATTGGAAGGTTTCAAAAGGTGCCTTAGTAGTAGCAAAAGGTGTGAAAGTAGGCACCTTATATCTTTGTACAGGTCATACTATTCCTTCGACCTTAGCTGTTACAGAGAAAAAACAAACAGGTTGAAGAACAGTTGCTACAGGTTTGCAGGAAGAGACTGGACAAGTTGCTGCAGGTTCTGAAACAACACTGTGGCATAACAGACTTGGGCATATGAGTGAAAAAGGTATGAAGGTACTTCATTCTAAGAACGTTTTATCAGGTCTGAAATGTATTAATATGGATTTCTGTGAAAGCTGTGTGTATGGAAAACAAAAGAGAGTCAGTTTTCTTAAGGATGGGAAGCAAAAGAAAAATGAAAAGTTGGAGCTTGTGCATACAGATGTATGGGGACCAGCTCAGGTATCTTCTCTTGTGGCTCTCGGTATTATGTTACATTCATAGATGATGCAACTAGGAAGGTCTGGATTTATTTTCTTAGACAGAAATTTGATGTATTTGAAACATTTAAGAAATGGAGAAGCTTGGTTGAGAATGAGACAGGTAAAAGATTAAAATGTCTCAGATCTGATAATGGTGGTGAGTATTACAGCAAAGAATTTGAAGATTATTGTTCCTTTAATGGAATTCGTAGGTAGAAAACGGTTCCAGGGACTCCACAGGAAAATGGAGTGGCTGAACGCATGAATAGGACAACAATGGAGCGTGCAAGGACCATGAGATTACATGCTGGGCTGCCTTTAAACATGTGGGCAGAGGCTGTCAACACTGCTGTATATTTAATTAACAGAGGTCTTTCAGTTCTTTTGGGCTGTGGTATTCCAGAGGAAGCATGGACAGGAAAGAAGGTGAGTTATTCTTTTCTGAAAACCTTCGGCTGTGAAGCATTTACACATATAGATTCTGAACATAGAACCAAGCTGGATGCAAAATCAAAAAGGTGTACCTTTGTTGGATATGGCATTGATGAATTTGGTTATAGGCTTTGGGATTTTGAAAATCAAAAAATTGTGAGAAGCAGGGATGTTATATTCAATGAGAAGGTGTTGTACAAAGATCAGTTGCAGCAGCATGAGAAGAAAGAAAAGGATTATGTGGTGCTGGATGATACTCCAAATAGTGATGTTCCAGTGGTTCCTCATGCTCCGCAATAGCAACCAGAAATACCACAAACTCCAGTGAATGTTAGACGGTCCACAAGCATAAGTAGACCTCCTGAAAGGTTTTCTCCCTCTTTGTATTCTATTTTGTTAACAGATGCTGGTGAACCAGAAGGGTATGATGAAGCTATGCAGGTGGATACACAGGTTCAGTGGGAGCTTGCAATGAAAGAAGAAATGGACTCCTTGCTGAAAAATCAGACTTGGGAATTATGTAAGTTACCTACAGGAAAAAAGGCTTTACCAAATAAATGGGTTTACAAGCTGAAAGAGGAAGATGGAGGTAAGCAAAGATTTAAGGCCAAGTTAGTTGTAAAAGGATTTGCACAGAAAAAGGGCATTGATTTTGATGAGATATTTTCTCTGGTTGTCAAGATGACTTCTATTCGTACTATTTTAAGTATTGTGGCTGCTGAAGATTTACATTTGGAACAGCTAGATGTTAAAACTGCCTTTCTCCATGGTGATTTGGCGGAGGACATCTATATGGAACAGCCCCAAGGATTTGAGGTCAAAGGTAAGGAGAAACTAGTGTGCAGATTGAAGAAGAGTTTGTATGCCCTGAAACAAGCACCTCAGCAATGGTATTTGAAATTTGACAGTTTTATGGCTGAAAAAGGCTACAGCAGGTGTAATTCTGACCATTGTGTTTATTTTAAGAGGTTAGATGATGACAGCTACATTATTTTATGTTTATATGTTGACGACATGCTTGTCGCTGGGTCTAACATGGATCACATTAGAGAGTTAAAACAACAGTTGGCAAAATCATTTGATATGAAAGATTTGGGGACAGCAAAACAAATCCTTGGTATGAAAATTTGCAGAGATAGGCAGAACCAAAATTTAACTCTATCTCAGGTTGCTTATGTTGAAAAGGTGTTGCAGAGATTCCACATGGAGAATGCAAAAGCTGTCAGCACACCTTTGCCTAGTCATTTGAAATTAACTAAGGACATGTGTCCTAAGACACAAGAGGAGGAAGAGAAAATGTCCAAGGTACCATATGCTTCAGCTGTAGGTAGTTTAATGTATGCCATGGTATGCACGAGACTGGATATTGCACATGCTGTAGGAGTCGTTAGCCGGTATATGAGTCATCCTAGATTAGAGCATTGGAATGCAGTAAAATGGAATCAAACTCGGAGGTTTTATTTACCCCACTTTTATCAGCGCAGTTTCCCCCCAAATTCCTACGGCTTCAAGGGGCAGCGCCCCTTGCGGGGGTTTGGGGGCAACGCCCCCGAAACCTCACACAGTTTTTTATTATTTTATAATGCACCGGGAGTTAATTTTTTTTTCATTGACCGACATAAGAAAACCCTATTTTGTAACCGACAAAAAGCTTGATAAAAAGTAGCTAAGGGTTAGGGTTTTGATATTGTATTGTAGCATTTTGCAGCAGTATTGAGTTGCAGGGATTGCTGATTGTAATCGGTTTGATTTACTGGATAATAATATTAGACTCTCTGTTTGGTGGATGTAGCCTGAGTTTGGGTGAACCACTTTAAAACTTGTCTCTCGCTATTATTATTTCTATGTATTTCTATTTCTCTGTTTAATCTTTATTTGCATTTAATTGATATCTTCTGCCGGCTAACCCTAACAAGTGGTATCAGAGCGGGTTGTGTTCGATTATCGTCTACAGGAAAGTCTCACGGTTGAGTGGGAGCAATGGCAGACGAGGGTAAAACTAAGGTTGATAAATTCAATGGGTAGAACTATCAGTTATGGAAGATGCAGATGGAGGATTACCTCTATCAAAAGGATTTATGGAGGCCATTGGAAGGAGTAGCCAAGAAACTGGCAACAATGTCTGATGAGGATTAGAATCTTCTTGACAGAAAGACACTAGGAACCATTCGGTTGTGCCTGGCACCGTCAGTGGCATTCAATATAACAGAAGCAAAGACAACAGATGGTCTGATGAAAGCTTTGGCAAAATTGTATGAAAAACCCTTAGCCTCAAATAAGGTATTTCTCATGAAGCAGTTGTTTAATTTGAAAATGGTTGAAGGTGGATCTGTGACAGGTCATTTAAATGAATTTAATATGATTGTCAGTAAATTGACTTCTGTAAATGTAAAATTTGATGAAGAAGTTAGAGCTCTCTTGATATTATGTTCATTGCCTGAAAGCTGGGATAGTTTGGTAATGGCGGTTAGTAACTCTGTTTCTGGTTCAAATACCTTAAAATTTGATGATGTTGTTGGTGTTATTCTGAGTGAGGAAATTCGTAAGAAAAGCTCAGGTGGATCCAAATCAGGCAGTGTTTTGAGTGCAGAAAGTAGGGGCAAATCAAAGGAGAGAGGAAAAAGTTTTGGAGGTTATGGGAAGTCACGAGGAAAATCAAAGGACAAAAGATCCCAAACCAGAGGATAGAAGGATTGCTGGTACTGTGGAAAATCAGGACATCTGAAGAAAGATTGCTGGTCTCGGAAAAACAAAGAAGGAGACAAACAAGAAGGCAATAAGGAAGCAAATGTGGTAAGCAATAAGTCTGAAGATGATGCTTTGATTCTTTCCCTAGATAATGCTGATGATTCATGGGTTTTAGATTCAGGGGCCTCATTTCATGCTACGCCCCATAGAAGTTATTTCCTTGATTATGTCCAAGGGGATTTTAGGCTGGTTTATTTGGGAGATAACGAACCCTGTCAGATTGTTGGAAAGGGAAGAATTAAAATTAAGTTGCAGAATGGGAATCATTGGCTACTACAAGAGGTAAGGCATGTTCCAAGGCTCAGTAGCAATTTAATTTCAGCAGGGCAGCTAACTGAACAATGTTGCACTGTTACATTTACTGATAAAAATTAGAAGGTTTCAAAAGGTGCCTTAGTAGTAGCAAAAGGTGTGAAAGTAGGCACCTTATATCTTTGTACAGGTCATACTGTTCCTTCCACTTTAGTTGTTACAGAGAAAAAACAAACAGGTTCAAGAACAGTTGCTGCAGGTTTGCAGGAAGAGACTGGACAAGTTGCTGCAGGTTCTGAGACAACACTATGGCATAACAAACTTTGGCATATGAGTGAAAAAGGTATGAAGGTACTTCATTCTAAGAATGTTTTACCAGGTCTGAAATGTATTAATATGGATTTCTGTGAAAGTTGTGTGTATGGAAAACAAAAGAGAGTCAGTTTTCTTAAGGATGGGAAGCAAAAGAAAAATAAAAAGTTGGAGCTTGTGCATACAGATGTATGGGGACCAGCTCAGGTATCTTCTCTTGTGGTTCTCGGTATTATGTTACATTCATAGATGATGCAACTAGGAAGGTCTGGATTTATATTCTTAGATAGAAATCTGATGTATTTGAAACATTTAAGAAATTGAGAAGCTTGGTTGAGAATGAGACGGGTAAAAGATTAAAATGTCTCAGATCTGATAATGGCAGTGAGTATTACATCAAAGAATTTGAAGATTATTGTTCCTTTAATGGAATTCGTAGGCAGAAAATGGTTCCAGGGACTCCACAGGAAAATGGAGTGGCTGAACGCATGAATAGGACAATATTGGAGCATGCAAGGACCATGAGATTACATGCTGGGCTGCCTTTAAACATGTGGGCAGAGGCTGTCAACACTGCTGTATATTTAATTAACAAAGGTCCTTCAGTTTCTTTGGGCTGTGGTATTCCAGAGGAAGCAGTGACAGGCAAGAAGGTGAGTTATTCTTGTCTAAAAACCTTCGGCTGTGAAGCATTTGCACATATAGATTCTGAACATATAACCAAGCTGGATGCAAAATCAAAAAGGTGTACGTTTGTTGGATATGGCATTGATGAATTTGGTTATAGGCTTTGGGATTTTGAAAATCAGAAGATTGTGAGAAGCAGGGATGTTATATTCAATGAGAAGGTATTGTACAAAGATCAGTTGCAGTAGCATGAGAAGAGAGAAAAGGATTATGTGGTGCTGGATGATACTCCAAATAGTGATGTTCCAATGGTTCCTCCTGCTCCGCAATAGCAACCAGAAATACCACAAACTCCAGTGAATGTTAGACGGTCCACAAGGATAAGTAGACCTCCTGAAAGGTTTTCTCCCTCTTTGTATTCTATTTTGTTAACAGATGCTGGTGAACCAGAAGGGTATGATGAAGCTATGCAGGTGGATACACAGGTTTAGTGGGAGCTTGCAATGAAAAAAGAAATGGACTCCTTGCTGAAAAATCAGACTTGGGAATTATGTAAGTTACCTACAGGAAAAAAGGCTTTACCAAATAAATGGGTTTACAGGCTGAAAGAGGAAGATGGAGGTAAGCAAAGATTTAAGGCCAGGTTAGTTGTAAAAGGATTTGCACAGAAAAAGGGCATTGATTTTGATGAGATATTTTCTCCGGTTGTCAAGATGACTTCTATTCGTACTGTTTTAAGTATTGTGGCTGCTGAAGATTTACATTTGGAACAGCTAGATGTTAAAACTGCCTTTCTCCATGGTGATTTGGCGGAGGAGATCTATATGGAACAGCCCCAAGGATTTGAGGTCAAAGGTAAGGAGAAACTAGTGTGCAGATTGAAGAAGAGTTTGTATGGCCTGAAACAAGCACCTCGGCAATGGTATTTGAAATTTGACAGTTTTATGGCTGAGCAAGGCTACATTAGGTGTAATTCTGACCATTGTGTTTATTTTAAGAGGTTAGATGATGACAGCTACATTATTTTATGTTTATATGTTGACAACATGCTTGTCGCTGGGTCTAACATGAATCACATCAGAGAGTTAAAACAGCAGTTGGCAAAATCATTTGATATGAAGGATTTGGGGGCAGCAAAACAAATCCTTGGTATGAAAATTTGCAGAGATAGGCAGAACCAAAATTTAACTCTATCTCAGGCTGCTTATGTTGAAAAGGTGTTGCAGAGATTCCACATGGAGAATGCAAAAGCTGTCAGCACACCTTTGCCTAGTCATTTGAAATTAAGTAAGGACATGTGTCCTAAGACACAAGAGGAGGAAGAGAAAATGTCCAAGGTACCATATGCTTCAGCTGTAGGTAGTTTAATGTATGCCATGGTATGCATGAGACCAGATATTGCACATGCTGTAGGAGTCGTTAGCCGGTATATGAGTCATCCTGGATTAGAGCATTGGAATGCGGTAAAATGGAATTAGACTCAGAGGTTTTATTTACCCCACTTTTATCAGCGCAGTTTCCACCCAAATTCCTACGGGGTCAAGGGGCAGCGCCCCTTGCGGGGGTTTGGGGGCAGCGCCCCCGAAACCTCACACGGTTTTTTATTATTTTATAATGCACCGGGAGTTAATTGTTTTTTCATTGACCGACATAAGAAAACCCTATTTTGTAACCGACAAAAAGCTTGATAAAAAGCGGCTAAGGGTTAGGGTTTTGATATTGTATTGTAGCATTTTGCAGCAGTATTGAGTTGCAGGGATTGCTGATTGTAATCGGTTTAATTTACTGGATAATAATATTAGACTCTCTGTTTGGTGGATGTAGCCTGAGTTTGGGTGAACCACGTTAAAACTTGTCTCTCGCTATTATTATTTCTATGTATTTCTATTTCTCTGTTTAATCTTTATTTGCATTTAATTGATATCTTCTACCGGCTAACCCTAACAAGTGGTATCAGAGCAGGTTGTGTTCGATTATCGTCTGCAGGAAAGTCTCACAGTTGAGTGGGAGCAATGGCAGACGAGGGTAAAACTAAGGTTGATAAATTTAGTGGGTAGAACTATTAGTTATGGAAGATGCAAATGGAGGATTACCTCTATCAAAATTATTTATGGAGACCGTTGGAAGGAGTAGCCAAGAAACTGGCAACAATGTCTGATGAGGATTAGAATCTTCTTGACAGAAAGGCACTAGGAACCATTCGGTTGTGCCTGGCACCGTCGGTGGCATTCAATATAACAGAAGCAAAGACAACAGATGGTCTGATGAAAGCTTTGGAAAAATTGTATGAAAAACCCTCAGCCTCAAATAAGGTATTTCTCATGAAGCAGTTGTTTAATTTGAAAATGGTTGAAGGTGATTCTGTGACAGGTCATTTAAATGAATTTAATACGATTGTCAGTCAATTGACTTCTGTAAATGTAAAATTTGATGAAGAAGTTAGAGCTCTCTTGATATTATGTTCATTGCCTGAAAGCTGGGATAGTTTGGTAATGTCGGTTAGTAACTCTGTTTCTGGTTCAAATACGTTAAAATTTGATGATGTTGTTGGTGTTATTCTGAGTGAGGAAATTCGTAAGAAAAGCTCAGGTGGATCCAAATCAGGCAGTGTTTTGAGTGCAGAAAGTAGGGGCAGATCAAAGGAGAGAGGAAAAAGTTCTGGAGGTCATGGGAAGTCACGAGGAAAATCAAAGGACAAAAGATCCCAAACCAGAGGACAGAAGGATTGCTGGTACTGTGGAAAACTAGGTCATCTGAAGAAAGATTGCTGGTCTCAGAAAAACAAAGAAGGAGACAAACAAGAAGGCAATAAGGAAGCAAATGTGGTAAGCAATAAGTCTGAAGATGATGCTTTGATTCTTTCCCTAGATAATGTTGATGATTCATGGGTTTTAGATTCAGGGGCCTCATTTCATGCTACGCCCCATAGAAGTTATTTCCTTGATTATGTCCAAGGGGATTTTGGGCTAGTTTATTTGGGAGATAACGAACCCTGTCAGATTGCTGGAAAGGGAAGAATTAAAATTAAGTTGCAGAATGGGAATCATTGGCTACTACAAGAGGTAAGGCATGTTCCAAGGCTCAGTAGGAATTTAATTTCAGCAGGACAGCTAACTGAACAAGGTTGCACTGTTACATTTACTGATAAAAATTGGAATGTTTCAAAAGGTGCCTTAGTAGTAGCAAAAGGTGTGAAAGTAGGCACCTTATATCTTTGTACAGGTCATACTGTTCCTTCTACTTTAGCTGTTACAGAGAAAAAACAAACAGGTTCAGGAGCAGTTGCTGCAGGTTTGCAGGAAGAGACTGGACAAGTTGCTGCAGGTTCTGAGACAACACTGTGGCATAACAGACTTGGGCATATGAGTGAAAAAGGTATGAAGGTACTTCATTCTAAGAACATTTTACCAGGTCTGAAATGTATTAATATGGATTTCTGTGAAAGTTGTGTGTATGGAAAACAAAAGAGAGTCAGTTTTCTTAAGGATGGGAAGTAAAAGAAACATGAAAAGTTGGAGCTTGTGCATATAGATGTATGGGGACCAGCTCAGGTATCTTCTCTTGTGGCTCTCGGTATTATGTTACATTCATAGATGATGCAACTAGGAAGGTCTGGATTTATTTTCTTAGACAGAAATCTGATGTATTTGAAACATTTAAGAAATGGAGAAGCTTGATTGAGAATGAGACAGGTAAAAGATTAAAATGTCTCAGATCTGATAATGGCGGTGAGTATTAAAGCAAAGAATTTGAAGATTATTGTTCATTTAATGGAATTCGTGGGCAGAAAATGGTTCCAGGGACTCCACAGGAAAATGGAGTGGCTGAACGCATGAATAGGACAATAATGGAGCGTGCAAGGACCATGAGATTACATGCTGGGCTGCCTTTAAACATGTGGGCAGAGGCTGTCAACACTGCTGTATATTTAATTAACAGAGGTCCTTCATTTCCTTTGGGCTGTGGTATTCTAGAGGAAGCATGGACAGGCAAGAAGGTGAGTTATTCTTTTCTGAAAACCTTCGGCAGTGAAGCATTTGCACATATAGATTCTGAACATAGAACCAAGCTGGATGCAAAATCAAAAAGGTGTACCTTTGTTGGATATGGCATTGATGAATTTGGTTATAGGTTTTTAGATTTTGAAAATTAGAAAATTGTGAGAAGCAGGGATGTTATATTCAATGAGAAGGTGTTGTACAAAGATCAGTTGCAGTAGCATGAGAAGAAAGAAAAGGATTATGTGGTGCTGGATGATACTCCAAATAGCGATGTTCCAGTGGTTCCTCATACTCTGCAATAGCAACCAGAAATACCACAAACTCCAGTGAATGTTAGACGGTCCACAAGGATAAGTAGACCTCCTGAAAGGTTTTCTCCCTCTTTGTATTCTATTTTGTTAACAGATACTGGTGAACCAGAAGGGTATGATGAAGCCATGCAGGTGGATACACAGGTTCAGTGGGAGCTTGCAATGAAAGAAGAAATGGACTCCTTGCTAAAAAATCAGACTTGGGAATTATGTAAGTTACCTACAGGAAAAAAGGCTTTACCAAATAAATGGGTTTACAGGCTGAAAGAGGAAGATGGAGGTAAGCAAAGATTTAAGGCCAGGTTAGTTGTAAAAGGATTTGCACAGAAAAAGGGCATTGATTTTGATGAGATATTTTCTCCGGTTGTCAAGATGACTTCTATTCGTACTGTTTTAAGTATTGTGGCTGCTGAAGATTTACATTTGGAACAGCCAGATGTTAAAACTGCCTTTCTCCATGGTGATTTGGCGGAGGAGATCTATATGGAACAGCCCCAAGGATTTGAGGTCAAAGGTGAGGAGAAACTAGTGTGCAGATTGAAGAAGAGTTTGTATGGCCTGAAACAAGCACCTCGGCAATGGTATTTGAAATTTGACAGTTTTATGGCTGAGCAAGGCTACAGCAGGTGTAATTCTGACCATTGTGTTTATTTTAAGACGTTAGATGATGACAGCTACATTATTTTATGTTTATATGTTGACGACATGCTTGTCGCTGGGTCTAACATGGATCACATCAGAGTTAAAACAGCAGTTGGCAAAATCATTTGATATGAAGGATTTGGGTGTAGCAAAACAAATCCTTGGTATGAAAATTTGAGAAGATAGGCAGAACCAAAATTTAACTCTATCTCAGGCTGCTTATGTTGAAAAGGTGTTGCAGAGATTCCACATGGAGAATGCAAAAGCTGTCAGCACACCTTTGCCTAGTCATTTGAAATTAACTAAGGACATGTGTCCTAGGACACAAGAGGAGGAAGAGAAAATGTCCAAGGTACCATGTGCTTCAGCTGTAGGTAGTTTAATGTATGCCATGGTATGCACGAGACCGGATATTGCACATGCTGTAGGAGTCGTTAGCCGGTATATGAGTCATCCTGGATTAGAGCATTGGAATGTGGTAAAATAGAATCAGACTCGGAGGTTTTATTTACCCCACTTTTATCAGCGCGGTTTCCCCCCAAATTCTTACGGGGTCAAGGGGCAGCGCCCCTTGAGGGGGTTTGGGGGCATCGCCCCCGAAACCTCACACGGTTTTTTATTATTTTATAATGCACCGGGAGTTAATTTTTTTTTCATTGACCGACATAAGAAAACCCTATTTTGTAACCGACAAAAAGCTTGATAAAAAGCAGCTAAGGGTTAGGGTTTTGATATTGTATTGTAGCATTTTGCAGCGGTATTGAGTTGCAGGGATTGCTAATTGTAATCGGTTTGATTTACTGGATAATAATATTAGACTCTCTGTTTGGTGGATGTAGCCTGAGTTTGGGTGAACCACGTTAAAACTTGTCTCTCGCTATTATTATTTATGTGTATTTCCATTTCTCTGTTTAATCTTTATTTGCATTTAATTGATATCTTCTGCCGGCTAACCCTAACAAGTGGTATCATAGTGGGTTGTGTTCGATTATCGTCTGCAGGAAAGTCTCATGGTTGAGTGGGAGCAATGGCAGACGAGGGTAAAACTAAGGTTGATAAATTCAATGGGTAGAACTATCAGTTATGGAAGATGCAGATGGAGGATTACCTCTATCAAAAGGATTTATGGAGGCCGTTGGAAGGAGTAGCCAAGAAACCGGCAACAATGTCTGATGAGGATTAGAATCTTCTTGACAGAAAGGCACTAGGAACCATTCGGTTGTGCCTGGCACCGTCGGTGGCATTCAATATAACAGAAGCGAAGATAACAAATGGTCTGATGAAAGCTTTGGCAAAATTGTATGAAAAACCCTCAGCCTCAAATAAGGTATTTCTCATGAAGCAGTTGTTTAATTTGAAAATGGTTGAAGGTGGATCTGTAACAGGTAATTTAAATAAATTTAATACAATTGTCAGTCAATTGACTTCTGAAAATGTAAAATTTGATGAAGAAGTTAGAGCTCTCTTGATATTATGTTCATTTCCTGAAAGCTGGGATAGTTTGGTAATGGCGGTTAGTAACTCTGTTTCTGGTTCAAATACCTTAAAATTTGATGATGTTGTTGGTGTTATTCTGAGTGAGGAAATTCGTAAGAAAAGCTCAGGTGGATCCAAATCAGGCAGTGTTTTGAGTGCAGAAAGTAGGGGCAGATCAAAGGAGAGAGGAAAAAGTTCTGGAGGTCATGTGAAGTCAGGAGGAAAATCAAAGGACAAAAGATCTGAAACCAGAGGACAGAAGGATTGCTGGTACTGTGGAAAACCAGGTCATCTGAAGAAAGATTGCTGGTCTCGAAAAAACAAAGAAGGAGACAAACAAGAAGGCAATAAGGAAGCAAATGTGGTAAGCAATAAGTCTGAAGATGATGCTTTGATTCTTTCCCTAGATAATGCTGATGATTCATGGGTTTTAGATTCAGGGGCCTCATTTCATGCTACGCCCCATAGAAGTTATTTCCTTGATTATGTCCAAGGGGATTTTGGGCTGGTTTATTTGGGAGATAACGAACCCTGTCAGATTGTTGGAAAGGGAAGAATTAAAATTAAGTTGCAGAATGGGAATTATTGGCTACTACAAGAGGTAAGGCATGTTCCAATGCTCAGTAGGAATTTAATTTCAGCAGGGCAGCTAACTGAACAAGGTTGCACTGTTACATTTACTGATAAAAATTGGAAGGTTTCAAAAGGTGCCTTAGTAGTAGCAAAAGGTGTGAAAGTAGGCACCTTATATCTTTGTACAGGTCATACTGTTCCTTCTACTTTAGCTGTTATAGAGAAAAAACAAACAGGTTCAGGAACAGTTGCTGCAGGTTTGCAGGAAGAGACTGGACAAGTTGCTGCAGGTTCTGAGACAACACTGTGGCATAAGAGACTTGGGCATATGACTGAAAAAGGTATGAAGGTACTTCATTCTAAGAACGTTTTACTAGGTCTGAAATGTATTAATATGGATTTCTGTGAAAGTTGTGTGTATGGAAAACAAAAGAGAGTCAGCTTTCTTAAGGATGGGAAGCAAAAGAAAAATGAAAAGTTGGAGCTTGTGCATACAGATGTATGGGGACCAGCTCAGGTATCTTCTCTTGTGGCTCTCGGTATTATGTTACATTCATAGATGATGCAACTAGGAAGGTCTGGATTTATTTTCTTAGACAGAAATCTGATGTATTTTAAACATTTAAGAAATGGAGAAGCTTGGTTGAGAATGAGACGGGTAAAAGATTAAAATGTCTCAGATCTGATAATGGCAGTGAGTATTACAGCAAAGAATTTGAAGATTATTGTTCCTTTAATGGAATTCGTAGGCAGAAAACGGTTCCAGGGACTCCACAGGAAAATGGAGTGACTGAACGCATGAATAGGACAATAATGGAGCGTGCAAGGACCATGAGATTACATCCTGGGCTGCCTTTAAACATGTGGGCAGAGGCTGTCAACACTGCTGTATATTTAATTAACAGAAGTCCTTCAGTTCCTTTGGGCTGTGGTATTCCAGAGGAAGCATGGACAGGCAAGAAGGCGAGTTATTCTTTTCTGAAAACCTTCGGCTGTGAAGCATTTGCACATATACATTTTGAACATAGAACCAAGCTGGATGCAAAATCAAAAAGGTGTACCTTTGTTGGATATGGCATTGATGAATTTGGTTATAGGCTTTGGGATTTTGAAAATCAAAAAATTGTGAGAAGCAGGGATGTTATATTAAATGAGAAGGTGTTGTACAAAGATCAGTTGCAGCAGCATGAGAAGAAAGAAAAGGATTATGTGGTGCTGGATGATACTCCAAATAGTGATGTTCCAGTGGTTCTTTATGCTCCGCAATAGCAACCAGAAATACCACAAACTCCAGTGAATGTTAGATGGTCCACAAGGATAAGTAGACCTCCTGAAAGGTTTTCTCCCTCTTTGTATTCTATTTTGTTAACAGATACTGGTGAACCAGAAGGGTATGATGAAGCTATGCAGGTGGATACACAGGTTCAGTGGGAGCTTGCAATGAAAGAAGAAATGGACTCCTTGCTGAAAACTCAGACTTGGGAATTATGTAAGTTACCTACAAGAAAAAGGGCTTTACCAAATAAATGTGTTTACAGGCTGAAAGAGGAAGATGGAGGTAAGAAAAGATTTAAGGCCAGGTTAGTTGTAAAAGGATTTGCACAGAAAAAGGGCATTGATTTTGATGAGATATTTTCTCCGGTTGTCAAGATGACTTCTATTCGTACTGTTTTAAGTATTGTGGCTGCTGAAGATTTAGATTTGGAACAGCTAGATGTTAAAACTGCCTTTCTCCATGGTGATTTGGCAGAGGAGATCTATATGGAACAGCCCCAAAGATTTGAGGTCAAAGGAGAGGAGAAACTAGTGTGCAGATTGAAGAAGAGTTTGTATGGAAAAGGTATGAAGGTACTTCATTCTAAGAATGTTTTACCAGGTCTGAAATGTATTAATATGGATTTCTGTGAAAGTTGTGTGTATGGAAAACAAAAGAGAGTCAGTTTTCTTAAGGATGGGAAGCAAAAGAAAAATAAAAAGTTGGAGCTTGTGCATACAGATGTATGGGGACCAGCTCAGGTATCTTCTCTTGTGGCTCTCGGTATTATGTTACATTCATAGATGATGCAACTAGGAAGGTCTGGATTTATTTTCTTAGACAGAAATCTGATGTATTTGAAACATTTAAGAAATGGAGAAGCTTGGTTGAGAATGAGATGGGTAAAAGATTAAAATGTCTCAGATCTGATAATGACGGTGAGTATTACAGCAAAGAATTTGAAGATTATTGTTCCTTTAATGGAATTCGTAGGTAGAAAACGGTTCCAGGGACTCCACAGGAAAATGGAGTGGCTGAACGAATGAATAGGACAATAATGAAGCGTGCAAGGACCATGAGATTACATGCTGGGCTGCCTTTAAACATGTGGGCAGAGGCTGTCAACACTGCTGTATATTTAATTAACAGAGGTCCTTCAGTTCCTTTGGGCTGTGGTATTCCAGAGGAAGCATGGACAGGCAAGAAGGTGAGTTATTCTTTTCTGAAAACCTTCGGCTGTAAAGCATTTGCACATATAGATTCTGAACATAGAACCAAGCTGGATGCAAAATCAAAAAGGTGTACCTTTGTTGGATATGGCATTGATGAATTTGGTTATAGGCTTTCGGATTTTAAAAATCAGAAAATTGTGAGAAGCAGAGATGTTATATTCAATGAGAAGGTGTTGTACAAAGATCAGTTGTAGCAGCATGAGAAGAAAGAAAAGGATTATGTGGTGCTGGATGATACTCCAAATAGTGATGTTCCAGTGGTTCCTCATGCTCCGCAATAGCAACTAGAAATACCACAAACTCCAGTGAATGTTAGACGGTCCACAAGGATAAGTAGACCTCCTGAAAGGTTTTCTCCCTCTTTGTATTCTATTTTGTTAACAGATGCTGGTGAACCAAAAGGGTATGATGAAGCTATGCAGGTGGATACACAGATTCAGTGGGAGCTTGCAATGAAAGAAGAAATGGACTCCTTGCTGAAAAATCAGACTTGGGAATTATGTAAGTTACCTACAGGAAAAAAGGCTTTACCAAATAAATGGGTTTACAGGTTGAAAGAGGAAGATGGAGGTAAGCAAAGATTTAAGGCCAGGTTAGTTGTAAAAGGATTTGCACAGAAAAAGGGCATTGATTTTGATGAGATATTTTCTCCGGTTGTCAAGATGACTTCTATTCGTACTGTTTTAAGTATTGTGGCTGCTGAAGATTTACATTTGGAACAGCTAGATGTTAAAACTACCTTTCTCCATGGTGATTTGGTGGAGGAGATCTATATGGAACAGCCCCAAGGATTTGAGGTCAAAGGTGAGGAGAAACTAGTGTGCAGATTGAAGAAGAGTTTGTATGGCCTGAAAAAAGCACCTCGGCAATGGTATTTGAAATTTGACAGTTTTATGGCTGAGCAAGGCTACAGCAGGTGTAATTCTGACCATTGTGTTTATTTTAAGAGGTTAGATGATGATAGCTACATTATTTTATGTTTATATGTTGACGACATGCTTGTCGCTGGGTCTAAAATGGATCACATCAGAGAGTTAAAACAGCAGTTGGCAAAATCATTTGATATGAAGGATTTGGGAGCAGCAAAACAAATCCTTGGTATGAAAATTTGCAGAGATAGGCAGAACCAAAATTTAACTCTATCTCAGGCTGCTTATGTTGAAAAGGTGTTGCAGAGATTCCACATGGAGAATGCAAAAGCTGTCAGCACACCTTTGCCTAGTCATTTGAAATTAACTAAGGACATGTGTCCTAAGACACAAGAGGAGGAAGAGAAAATGTCCAAGGTACCATATGCTTCAGCTGTAGGTAGTTTAATGTATGCCATGGTATGCAGGAGACCGGATATTGCACATGATGTAGGAGTCGTTAGCCGGTATATGAGTCATCCTGGATTAGAGCATTAGAATGCGGTAAAATGGAATCAGACTCGGAGGTTATATTTACCCCACTTTTATCAGCGCGGTTTCCCCCCAAATTCCTACGGGGTCAAGGGGCAGCGCCCCTGAAACCTCACACGGTTTTTTATTATTTTAGAATGCACCGGGAGTTAATTTTTTTTTCATTGACCGACATAAGAAAACCCTATTTCGTAACCGACAAAAAGCTTGATAAAAAGCGGCTAAGGGTTAGGGTTTTGATATTGTATTGTAGCATTTTGCAGCGGTATTGAGTTGCAGGGATTGCTGATTGTAATCGGTTTGATTTACTGGATAATAATATTAGACTCTCTGTTTGGTGGATGTAGCCCGAGTTTGGGTGAACCACGTTAAAACTTGTCTCTCGCTATTATTATTTCTGTGTATTTCCATTTCTCTGTTTAATCTTTATTTGCATTTAATTGATATCTTCTGCCGGCTAACCCTAACAAGTTGTATCAGAGCGGGTTGTGTTCGATTATCGTCTGTAGGAAAGTCTCACGGTTGAATGGGAGCAATCGCGGACGAGGGTAAAACTAAGGTTGATAAATTCAATGGGTAGAACTATCAGTTATGGAAGATGCAGATGGAGGATTACCTTTATGAAAAGGATTTATGTAGGCCGTTGGAAGGAGTAGCCAAGAAACCCTCAACAATGTCTGATGAGGATTAGAATCTTCTTGACAGAAAGGCACTAGGAACCATTCGGTTGTGCCTGGCACCGTCGATGGCATTCAATATAACAGAAGCGAAGACAACAGATGGTCTGATGAAAGCTTTGGCAAAATTGTATGAAAAACCCTTAGCCTCAAATAAGGTATTTCTCATGAAGCAGTTGTTTAATTTGAAAACTGTTGAGGGTGGATCTGTGACAGGTCAATTAAATGAATTTAATACGATTGTTAGTCAATTGACTTCTGTAAATGTAAAATTTGATGAAGAAGTTAGAGCTCTCTTGATATTATGTTCATTGCCTGAAAGCTGGGATAGTTTGGTAATGGCGGTTAGTAACTCTGTTTCTGGTTCAAATACCTTAAAATTTGATGATGTTGTTGGTGTTATTCTGAGTGAGGAAATTTGTAAGAAAAGCTATAAGTCTGAAGATGATGCTTTGATTCTTTCCCTAGATAATGCTGATGATTCATGGGTTTTAGATTCAGGGGCCTCATTTCATGCTACGCCCCATAGAAGTTATTTCCTTGATTATGTCCAAGCGGATTTTGGGCTGGTTTATTTGGGAGATAACAAACCCTGTCAGATTGTTGGAAAGGGAAGAATTAAAATTAAGTTCCAGAATGGGAATCATTGGCTACTACAAGAGGTAAGGCATGTTCCAAGGCTCAGTAGGAATTTAATTTCAGCAGGGTAGCTAACTGAACAAGGTTGCACTGTTACATTTACTGATAAAAATTGAAAGGTTTCAAAAGGTGCCTTAGTAGTAGCAAAAGGTGTGAAAGTAGGCACCTTATATCTTTGTACAGGTCATACTGTTCCTTCTACTTTAGTTGTTACAGAGAAAAAACAAACAGGTTCAGGAACAGTTGCTGCAGGTTTGCAGGAAGAGACTGGACAAGTTGCTGCAGGTTCTAAGACAACACTGTGGCATAACAGACTTGGGCATATGAGTAAAAAGGTATGACGGTACTTCATTCTAAGAACGTTTTACCAGGTCTGAAATGTATTAATATGGATTTCTGTGAAAGTTGTGTGTATGGAAATCAAAAGAGAGTTAGTTTTCTTAAGGATGGGAAGCAAAAGAAAAATGAAAAGTTGGAGCTTGTGCATACAGATGTATGGGGACCAGCTCAGGTATCTTCTCTTGTGGCTCTCGGTATTATGTTACATTCATAGATGATGCAACTAGGAAGGTCTAGATTTATTTTCTTAGACAGAAATCTGATGTATTTGAAACATTTAAGAAATGGAGAAGCTTGGTTGAGAATGAGACGGGTAAAAGATTAAAATGTCTCAGATATGATAATGGTGGTGAGTATTACAGAAAAGAATTTGAAGATTATTGTTCCTTTAATGGAATTTGTAGGCAGAAAACGGTTCTAGGGACTCCACGGGAAAATGGAGTGGCTGAACGCATGAATAGGACAATAATGGAGCGTGCAAGGACCATGAGATTACATGCTGGGCTGCCTTTAAACATGTGGGCAGAGGCTATCAACACTGCTGTATATTTAATTAACAGAGGTCCTTTAGTTCCTTTGGGCTGTGGTATTCCAGAGGAAGCATGGATAGGCAAGAAGGTGAGTTATTCTTTTCTGAAAACCTTCAGCTGTGAAGCATTTGCACATATAGATTCTGAACATAGTACCAAGCTGGATGCAAAATCAAAAAGGTGTACCTTTGTTGGATATGGCATTGATGAATTTGGTTATAGGCTTTGGGATTTTAAAAATTAGAAAATTGTGAGAAGCAGGGATGTTATATTCAATGAGAAGGTGTTGTACAAAAATCAGTTGCAGCAGCATGAGAAGAAAGAAAAGGATTATGTGGTGTTGGATGATACTCCAAAAAGTGATGTTCCAGTGGTTCCTCATGCTCCGCAATAGCAACCAGAAATACCACAAACTCCAGTGAATGTTAGACGGTCCATAAGGATAAGTAGACCTCCTGAAAGGTTTTCTCCCTCTTTGTATTCTATTTTGTTAACAGATGCTGGTGAACCAGAAGGGTATGATGAAGCTATGCAGGTGGATACACAGGTTCAATGGGAGCTTGCAATGAAAGAAGAAATGGACTCCTTGCTGAAAAATCAGACTTGAGAATTATGTAAGTTACCTACAGGAAAAAAGGCTTTACCAAATAAATGGGTTTACAGGCTGAAAGAGGAAGATGGAGGTAAGCAAAGATTTAAGGCTAGGTTAGTTGTAAAAGGATTTGCACAGAAAAAGGGCATTGATTTTGATGAAATATTTTCTCCGGTTGTCAAGATGACTTCTATTCCTACTGTTTTAAGTATTGTGGCTACTGAAGATTTACATTTGGAACAGCTAGATGTTAAAACTACCTTTCTCTATGGTGATTTGGCAGAGGAGATCTATATGGAACAGCCCCAAGGATTTGAGGTCAAAGGTAAGGAGAAACTAGTGTGCAGATTGAAGAAGAGTTTGTATGGCCTGAAACAAGCACTTCGGCAATGGTATTTGAAATTTGACAGTTTTATGGCTAAGCAAGGCTACAGCAGGTGTAATTCTGACCATTCTGTTTATTTTAAGAGGTTAGATGATGACAGCTACATTATTTTATGTTTATATGTTGACGACATGCTTGTCGCTGGGTCTAACATGGATCACATCAGAGAGTTAAAACAGCAGTTGGCAAAATCATTTGATGTGAAGGATTTGGGGGCAGCAAAACAAATCCTTGGTATGAAAATTTGCAGAGATAGGAAGAAACAAAATTTAACTCTATCTCAGGCTGCTTATGTTGAAAAGGTGTTGCAGAGATTCCACATGGAGAATGCAAAAGCTGTCAGCACACCTTTGCCTAGTCATTTGAAATTAACTAAGGACATGTGTCCTAAGACACAAGAGGAGAACGAGAAAATGTCCAAGGTACCATATGCTTCAGCTGTAGGTAGTTTAATGTATGCCATGGTATGCATGAGACTGGATATTGCACATGCTGTAGGAGTGGTTAGCCGGTATATGATTCATCCTGGATTAGAGCATTGGAATGCGGTAAAATGGAATCAGACTCGGAGGTTATATTTACCCCACTTTTATCAGCGGTGTTTCCCCCCAAATTCCTATGGGGTCAAGGGGCAGCGCCCCTTGCGGGGGTTTGGGGGCAGCGCCCCCGAAACCTCACACAGTTTTTTATTGTTTTATAATGCACCGGGAGTTAATTTTTTTTTCATTGACCGACATAAGAAAACCCTATTTTGTAACCGACAAAAAGCTTGATAAAAAGCGGCTAAGGGTTAGGGTCTTGATATTGTATTGTAGCATTTTGCAGTGGTATTGAGTTGCAGGGATTGCTGATTGTAATCGGTTTGATTTACTGGATAATAATATTAGACTCTCTGTTTGGTGGATGTAGCCCGAGTTTGGGTGAACCATGTTAAAACTTGTCTCTCGTTGTTATTATTTCTGTGTATTTCTATTTCTCTGTTTAATCTTTATTTGCATTTAATTGATATCTTCTACCGACTAACCCTAACAAGTCGTATCAGAGCGGGTTGTGTTTGATTATCGTCTGCAGGAAAGTCTCACGGTTGAGTGGGAGAAATGGCGAACGAGGGTAAAACTAAGGTTGATAAATTCAATGGGTAGAACTATCAGTTATGGAAGATGCAGATGGAGGATTACCTCTATCAAAAGGATTTATGGAGGCCGTTGGAAGGAGTAGCCAAGAAACCGGCAACAATGTCTGATGAGGATTAGAATCTTCTTGACAGAAAGGCACTAGGAACCATTCGGTTGTGCTTGGCACCGTCGGTGGCATTCAATATAACAGAAGCGAAGATAACAGATGGTCTGATGAAAGCTTTGGCAAAATTGTATGAAAAACCCTCAGCCTCAAATAAGGTATTTCTCATGAAGCAGTTGTTTAATTTGAAAATGGTTGAAGGTGGATCTGTGACAGGTCATTTAAATGAATTTAATATGATTGTCAGTCAATTGACTTCTGTAAATATAAAATTTGATGAAGAAGTTAGAGCTCTCTTGATATTATGTTCATTGCCTGAAAGCTGGGATAGTTTGGTAATGGCGGTTAGTAACTCTGTTTCTGGTTCAAATACCTTAAAATTTGATGATGTTGTTGGTGTTATTCTGAGTGAGGAAATTCGTAAGAAAAGCTCAGGTGGATCCAAATCAGGCAGTGTTTTGAGTGCAGAAAGTAGGGGCAGATCAAAGGAGAGAGGAAAAAGTTCTGGAGGTCATGGGAAGTCACGAGGAAAATCAAAGGACAAAAGATCCCAAACCAGAGGACAGAAGGATTGCTGGTACTGTGGAAAACCAGGTCATCTGAAGAAAGATTGCTGGTCTCGGAAAAACAAAGAAGGAGACAAACAAGAAGGCAATAAGGAAGCAAATGTGGTAAGCAATAAGTCTGAAGATGATGCTTTGATTCTTTCCCTAGATAATGCTGATGATTCATGGGTTTTAGATTCAGGGGCCTCATTTCATGCTACGCCCCATAGAAGTTATTTCCTTGATTATGTCCAAGCGGATTTCAGGCTGGTTTATTTGGGAGATAACGAACCCTGTCAGATTGTTGGAAAGGGAAGAATTAAAATTAAGTTGCAGAATGGGAATCATTGGCTACTACAAGAGGTAAGGCATGTTCCAAGGCTCAGTAGGAATTTAATTTCAGCAAGGCAGCTAACTGAACAAGGTTGCACTGTTACATTTACTGATAAAAATTGGAAGGTTTCAAAAGGTGCCTTAGTAGTAGCAAAAGGTGTGAAAGTAGGCACCTTATATCTTTGTACAGGCCATACTGTTCCTTCCACTTTAGCTGTTACAGAGAAAAAACAAACAGGTTTAGGAACAGTTGCTGCAGGTTTGCAGGAAGAGACTGGACAAGTTGCTGCAGGTTCTGAGACAACACTGTGGCATAACAGACTTGGGCATATGAGTGAAAAAGGTATGAAGGTACTTCATTCTAAGAACGTTTTACTAGGTCTGAAATGTATTAATATGGATTTCTGTGAAAGTTGTGTGTATGGAAAACAAAAGAGAGTCAATTTTCTTAAGGATGGGAAGCAAAAGAAAAATAAAAAGTTGGAGCTTTCGGTATCTTCTCTTGTGGCTCTCGGTATTATGTTACATTCATAGATGATGCAACTAGGAAGGTCTGGATTTATTTTCTTAGATAGAAATCTAATGTATTTGAAACATTTAAGAAATGGAGAAGCTTGGTTGAGAATGAGACGGGTAAAAGATTAAAATGTCTCAGATCTGATAATGGCGGTGAGTATTACAGCAAAGAATTTGAAGATTATTGTTCCTTTGATGGAATTCATAGGCAGAAAATAGTTCCAGGGACTCCATAGGAAAATGGAGTGGCTGAACACATGAATAGGACAATAATGGAGCGTGCAAGGACCATGAGATTACATGCTGGGCTGCCTTTAAACATGTGGGCAGAGGCTATCAACTCTGCTGTATATTTAATTAACAGAGGTCCTTCAGTTCCTTTGGGCTGTGGTATTCCAGAGGAAGCATGGACAGGTAAGAAGGTGAGTTATTCTTTTCTGAAAACCTTCAACTGTGAACCATTTGCACATATAGATTCTGAACATAGAACCAAGCTGGATGCAAAATCAAAAAGGTGTACCTTTGTTGGATATGGCATTGATAAATTTGGTTATAGGCTTTGGGATTTTGAAAATCAGAAAATTGTGAGAAGCAGGGATGTTATATTCAATGAGAAGGTGTTGTACAAAGATCAGTCGCAGCAGCATGAGAAGAAAGAAAAGGATTATGTGGTGCTAGATGATGCTCCAAATACTGATGTTCCAGTGGTTCCTCATGCTCCACAATAGCAACCAGAAATACCACAAACTCCAGTGAATGTTAGACGGACCACAAGGATAAGTAGACCTCCTGAAAGGTTTTCTCCCTCTTTGTATTCTATTTTGTTAACAGATGCTGGTGAACCAGAAGGGTATGATGAAGCTATGCAGGTGGATACACAGGTTCAGTGGGAGCTTGCAATGAAAGAAGAAATGGACTTCTTGCTGAAAAATCAGACTTGGGAATTATGTAAGTTACCTACAGGAAAAAAGGCTTTACCAAATAAATGGGTTTACAGGCTGAAAGAGGAAGATGGAGGTAAGCAAAGATTTAAGGCCAGGTTAGTTGTAAAAGGATTTGTACAGAAAAAGGGCATTGATTTTGATGAGATATTTTCTCTGGTTGTCAAGATGACTTCTATTCCTACTGTTTTAAGTATTGTGGCTGCTGAAGATTTACATTTGGAACAGCTAGATGTTAAAACTGCCTTTCTCCATGGTGATTTGGCGGAGGAGATCTATATGGAACAGCCCCAAGGATTTGAGGTCAAAGGTAAGGAGAAACTAGTGTGTAGATTGAAGAAGAGTTTGTATGGCCTGAAACAAGCACCTCGGCAATGGTATTTGAAATTTGACAGTTTTATGGCTGAGCAAGGCTACAGCAGGTGTAATTCTGACCATTGTGTTTATTTTAAGAGGTTAGATGATGATAGCTACATTATTTTATGTTTATATGTTGACGACATGCTTGTCGCTGGGTCTAACATGGATCACATCAGAGAGTTAAAATAGCAGTTGGCAAAATCATTTGATATGAAGGATTTGGGGGCAGCAAAACAAATCCTTGGTATGAAAATTTGCAGAGATAGGCAGAACCAAAATTTAACTCTATCTCAGGCTGCTTATGTTGAAAAGGTGTTGCAGAGATTCCACATGGAGAATGCAAAAGCTGTCAGCACACCTTTGCCTAGTCATTTGAAATTAACTAAGGACATGTGTCCTAAGACACAAGAGGAGGAAGAGAAAATGTCCAAGGTACCATATGCTTCAGCTGTAGGTAGTTTAATGTATGCCATGGTATGCACGAGACCGGATATTGCACATGCTGTAGGAGTCCTTAGCTGGTATATGAGTCATCCTGGATTAGAGCATTGGAATGCGGTAAAATGGAATCAGACTCGGAGGTTATATTTACCCCACTTTTATCAGCGCGGTTTCCCCCCAAATTCCTATGGGGTCAAGGGGCAGCGCCCCTTGCGGGGGTTTGGGGGCAGCGCCCTCGAAACCTCACACGGTTTTTTATTATTTTATAATGCACCGGGAGTTAATTTTTTTTCATTGACCGACATAAGAAAACCCTATTTTGTAACCGACAAAAAGCTTGATAAAAAGCGGCTAAGGGTTAGGGTTTTGATATTGTATTGTAGCATTTTGTAGTGGTATTGAGTTGCAGGGATTGCTGATTGTAATCGGTTTGATTTACTGGATAATAATATTGGACTCTCTGTTTGGTGGATGTAGCCCGAGTTTGGGTGAACCACGTTAAAACTTGTCTCTCGCTATTATTATTTCTGTGTATTTCCATTTCTCTGTTTAATCTTTATTTGCATTTAATTGATATCTTCTGCCGGCTAACCCTAACACTTTGTTGTCACTATCTTTATCCTGTGTTGCTAATCTTCAAACCACTATATCTTTACCCTTTGTTGCCATAAATGACAACACTACTTACAATTATACTCATTAGTCTTTTCATGATCTTGCATATGTTGCCAACACCTTTTTATTTCTTTCTATACCAATTAAATATATGGTACAACAACAATGATGAATAGGATGGCCATAGATATGCATGCTATTGTTATAGAAAGAATTACATAGAAATTATATTCAATCTAATGAGCTTGTCTATAGCTCTTATGTTTTACATTTTTATTGTGCTTTCTAGAGCTACATTTTAGATTTAGATTTACATTATTTATCTAGCAAAATTCAAGACATTATTTTCTATCTTCTTTGTGAGGTCCTTATCTTGAAGTTCCAAAGACTTTATTTTGACATTTGATTTGTCCTTTTTTAACCACCCAACATTGCATGTTGTTTCTTGTATTTTCTATCTAATTGAATATAATTTGTAGTGACTAGATTTGCACTTTCCCCAAAATGATCAACTCTATCTCAAGTTTCTATCCCCCAATCTTCCACCATCATAATTTACCAAGTTAAATTTAATTAGATTGTTACATCTACCATTTTACCTAATTAGAGTTGGTACCATATGGTTAATATATAACCTTTGGGTCCTTTAACTACACTAGGTTGTCATCATAGTGGATGCCAATTTAGTTGATGTTTTGGCATGTATTTTATTGAAATAGTTTGTTTATTGGGTTCATACATTCTTTAAATCCATTGTGAAATCCATCTAATAAACCATATATTTCCTTAAAGGGATTATTAATGAGACAATATTAGTTGGAGGCATAATAGATAGGGTGATGAATGTAGTTAAAGAGGAAAGTGGAGATGGCTATAGTTGAGTGAAATAAAATAATGTAGTGGTAGAAGATTTTAGCACTATGGGCATAATAGATGAAGTGAATGGAAGTGGAGGGGATGTTTAAGTTGGTTGATGTACTTGTAGTAATAAACTAAAGTTACTTATTCACATAGTAGGAAGGGAATGTGAATAATGCAAATAATCCATCACAAATATTGAGTGTATAAAAGGGGATGGAGAAGAAAAATAAATAATATTATGTATAGTACAAGAAAAGGGTAACAAGTGTCCTCTATAAAAAAAAATATAAAGGGGGAGGAGGAAGAATATAGGTATATTTATATGGTAAGGGGAATCATGAATATTTTTTTTTAAAAAAAGACAAAGAGAGAAGTTATTGTATAAGAAAGTTTAGAAGAAGTAATATCTATAGTCCAAGGAAGAGGGAGACTTACTTGGACTACTATAGACGGTGTACTAACAAAACTAAGGTTGAATCCAACTTGTCCTTCTATTCATCTTATTTAGGCTTTTTCTTCTTTTAGTCTCAACAATTAGAATATTATGTCTTTTATTTTAATTTTATTACATCTTTTTATCAACATTATCATTCTCCCCTCTATCTCTAATTATGGCTATGGTATTTTATGCAAGTGTTTTCTATGTAACCCTAGAGCACTTATGCTTCTATTTTTTTGAGATAACTATCTCTACATGATATTCTACCATTAAATTCTTCTTTATTGTATCCTATCAGATTTAGGGATATAATTCCTTCTATTGATGTTCGTAGTTATATGAATTCAAACTTTTTTTAGAGGAATCGTGAAGGTAAAATTCTTTCCTTGGCTATTCTCTATCCTAGTTTTCTCACATGGGTTAATTGGGACTAGGTCCATTATTGGCTCTTCTATTTCATTTTTTGGAGGTTCTCAATCCTCACACTAGAATTATTAAACACACCAGGATACTGAGAGGGGGGTGAATCAGTATCTAATCAAACTTCAAGTCCTCCAGAGCAGATTAAAACTTAAGCATTACAACATCAACATAAACATGAAAGATTAACACAATGCACATTGACATGTAACACCATATATACATGGAAAACCCAAGAAGGGAAAACTATGGTGAGGATTAACTGACACTATATGAAGCTTAAAATTACAACTTTGTTTTAGGGCTACAACCCAAGGATGCTACTACTCTCTAAAAACATTGATTTAGGGTCACTCCCAAGGAAGCAACTACTCCCTAAACTAAGAACAAACTCAGAAAAGATTATAGTATGACAATCCTACTACTTGAAAACTAATGTTGAACCTCACACCTTTGATGATTGCAATTCTACTTCTTCTGATGATTAGATCAATTAGGCACACTCTTCACTTCCCTCCTAACATAAAAATGTATTCAAGATGAAATAGGATAGCTTCTAACACATCAGCTCTTTCTCCTTCAATCTAACATCACAATGCATATGATTTTCATATTCTACTCTTCACACTTTCACATCTTTATTTTCACAATCATACTTTACCTAGACCAAATAGGCTTACAATATATACATGACATTACATTGATTTCATTACAATTTAGCCAATACAACAAGGATATCACATTTTACAAGTTAGCCAGAGATCACACAACATGCAACATGCATAGGGCAAGCCCTATCATGAACTACATGCTACTCCAAAAAGAAACACATGCCTTGCAGATCCAAATACATGCTTAGTCTGGTTCTAAGCATTCTTCATAGCATTTTTCTTCAAGGAATTACCTCCACACACATCACTCATTTGAAATAGGACAACCTTAACTAGGAAGACATGAAATATGAAGTATAATGGACACCACCACTTGAAAACCTTGTGTAGTATTGAAAACACAAAAGATCTTCATGACATACTTCCAGATGATTCTTCATGAATCATACAACACCTTAAAATACATCACTAACTCCACACAACAAATACATTGTGTTGTGTATACCTTAAAACATGCACACTAAGATCAAACAACCATCTGAAACACACTGTAACACACTGTCATTGAGAAACTGACCTTGTGGAGCACCAAAATACCTGAAACTACAAGGATGCATGTAATACACATCCTTGAACATGTCCACCAGACCACATAGTCAATTCTTCTTATCCAGAGGAATGTGAAACATTCAACAAGCCTTCAACATTAGATTTCTCAAATAGAATACAGACCAAAACTTCACCATTTATAACTTTCACTGTTGATGGTGTATAGACCTAAACCTTTTGAAATAGAACCTCCATAAGGCACTAATCTTAACTTCTAAACCACAAGAACTCATCTTCAAACATGGATGAATGCAAAGCCAAACATTGCAATATTGTGAGCATCTTCTTTAGAATCAACATTGTCTTCAAACTGCCAACTGCAAAACACTCTTCTAGTAATCCCAACACCATGAAACTTGGAACATACATGCTTTGAAACTATATGAAGCTATCTTCCAATCCATAAAGGTTCAACACTAATAGTAGGAAAATGTGGCGCTTTCTCCCAGATATTCCTCAAAGCAATCTTCCTGTAGCAAAAACTTTCATCAACATCCAAAAGCAAAAATCTTCATACAACAACACATGCATCCTTGGGATTGATAGGAAGGATGATGAACCATGCCATGGGTCCTTAGCAGCATCATTTTATCCTTAGCATAGCTTAATGTATCATCATTCATCTTAGTGTTTCTAATTCCCATCTTAATATTTCATCATTCATCTTTGTAATTCTAATTCCTATCTTGATATTTCATCATGAACTCATCTTTTTGCTTCTAATTCCTATCTTGATATTTCATCATGTACTCATCTTTGTGCTTCTAATTCCCATCTTAATCATGAAAAAATCCTTGTTGACCAACAACTTGACTTAACATGACATCCAACCATGAACATTGGGAACATCACTATATCTAATTGCTATGTTGACCACAAGCATGCTTAATATACCTTGTCTTGACATTAATCCAGGCATGACATCCAACCATGAACATCAATAAGCCACTATAAACCTTAAGAACATCATTGGATATCAGCAACCCTAAACAATAGTATCACCACTATATCTCACTTGTACATCATCATCACAAACTAAGTGTTAACCTTACTCTAAGTGTTGACATCAATAACACATATTGCCATCAAGAATAGCCTTATTTTTATAGCAACACTATCCATAGCATAATTTTTTGACTCCAATTTTTAAGATCCATTATGGATCATAGTAATTGTAGGTTGGGAAGTAGTGTTAGTGAACATATTTTGCCACCAAACTCTCTTATATTTTTCCCAAGAAAATGGTGAGAAATGTATTAACAATTGAATGAATTGTAAATGAGTTTTACAATTGATCTATGTGTTTAAAGAAAGGTGTAGCTCCCTTCATAAGATAAAAACTAACTTTATGGGTATGCTTTTGACTTGAAAGAGGGAAAGGAGATTTTCTAATAATATGACAAATTAACTGACAATTGAAAATACTCCACACACTTACAAAAATGATGAAGGAGGTTAAAGACAAAACATACAATAACACAAATTGCACACAGAAAATAGGAACGTTCTTTATTTATTTAGACAACACATTACATTACAGAAGCTAAAATCAAATCAGAGGATGAATCCTCCACATACTGCAACACATTACAGCTTCTTATCTCTAGATTCTAGAACTTTCTACCTTCTATATCCTCCAATCAGCTAGGGTTTCTATTTTCCCACCTTTTCTTGACTCTACACTTTCCCCCTTATCTCTAGTACTGCCAATGGTTCCCAAAAATGGTCATAAATATCCCTTTTTGGTGGCCTACAATCAAAATTTTGAATTTTACAACTCCCTCCAAAAATATGTCAACTTCTAGGAGCCATAACTTTTGATCTGAGTATTTGATTAATGAACCATTCAAAGCATTAGAAAGCTCACAGAGTTCTCTAAGTGATAAGAATCAACTTTTCTAATTCCACCCATTTTAGGGCCCATACGAGGCTTCTAAGTGGCTCAAATCTATCTTTGAAACTTTTTCAGGGGTTTTTCAAAAAATGGAAACTTTAATACCTTTCATCCCACAAATGATCTTTAACTTATTCTTGCACCAATGGTCCTATTTTTTAATTATGAAGCTTCGTGTAAATTTTCACTTCCATATGTGCTCAAATGCAAAGTTTCCGAAAATGGCAGTTTGCTATTTTTAGCATTTTGGAAAAACTAAAAGTTCTGCATCATTATTCAAGTGATTATGGAACCAAAAATACAAATTTTGAAAAGAAATGAAAATAAATTCTTCATTTTTAATCATCATTTTTTTGGGTGATGAAAGATTGCCCTTACACCACTGGATGCTCCTACATCAGAAAATACTTCCAGAATAGATATGATTATCGTAGCTTCACCCAGACACAAGAGTGGAAATGAAACTTAGATGTTAAGCCACTTGTTCTATACAACACTATAACAACACCAAAAGACAAAGGATGCAAGTATGCTAATAGCATAAATATGAAATAAATAGGTTATCAACACTCAATAGACATATACTATGCAAGATTTCTTATCATCCAACTTGTTACCAACTCAATAGAAGAAGAATCAATAACATAATAGAAAATTAAATTGACTCAATGCCAAGTTTCCTTTGTATTAATGAATGGAGACACAACACAATACTTTATCCCCCATAAAATAGTACACAACTAATATGCTCATATGTCAAAAACCCTCAATATTTTTAAAACACGATATTTTAAAACATTACAATGGCTCCTCAATTGATCTAGTCATGAAGAAGTTTTGCCAAAAGATCCTAACATATCCTCACTCATCCATTATATAGAAATAGAAAGAAAAACCAACTCCAAAGTGTAACTGTTTCTTGCAATGGACAGTTATAAATAAAACATTCTTTCTTTCAATAATACAATAAAGAAGGAAGGTCCAATAAAGTTCAATATAAAACAAGCAATAAAACATTAGGCTAGGAAATATTTTTCATCTTCCTCATCAGCATCTCATTCTTCCTACTCATCTTTGTCTACATGTTCATCCTGATCATCTTTAACTAACTGGTCTATAGGGACCTCTGAAGCATCCAATTTAGCTTTGAAAACCTTTAATCTATTTAGTATAGGAATGATGGCTTTCCCATTGGTTATGGTGGTCATATTTAGAAGAGTCCCCGACATCATCAAGACACTATTCAAATTATCATATTTCTTGTGGAACTCAACAATATCATTTTTGAAACAATAGGTAATCAAATATATTGAAAAGTTTGTCGATTGGATTGCCATTAGAGGCATCTTTGTCCTTCAGTTCTTCTGCTAATACATCTTTGAAATATTTTTTACCAACACCAGTGTCAAGTAAATCTATTTTAGTTTTGTCAAGGATATTAACCCCTAGAGATATACAAGAGCTTCTGAGATTCATCAAATATGAATTATAATTTTTGGCAACAGTCTTCAAATTTGTCAAGCATTGTTTCAACATAAATAGCTTCCAATCAATAACGTTTAACCACTTCACCAACTCATTCTCTTCTAGATTACCAATCACATATTTAGAAATCTTGACTATAGAATCCACCTTAACCATTTCTTGAAATCCATTCCTAGAAACATTCAACATATCTACTTCCTTATTAACTACTTTCAAGTCAGCCAACACTTCAGTTTGTTTGTCAGATATTTTTGTAGATAAAAGCATTAATTCATGAAGATGCAACATACCTTCAAATATTATCTCTTCAGTGCATTCCTCAATAGCTTTCCCTAGAAATTGGTATTTTCTTATTTGATCAACCACATTTAAGATTACACCCTTAGGAGGGACTTTGATAAGAGTGTCCATGGTTGCATCTAAAGGTTGGGTAGTAGTATCTAATATAGATTTGATATATGTGATGGAGAAGAAGCCACTTTATCTTCATAGTCCTTTTGTGCCTGATCTTGACCCAATATCCTCTCAGAGTAAGGTTTTAAAGGCCTTTTGATTTCCAAATTTTTCTTTAATGGTTGATTATCACTTTCACATTGCACTTTCAATTTAACATCCTTTTTTAGGTTATGATCTCCATCATTCCCATCTTTTGTAGTAGATTGTGATCTAGTGGAATGAACTTTGGTAGGTGTATCTTGAGAAAAAGGCCCTATGGAAGCTTTTTGTCCCACCATTGTTTGCTCCTTTTGTGAAGGTGAACCTACAATGTGACGATTCATTTCAGAATTTGGCTGCATTTGTCTTTTAGTCAACACAAAATAAGATCTAACCAAAATATCAGTGATCTACTTTTCAGACCATCTCAGCCTAGGTAGAGGTTTAGAACTTTCCACATAATAACCTTCATTGACCATGTCAAAATTGTCATCCACTATGTTAGGAAGGTTATGTCTAACATTAAAGGCCCTCATTTGATCTATGGTCAATCTCATCTAATCTCTTCTCCTTACCTCATGCTCATCTACACAATCTTCCCAAAAATACTCAAGATGAGAGTGATGCTCATGCACCATGGGAGTATATAGATTATTTTTCACAATGTCTACTATCAAAGAATTATCTTGCATCATATGGACATGTTTGAAAGAAACTTGTCAACATGTTGTGCATCTTCAAGCTTGTTGCCAATATAATGAGTTAGCTTGAAAGGGAATGATACCCTTTCTTCTTACAAACATAGTATCTCTTGCTTACTAAAGACACTTGTCTACAAGCCTCTAAGAACACCATGTAGTATATAGCATACCTAAGATGTTTAAAAGGAGATTATTTAAAACTACCAATCCTGATATAAGTAAACCTATCAAATTGAATATAAAACCTACCAAATTGAATAATTAAGTTTGTTTCTTTAACTAAGATTCTCACTTCAGGGTTTCTGACAAGATGTCATTGTACCTCATCATTTAATATATTTTCAGATGTCAATAATCCAGGGCTGTGTCCTCAGCTGTCTGCAACTAGGGATTCTATAGTTACTAGTTTCTAGCTAATCTTAACAGTTTCTACAATTTGAAAAGATTAATCTATCTACTTACTGAATAAATTTAATCAATGTTGGAAAAACAGAATAAAACAGGAAATTTACTTAGAAAAAAAATAGTAACTTGCATCTATCTATTAAAAGTAGTAAATACTTTCATAATAAAAAGCTGAAGCAATAAACAACGGTACTAGCCTCCTGCCTCAGTGGTGAGAGTGGGCCCTTGCTCGACACCCTTGGGGCTGAAAGCTACAGTAAGAAATCAGTACAGAAGAAGATCACAACTAGATTTACTCCAATTCATTCATTCTGCATTCATGAAAATATTACTAACACAGAATTGAGATTTTTCTAAGAATCAGGATAATTCAATCATTGTTATTCTTCTATTGTTTCTACAAGTATATATGAAAGTGAGTGCTAACTTAACACTTATCTTATCTATTAGTTCTTCTATGAGGTGACATCCATCTCTTTATTACACTAGTTTTTTAAACTATGAAAGAAAATCATGCAAATAAAAGTAGACTTGAGTGGAAGAGAAGTCCACTCAGAATCTAAGTTTGAGTCTTAATACAACTGGCATCGAGGCCTTGAAAATAAGGGTATTGAATCAGTTCCATCGTAATTCATGCAAAAACTTTGAAAAGATAAAACTCTAGCAGCTTAACTAAAGATGACCCTTCACCACTCAAGTGATGATTTGAGTGAAATGAGGGGTATTGTGACCACTGCTAAGAGTGTCTAGTTGGCAGCTTATGCTGGAAATATGCCCTACCCTCAGGAGGTGCCAAAGATAACTGTTCCTGTTTGTAGCTCCAAAGATATGTCTATAGATCTGAAGATATGTCTATAGCTTCGGAGATACCTGTAGCTTTCTCTGCTAAGCTCCGAAGATGCTCTAGACTCCCGCAGAGCTCCAGAGAGGCATTCCTCATTTCTTCAAACCTTTAGGTGGCATGGTCCTCTGGTATTGTCTCCGGAGATCATTGGAAACTATCTCTGGAGATGCACAAAATTATTGTTCCTGGCATCTACACTTGTTGATTCAAAAAGAGAGAAATTTCTACATTTTTCCATCAATTCCATGCACATTAATCACTCAATCAGAAATTATAATCTTAAGTAATCTATCTCAATTAATCATAAAATAGAACGATCTTGCTATCTTATTTAGGTGCAGACATTAGGAAAGATGGACTCAGGAAGGAGAAAAAGAGAGGCAAAAAGATGTATTTCATGAGTGCAACTTGGCACTCATCATCCCCCATACCTAAGGTTTGGCAGGTCCTCCTGCATCTCACATCTTGGATTTATTTTGGCGAAGCAGCTTGCCAATCAAGTTATAATCCTGGGAATAGGTGGTCCAAGTTGTCCTGTTGATATTACCATTACCTTTTGTACTCATCAACTTGCTTCATCCAGTCCTGCAATTTTTCATCTTCCATCTATTCTGCCCAGACAGGGAATGGTTCAATTATTAGAGGGGGCCTGAACCATCCACCTATCCATTCCTGCTTATGTTTATCCATCAGTTTCGATATCAACTTTGCCTTTCTCATGAACAATCTCAAGTTTGCAGGGGTGACCACCTCTCTCAGTTTCTACTCTGGGGTCAAAAATATTATATCTCTTCTTTGCTACAGCAAGTACATGATTTGCTGAATTGATCATAAAAAGACCAAATCGATGGAACATTCCTGCAAACTTTTCAAGTATAATGGCAAAATTTTGTTCTTATTGTCAGGATGATAGATAAGAGACCTGAATTGAATCATGAAAGCATTAGGATTGGGACATTCCTTCCTGATGAAGAGATCTGTTTTTAAATCCTTTTGAAGATGATCTTCCATCCTTTCATTCCAGATTTGGTGATTCCTCATTAGGGACATAAATGCCTTAAGATGGCATTCCCCCACAAAATGATTAAGAATGAAGGTTATGTCATTAACACAGAATCCATGTAGGTATAATTCACATAGGAAGTTTTTGTCCTCATCATTAATTCTTGTATAAGCTGTCATGAATCCTCCTACTGTCTCTGTATCTTCAACCAGATCAGAAAGGACTAAAGAGAGTTTCCTTTGTAGTACCCTTTCCTGTAAGAACATAGAATAGTTGGCACTTGGAGGTCTACAGGATAGAATTTCTAAAGAAAGGGAGGCCATTTTAATGATTTTGCCTTCCAAAGTTGCTATTCTTTTTGTTTTAGCAGTGACTGCCCTTTGTATTTACAACATAGGCTTGGAAGCCTCATATTCTCTACACCTCTTCTCCCAATAGAATAGGGCTTTGGGAATGTTAATGGGGATTGGACCCACATAGGCATCTATTTGTATTTCCTACTCATTGGTTGCCCTTGGGCCAGCCAATTCTTGAATATATTATTCCTAGTCATCCAGTCTGTTATTGTCCCAAGTTAGCTGTCTATCCTGGCTTTGTACTTTCTCAATCAGTTCTACCATTATTGTGAGGCTATTGTCTCTAGCCATGGTGAGCTTAGAAACACTCTGTGCTACTTCTTTCTTTTTTTCTTCCACCAATTTGGCTGCCTCACTTTTCTGTGCCTCCAAATCTACCTCTTTCTCAATTCTCTGGCCTCTAACTCTGCCTCTTTCTCCTGGATGATCTTATCCTTGCTTTGGAGTTCTGTTTGGAGATTTGCAATGGTTTGTTTTTGCTCCACCTCCACCTCTACTCTGACCTTCTTGAGGTCAATAATAATCAAATTCTTTCCCCAGAGCAATCTCTTTAAATTTTCAATTTCTTCCATCAATTACTGTTCTTTTGAAATTTCTACATCCTCTTGATCAGAGGGATGAGAGAGGGTTTTTGCTTCTGCTTCTATTTCTATGGCTATTAGCTGATCATTAAGGTTTTCCATGGGCATCTACCCTACTCTGCCCACTATATCCATTTGCCCTATTTCTTCTTCTTCAGACTGCTTGTCCTGAGGATCCTCTTGGGGTTCCTCTGCTTCTGCTGGCACCGATGAAGGTCTAGCCTTATCCTCACATGTTCTCAATTCTAGGACTACCTCAACAAGTAGGGTAGTATCTTTTTCAGCCTATGAGAGCTATCTCTTCGTTTTGCTTCTCTGGAGAAAAGATGGGGTAGGTGCCTCCGGAGTAGGTCTCTCTTCCTTAGAATTTGAGGAAATACTAAAAGTTTGTATGTTTTCTATTTTCAGAGCACATGGTGGTTGTGAAACTAGGCTTGACTCCAGATGAACAAATGGTGCTGGAGAAATTTCTCTTTGTTTCCTCTTCCTGACCAAAGGGATCTCATCTGAATCATGAGATGGTTCTTCATCCCACCAAGTTTCCTCTATTCCCTGTCTTGACCTTCCCTCTGTTAATTCCTTAGGGCAAGATTCCTTAGTTAAAGTCATCTTTCTCCTAACTAATCAAGTCATATATAGGGTTTGTGTAGGAGCAGGTTCTGCAATTTGTTTGCCTTTCCTCTTTTTGTAGGAACAGGGGCTACAGATGAAGTGGCCTTCTATGAGGGTAACTTCCCTTTGTGAATAGATGTGGAGGAAACTAAAGGCTCAGTTTCCTCATCTTTGTGAGAAGGAGAACTCTCACCTCCTAGTTGTGCCATCTCTAGTTCTCTGACCCAGGGGCTCTGCTCAAGAAAGTTTTGCCATAATTCTTCCCCATCGGCCTAAGATAGGAAGTGGTGCTTGACTACTAGAAAGATGAGGCCATGATGTTTCATGGGTCCCTTATTCTGCTGATATTTCTCTGTAGTTGCCCTGATGGCAGAATACAATAAATTAGGGATATTTATGCTATACTCAAGGTGTGCATTCCCATGTCTTAAATAAATCAATATTTTCATGATTGGCCCTAAAACTAGAGAGAATTGACCATCGCAAGTAAAGTATTTCATTAACCATGTGGCAACAGATGTCCAAGGGTTTGGGAGTGTGGATCTAAGAATTCCTTTGACTTCATTTTTATTCAAATGCAATTCGATAGTAGGTTCACCATGAATAGAGAAATTTTTAATTAAATCAGTGTATAAGGTTTTCAAGTGGTAAAACCTCTCACCTTGTTTAGGAAGTCTAGAAATGTGGCTGATAGTGGCTAAGGAGAGATTGATTTGTACTCCTCTGATAGTTGTCTGGTTGTCCCTTAAATTCCTGAGGAATTCATCCACAACATTTTCCTGAAACCCTTCAAATTTTTCTAGGAAGTCTAACCATCCTACAACTCTTAGAATGTTTGCTACAGCTGTAACCCGCAGAAGACCCGTAGTACTTTTTGGCTCAGACTTCTTCTTGACTCCCATTGCTGAATTTGCTCTACCTTTAGTGCTTATTCCTCACCTCCTCAATCTGTAGTCTATCCTTTCCTCTTATCTCAATAGGCTCTGGATTACTGTTTAAATTGCTCTATAGACTCTAGAGGACTATTCAATTGCTCTGTGGGCTCTGAGGATTGTTCAATTGCTCTATTGTTCGTTGAATTCTAGAAGTTTGAATGAGGGTTAGGATGTTTCTATGTTTTGGCTTATGCAAGATTTACAGACTAGATAGGTTACCAAGGTAGTCATAAATGTAGCAGACTGACAGGGCACTCTGGAGGTAAGGTGGCAGTACAACATAGCTGGTGGCATACACAAATTTGGGAAAGGAGATGATGGTGGGAGGACATGTCATTGTGGTGGCACCTAAAAAAGAAAGACAGATAGTTGCTAATAATGATTAATTAAAGATAGAATTACCTAGATCCGTTTTAATGATGACGGTGATGTACACAGTAGAGATGCTGCATCATTGTGGAGACTGCACGCGTTGTGGCAATTAAGCAGTGGCTTGAGATGATGTCCACTATCCCATTTGTATGCGACCTATAATCATTGCACTAAGTAGTTCAAGAATCCATGCTCCTTGGGTGATGTTAGCGCTGGCTTTGTGAACACTCCTGCAAATGATTATTATGCAAATTTAATTTATTGTTTGTGATAAAGTAGAAGATGAGTCATGATGACCTCATCATGTGATGTGTCTACTTTACCACCTGGAGAGGTAGGTCCCCTCCCTTATTATTGAAATTAACTCCTTTATTGACAGAGCACCAGAGGTGCTCCTAGTTGGAAAGCACCAGAGGTGCTCCTAGTTAAGAAGCACCAGAGGTACATCTGACTAACTCCTAGCACTTGATCATCTCCGGAGCTCAATTGTGTTCAACTCTTGTAGAAGGGAACCGCTATTTACTAGTTTTCAACTCCATTGGTTGAGAAATACATCCATTTGTTGGTTTTCCATCTTTCTCTATTTTTTTTAGAAAGCAAACATTTGCTGGTTTTCAACCTTTTTTTTTTTTTAGAAGGCTGCCATTTGCTGGTTTTCAACCTTCTTTTTTTAAAAAAATAAAAAAAATTAAATCCAACATTGTGACAGAGGAGGTTACCCCCTATGTTAAAACACAAATCATTCAGAAACTCCTCTTTAGTAGATGGTCTTTTATAGAGCCTGATTCGGTGACCATTTACTAGAAATGTGTCTGTGCTTCCATCAATAGGTTGCAATGATACAGTTCCATTTTCAAACACTTCCTTTATTTGATAAGGACCCATCTAGTGAGTTTGCAATTTCTCCTTGAAATCTTTGAATTTAGAATCATAAAGAAGAATCCAATCACCTTGTTGGAATGTTCTCCTCTTGATGTGTTGGTCATGCCATTACTTCCTCTAGTATTGAACTAGTTCTGTTTGTTAAACGGCTTCTATCCGAATTTCATCCAACTCATTGAGCTAAAGAATTCTATTCTGCTGAGTTATAGACAATGGCAGACCAACATCCAATACAGTTTTAAGTGTCTAGAGTTCAAATTCTATAAACAATATAGGCTTTTTCCCATAAACCAATTTGTATGGTGAGAACTTTGTTGTGGACTTCCAAGTGGTATTGTAAGCCCAAACTGGTTCAGGTAATCTGCTAGCCCAATCTTTTCTGTTCATTGCTATTGTCCTTGTTAGAATATTTTCAAGTTCCCTATTAGTTACTTCTACCTGTCCATTTGCTTGAGGATGGTAAAGTGAAGATTTCATGTGCTTGACTTGATATAAATCTGTGAATGCCTTGATTACCTGTGAAGTAAATTGAGGTCCTCTATCTAAAACTATTGATCTGGGGCTCCAAATCTTAAGAAAATCTTATTGTAAAGGAAATCTGCAACTTTCTCTTCTCTTGCAAATTATAATACTTGAACCTCAGCCCACTTAGTAACATAGTCTGTGCATACTAGAATATACTCCTTGCCTGATGATGGTGGTGAAATTGGTCCCACAAAGTCTAGACCCCACTACTCAAATGGTTCCATCATGACTTGAGGATGTAGTAACATCTCTTGGGTAAAGGTTGGTTGTCCCATCCTTTGGCACTAGTCACAGTGCTACACATACTTCTTTGTATCTTTATGAAGAGAGGGCTAGTAGTAACTAGCTCCAAGGATCTTGTGGACTATCCTGTGGAAGGAGTAATGGCCACCAGATTGTTCATCATGACATGCTCTCAACACATCAAAAATCTTATCACCCTTTAAACACCTGCATAGAATGAAATCAGGACCAAATTTAAATAGTAAACCATTTAGCCATTTGTAAGATAAACTTTCTTTAACCAAACATTTTCTTTGTTTTGAAGTAAAATGGGATGGATACAAGCCTATAGCTAAAAGATTAGCTATGTCAGCAAACCAAGGTGTAGTAGAGGATATAGCAAAAAGATGTTCGTTTGGGAACTTGTCCTCCACTGGTTGGTTTTCTCCTCCTGTATGCAATCTTGATAGAAAATCAGCAACCAAGTTAAACTTTCCTGGATTATCAACTATGGTAATATCAAATTCCTGCAATAGCAATAACCACCTGATGATCCTTGCACCCACTACTAGTTTATTCATTAGGTACTTGATGGCTGCATCATCAGTGTGTACAAATATCTTATATCTAGTGATATAATGCCTAAATTTTTTTATAGCATAGATGACTGCCAAGAATTTTTTTTCAGTTGTTGTGTAGTTTCTTTCTGCACAGGTAAGGTTTTTGCTGATGTAATAAATGGCATACATATTTTCTCCTTCCTCCTTTTGTCCTTAAACTGCCCCAATGGATTCGTTTGAATCATCAGTTTGTATGTGAAATGGTAAAGTCCAATTTGGTCCTCTTAAAATTGGTGTGACAGTAAGTTTCTCTTTCAAGGTTTCAAATGATAATTGACATTCTTCTGTCCACAGAAATTATGTGTCTTTGTTAAGCAGGGTAAACAAGGGGGCAGCTATTTTGCTGAAATTTTCTATGAACCTCCTATAGTAGCTTGCATGACCCATAAAACTTCTAATATCTGTCTAATTTTTGGGTGAAGGCAACTATGTGATCACTTCTATCTTGTTTTAATCCACTTTGATCCTTTTCTCTGAAATATGGTGTCCCAAAACAATTCCTTCCTCCACCATCATGAAGAACTTTTCATGGCTAAGGGATAATTGATTTTTCTCACAACATTTCAGTACTTTCTCAAGGTTTGTGAGAGCTTCCTCAAAATTATCCCCATACACAGTAAAGTCATCCATATAGACCTCCATGTATTCATTAGCTAGTTTAGCAAAAATAGCTAAAACCAGTCTCTGAAATGTAGTTAGGGCATTGCATAGCCCAAAGGGAAGAATTTTGTAAGAAAAGGTTCCCCATGAGCATGTGAAGGTGGTTTTGTCCTAGTCTTTAGGTGCTACTTGAATTTGATTATACCCACCGAATCCATCTAGAAAAGAAAAATACTTTCTCCCAGCAAGGTTGTCCAGAACTTGGTCAATGAATGGGAAGGGAATGTAGTCCTTTTTTGTTGCCTTGTTGAGTTCTCTATAATCAATACACACCCTCCATTTCCCATTCTTTTTAGGCACAATGACAAGGGGTGAGACCTATTGACTATCTGAGATTGGATATATGAACCCTACCTGAAGTAATTTTTCTATTTCAGTTTTGACAATGTCCATTAAAGTAGGATTCAATCTTCTCTGGGGCTATCTGACAGGTTTAATATCCTCAGTGTATATATGATGAGTACAGATCTCAGGAGGTATGCCTTTAATATCTTGTTATTCCCAAGCAAAAGATGTTAAATGGGAAATCAGAAGTTGGATGAGTTTTTCTTCCTGATTTGTTGTTAACTAAGTATTGATATTAAGTGTTTTCCCTGGTAGAATCATGACCTGTTTTGTGATTTGATCCATAGATGTAGTTAATCCATACATTGGAGTCATGGTATTGAGAGGACAAGAATGTGGAAGCAACATGTCGAAAGTGGCTAAGTCTCTATAAAAGGTTTCCCCACAAGGAATGATGTTGGCGAGGGTACAATGAGAAGAAGTAAGAAGTTCTCTCTTAGAATCTTGGGTGAGTTCCATCACATCCTTATTGATTAGGATGTGAGTGAAGTCTTCTATTGTATCATAGTATACTTCTTCTAATTCTTCTAGATGTTCCTTGATGGTCACCATAGCTACTAAGGCATTGTTGTCATTGTTCTCTGGCTCATCCACCCATACTCTTCCTGTATAATGCATTGATGGTTTAGCTGGAGGATACAGAGATATTTTCTTCAAGTATATTCCATTAGAAATGACCATATCTCTAGTTTGACAAACAAAAGATGCTGCTGCTGAAGCCAACCATGGTCTTCCTAAAATCAGTGGATAAGCATTTCTCTAGTTTCTAGGTTCTAGTATCAGGAAGTCCACTAGAAATTCCTGTGAATCTATCACAACTGGTACATCAGTGATTACTCCTTTTGGAATAGCTACTGACTGGTCAACAAGTTGAAGAATTGTAGTTGTCGATTGGATACCTAATAGAGCTAATTTGTCCATTGTGTGGACTGTCATCACATTAATTGCTGCTCCCAAATCAACCATAACATTTGAAATTTCTACTCCTAAGATGAAAACAGTTATGACAGGGTTTCCAGGGTCTCCATATTTTGGAAGGAGAATTTCTCCCATCAATAGATCTACTACTTTTCCTTCCACCTATATTGTGGAGGGAAAGTTTTTCTTTCTGCCTTGTGTTTTGATACAATGCTGTTTAATTAACTGATTTAGTTCTGGGACATCTTTGATTGCCTGGAGGAGAGGAATTTCAATGTTTAGTTGCTTGATTTCTCATAAAAGTTCTGATTCCAGGTTGGTTTGGTTTTGTTTTTGTAAGATATTTTTTCTGGGGAACATTCTGTTTAAGCCATTCTAGGTATGGTGCTAGTTTTTCCATCTCCAAAGCATCTCTGGAGCTCTTGTCAGAGTTGTGTTTAGGACCATTCTCCGGAGTCGGCCTTTTAGGAGTAACTCTGGAGTTATCCAAGGATGATTCTTTTAGCACTTTTTCGTTAGTAATCTCCTCCGGGGGTTGAGTGGATGAATTTTTAGGTTCCTCATCATTGGTTACTTCAACTATAGTTGGAGGAGATAGTCTTGGGAATGCTTTCCAAGAATGTAGCTAGAGATTATTTGAATATATAGCATTAATTCCAGCCAAATTTTCTTTCTCTGTCATGTAAATAGCTGCTCCCTGTTTATTTCGTGGGTTTGGTATAGGCTGAGCTAGTAAAGGTGGTTGGCTAACTGGTTCATTTTGTGATTGACCTTGTGTGTTGGAGGGTCTAGCTAGTAAAGCTTGTTGTTAAGGTTAGAAACATCTAGGTTGTCCCTGATATTGTTGATTATATCCGTATTGAGAACCCCATTGAGGTTGCATGTTTTGTGATCCAAATTGTGGTAGCCACTGTTGATTTCCCCAAGGCTAATTTTGCTAATTTTTGTTTTTCCAATGTTGATTTGGCCAATCCTACTATCCCCAAGGAGGATTATTTTGAGGCCCATGCCAAGTTGGATTCCACTTATTATTTCCCCAATTAGAAGGACCCCTATAAGAAGGCTATTTTGGATACTGATTATAAGGGAAATTCCCAGGTTATTTTTTTCCCACATAGTTCAATCCATCTTCTATTACAACATTTTTCTTACTCAATCTTTTCAAGGCTGGAAGTTGACTACATTGACTAGTAGGATGTTCCTTATCACATATCTGACAAATCTCTGATTTGTCCAAAGGGTATTCTCTCAATAGATGTTTGTTTCTACACCAAGGACAATAGATGGAGAGTGGTTCAGTTGCTCTATTTTGATCAGTTGTTTTGGTTTTTGCTTGAATCCCATCCAATGTCATATTTAACTAGACCAAAATGTCTATTTTTAGATTTTCAATCTCCTCCATCAACTGTGCTATTTCATTCTTCCCTTTAAAAGTTTTGGATGACCTCACTCCATCTTGGGTTCTAGAATAGTTCCTACAGAGTTCTTCTATATCAGGTATTTCCATTTTGTTGATGTTCCCTTTTCCCATTAGGTCCAGTGCCTATTTTGATTCTTTATCCAATCCTTTTACAAACAGGATTCTAGCCAAGGAGTGATCTACTGGGTTACCATACCTTCTCAAGGTGAAGTTAAACCTATCCACATAGTCCTCTAAGGATTCTTCCTCCCCTTGCCTAATTTTAAACAATTCTTCATTTTTATTACTGGATCTGTAGTAATCTTGGTATTTTTCAAAAAACTATGTTTCCATCTGATCCCAAGAACGGATAGAATTCTGGGGTAAACCCATAAACCATCTCATCGGAGGATCTTTCAAAGTTGAAGGGAACAATTTGAGTTTCTGGTTATCTGATCCATAATCATAAGTCTGGCAGACTACTTTGAATTCAAACAAGAACTGATCTGGATCCTCAGATAAAAAGTCCTCTAACATTTGGCAAGTGTGCTGGTGAGATGTTCTTCATAGGAGCATTGTCTCCAGTAGCCAAAACAATAGGATATGAGAAGGTTCTTAGAGCCTGATTTTTCTCTTCCCCATGATTATCATTTGCCATGTTTAGTACTGGTTCTTCTTCCTGAGGTTCTAGGAAATTAGGTTCTATTAAAGGATCTGCCTGAAACTTTTGTTGTAATTCCTAGATATAATTGGCAAGTGGAATATTTGGAGGATCTAAGAGATTGTTGTTTTGAGGAGCAGGTTCCAAAGTAGGCTCTAGGTTTCTCTCCTCAACAAGATCTTGTATCACCCCACTTCTTTCCCCTATGGTTTGTTGTTGGGGTGTCTGCTATATATATCTTCCTTTCAAGTCTCTAGCTCTAACCATACAGATCTATACTAAAAAAAATTGTTTTAACTCAGTTTCCCTAATTAACACAAGAATTCACCAGCAACGGTGCCAAAAATTACAAGGTGTCATTGTACCTCATCATTTAATCTATTTTCAGATGTCAATAATCAAGGGTTGTGTCCTTGGCTATCTGCAACTAGGGATTCTACAGTTGCCAATTTCTAGCTAATCTTAATAGTTTCTACAATTTGAAAAGATTAATCTATCTACTTACTAAATAAATTTAATGAATGCTTGAAAAAAAGAATAAAATAGGAAATTTACTCAAAGAAAAAAAAATAGTAACCTGCATCTATCTATTAAAAGTAGTAAATACTTTCATAATAAAAAGTTGAAGCAATAAATAATGGTACTAGCCTAATGCCTTAGTGGTGAGAGTGGGCCCTTGCTCCACACCCTTGGGGCTGAAGGCTACAGTAAGAAATCAGCACAGAAGAAGACCATAACTAGATTCAATCCAATTCATTCATTCTGCATTCATGAAAATATTGCTAACGTAAAACTGAGATTTTTCTAAGAATCAAGATAATTCAATCATTGTTATTCTTCTGTTGTTTGTACAAGTATATATGAAAGTGAGTGCTGAATTAACACTTATCTTATATATCAGTTCTTCTATGAGGTGACATCCATCTCTTTATTACACTAGCTATTTTAACTATGAAAAAAAATCATGCAAATAAAAGTAGACTTGAGTGGAACAGAAGTCCACTCAGAATCTAAGTTTGAGTATTAATACAACTGGGCATCGAGGCCCTAAAAATAAGGGTATTGAATCAGTTCCATCCTAACTCATGCAAAAACTTTGAAAAGATAAAACTCCAGCAGTTTAACTAAAGATGACCCTTCACCACTCAGGGAATGATTTGAGTGAAATGAGGGGTATTGTGACCACTACTGAGAGTGTCTAGTTAGCAGCTTATGCTAGAAATATGCCCTACCCTCAGGAGGTGCCAGAGATAACTATTCCTGTCTGCAACTCCAGAGATATGTCTGTACCTCCAGAGATATGTCTGCAGCTCTGGAGATACTTCAGACTCCCGCAGAACTCCGAAGAGGAATTCCTCATTTCTTCAAAACTTCAGGTGCAATGGTCCTCTGGTATTGTCTCCAGACATCATTGGAAACTATCTCCGGAGATGCAAAAAATTGTTGTTCCTGGCATCTACACCTGTTGATTCAAAAAGAGAATTTTTTGCATTTTTCCATCAATTCCGTGCACATTAATCACTCAATCAAAAATTATAATCTTAAGTAATCTATGTCAATTAATCATAAAATAGAACAATCTTCCTAGCTTATTTGGGTGCAGACATTAGGAAAGATGGACTTAGGAAGGAGAAAAAGAGAGGTAAAAAGATGTATTTCATGAGTGCAACTTGGCACTCATCAGTTTCCATATATTTTCCTCACAATAAACATGAGAAAACCATCATTGAATCTCTTATAATCCTTGTTACCAAATTCCTCTTGCAATGGGAGTAGTATTCATACACGTGTATCCTTGTGAAAGGTACCTAAAGTTTTTAGACCAGGCCATACCCTTTGAATACCATCCAAGAGGTAAAATAGATAAGAGGACCTATAAAAATTATTTTTCCTCTTTTGAAAGTTGACTAATTGATCATTTAGAAGGTCACTAATAATTTTAGCACAATCAATGTAATGTTTCCCAGTGAAAATGACTAATATAAATTGGCACATCCACTTTACAAACTAGTTGGAATCTAAACTTCCCACTACTCTGTGTAAAATTTTAATCATGTCAGAGATATCATCCTTAAACAAAGCCCTAACTAGGTTCTTAAAAACATGTGACCCCCCATTTTCTCTCTTAAGCTAAGTAGTGGTGACAGTTGTTTTACACCATTTCTTTCAATCTATATAGTAATTTCAACTAGTTTCCATAGATATATCAGCATATTCTTCCCACACATGTAGTGTAAAGGTACTACTAATTGATTTAGCATCCAACTGGGCTATTAATTCACCATTAATTATTCTCACTTGTCTTGATTCTGCATGGTAATTTTCAATGCAGGCTAATACCAAGTCTTGACACTATATAGCTAGGGGAAAACTACCCATGTGTGTGATCACACTTACAAATCTCATTTCCACTAAGGACCCTCTAGGGTTAGCATTCATTCTCTCCCAAAACTCCTTCAAATCTATATGACCTAAGTTTGTATCTTTAATACCTGCAAGTTGATTGTCTATTATGAAGGAAATTTCCAAATCTTGGTATTTGTACTTCATGTTTTGCAAATTTTATCAACCACCTAATTACACAGTTAATTATCCTCAAGAGTAACTATTTTATAGTGGGAAGAAAAAGAATGTATATAGCACCTCAGCATATAATAATTTTAGCAGTCATGAAAAATATAAAACAACATTGATACTTCTTCCAACAAGTACCAATGATGAAATATTCAAATAAAATGAGTAATATGGTAGTGGACCCACCTCCTATTACTGTGATGGTTGAGAAATGAAAGCTAATTGACCATGAAGGATAACCCCAATCACTACACAAACTATGATTCAGATAATATGCTTAACAAAAACCCAGCTATATATATTATAGATAAATTAGGGCATATGAAAGCCTAATTTAATGCTTCTTCAATACATGATTTTACTTATCAAGTAGGCATGAACATAACTCCAAGGAATCTCTTTATTGGGAGAAACTGTCATGACCAAACTCTTCACTCAGTGAACCTACAAGTTTGCGAACTACAAAACTTAGTAATGTCATACTTCATTAGCTTTATGATCGGCCAAAACACACATTAGCTAACCGTTACATCATCAAACTCACAAATTTGTGAACCTAATTTTCTTCTGATTTGCCTTATGTGATCACCATAGAGTGCATGCAAATCACCAATTTTGCCCAACAATAAACATAACAATTCCTAAACCACCAAAAAGGGTGATATAAACCTTCTTTGATTTCCTTTATTGGAAAAATATTAGTTTCACAAGGTAAATTAGAAACAAGAGAATCCATTGCTTAATCAACTATTTTACAAACCTAAGAATTAAGCAATGAGGAAAATAACGCAAGTCAAGTTCATGAAGGATAATACATGTTGATAGGAAAAGCAAACTGATAAAGGAATCATAGGCTAGCATCGCTAAGTCGGGAAGTTTGTGAACTAACTAACTTATCGGTAAGGTTCATGAACTCAAAAAATTGTCAATAAAAGGGAATGAAAGTTTTCACTTAAAGGATTTTCAAGATAAAAATTGAAACAAGGAGGACCAAGTTTAATACTTAACAAGAAGGAAAAAATTGGGCAACAAATCGCTCTTAACTGGCAACGAGGACTAAGGAGAACAAAGAGAACACAAAACTCTAGTCGACCAAGGGCCTTACTCATTGGAAAAGAGTCACACAAAAAATGCAAGAATTAGTAACAAAAAAGAAAGTATGAAAGACTCTAGTACATACGAGGAATAACTTGTTTTACTTGTTGCATAATTTCAAGTTCTTCCTACTACAAGGAAGAGGCATATAAGTTACATCAAGATAAGACAACATAAATGCATTATTTCCATATAGATGTGTTATGATAAATGGTCCCTTCCATAACAAGTTGAACTTACCATGAGATCCTCTCAGTTCTCTTCTCTTGTCCCAAAGAAACACTAAGTCTCCATCCACAACATCTCTTTTTCTGGCCCTTTTATCAAAAACCCTCTTTACTTGTAACTGATGTTGAGTGATTATGTCCACAATTTCTTCCCTTTGTTCTTTGACTTTATTTAAGAACATGATTCTCTTTTCTAATGCATTCTGAAATTGCTCATCTTCAATAGCCCTTTGCAAATTAGCAACTGATAACTCTAGTGGAATAGACAAAGCACTATTTATCCCATAGACCAGCTAGAACCTGGTGGCATCCCTATAGCCCTCTTATGTATGATCCTATCTACCCAAAGAGAAACATAAATTTTCTTATGCCACTTTCTCTGGTTTTCATCCACTAATTTTCATACAATGGATGTTAGATTCTTATTGTTGGACTCAACTTGTCCATTCCCTTATGGATAATAATCAAATGAATGGGCTAGAGAAATACCATGATCATAGAAGAAAGAAGTCACTTCATAAGATAAAAAATTTGAGGCATTATCTATGACTATCTTCAAAGGAACCCCAAATCTAATGAAGATATTTTGTTTAATGAAGTCACATACTACCTCTAATGTAGTCTACTTAATAGGCACTACCTCTACCAACTTGGTAAAAAAATTAGTGGTAGTAAAAATATGGTTATGACTAACATTTGAGTGGGGTTTGATAGGTCCAATGAAGTCCAATCCCCACTACTAAAAAGGTTCTTCTACAACAACTGGTCTTAAAGGTAAGGCTGCTAATTGTGGCTTGCCAATGAACTGCATGCATTTCTCACATTTGGATACCTAGGTATAGGCATCTTTGAACATCCATGGCCTGGAATATCCATACCTTCAAATTTTAAAAGAAGTTACAGAAGAAGAAAAGTGACCACCACAAGCTTTGTTATGAAAAATCTTGAGGAGATCCTTACCTGCTGGTCTTTATCAACACACTTTAGAAAAGTACTATCCACACTCTTCTTGTATAGAGAGTTGTTCCAGAGGACATAGCTTGCTACTTTGAGTTTGATATTTATTTTCTCCTTTGTAGATAAGTAAGGAGGAAACTCACCAAAGGTTAGGTAATAAGTAATCTAAGAGAACCATGTTAGAACACACAGATATACTGAGAGCGGGGTGAATCAATATATACAAAAATTAACTTCAAAACCTACGATAACAACAATATTTTTACTACAACAACAATAACATCAAAATACAAACACATCCACACATGCACACAAGAGAACACAAGCTTTACGTGGAAACCCAAAAGGGAAAAACCATGGTGAGAAAGGCTTCTTAGATCTACTGCCCAAATCTACCTCACAAAATAAAATGAAGTTTACAATAATATTTATGGGAATGTACCTAAAGGAAACACCAATCCCTTGATTATGAGCACCAAATCAAAGGAAGCACCAACCCCCTGTTACACTGCTTTATGGGCTCCAACCCAAGAGAACACAAATCCTCTTTACTAATTTGTAGGCACCAACCTATAGAAGACTCCAATCCCCTTATCAAAATTGAGCATCAACCTAGCCACTAAGCATCAACTCAGATTATGAAGCACCAACTTCAAATATATGAGAACTGAATCAAATTCATTATGCATATAATCAATTATGCAATATTACATACTTCTCAACTCTTCTACTATGTAAATTAGAATAAAACATTATGCTCATGCAAACATGGATACATCCTATGTGAATCTTGAATTATCTTCTGTTCATGCCCTTCACACACTATATAAAAGTATTTCTCACCATTGGATTAGGTCCAGACAACTAAGAGGGGGGGTGAATCAATTTTTACTTATTTAATATTTTTCTTCCTTTAATCTTCCTTTAGAACTTATAAACAAATTAATGAAATAAACATTTTAGGATCATATAAGTAGAAACATAAATAACACACCTGACACCAAGATTTTGACGTGGAAACCCGGTTTAGGGAAAAACCACGGTGCGGGTTAACCCACAAAATTAATACTCTATTAAAAGTATTTTACAAGTGGGAATGCACATGCATTCAGGATCACTTCCTAGAGCTCACTGCTCAAATGGAGGTTCACTGCCTAAGAAAATATTACAAGAGAACAACAAAGATTTGACCTGATTAATAGCATTTGCCTATGCATGAATTTTAGTTCTAGTTAAGTACAAAAACTGATCTTACACATTTCATCTTTGCTCTTTTCTTCTTACTAATTTGCCTTCATTCACTCTTTGAATTACTACTCTTTTCACATATACACCTTATTCACATACACACACACAATCATTAAATTACATCGACTATATATATCTGCAACATGATCTACAATCATTTTATCAGTTGGCTTCAACAATACTTAGAACTTTTGTGAGTGCTCTGCTCTATTGGCTAGATCTATGCATAACTTAAAGTGCAGACCAAAACTTGCTCTTGGAAATCATTACCCATGTCAGCCACAATCATTGATCACAACCATTTGTCCAACAAGCAACTTTCATACATCCGGAATCAAGATCTTTTGCAAGGTCTGTCTGTTCTACTTGTGCCTATTCTGATAAACTGGAACCCGGTACTCAGATGCTAACATCTTTTGAATCCTTCATCATCGGAGGACAAAACTCTAGATTTAGAGTGTCTTTGCAATGTTGTTAACTGCCTTAGATCCGTAGCAAATCATGCCTTTCCACTAGAGAGATCCAGATCAAGATACTGGACTTTGTTACTGCTCTATTCTTAACTACCCAGACTTAGACAAATTCTGATTCTGACTTCTGGTATGAACAACTCGTGTTATGCAGATGTTTGGGATGATCCTAGTTTTCATCAATGACAAAACCTATTAGTTCTAAGCAGTGTCTCTTGCCAACACTCACATCTTACTGCATTTCACATTTATCGTACTCACATCTTCAAACAACTTCAAGTCATACATATATATATCATCTGTAGCTTTTCAAAACTATCTACGTTGGCTACAAGGTGGCACATGACTTTATGCCACATGAAATGTGTAGTTGGCCTTGCATATACACTTTGATCCCAGATCAAAAGAGGTAATGTAGGAATGATATATCATTACACGCTTCACATCAAAAGACCTTCCAAGTCATTTATGCCATCTTAGAACAACTTACTACACCTTTCCAAGACTACTCATGTCGGCCATCAACCCTTAACTCATGTAATGTGTAGTCATCTTGACTCCAAACCCTACGTGGTAACATACGAATGAATTCATATTATGAACTTCATCCCATGAGTCTCTTGGTCCTATGCATCCTTCATACGCTTCCTCTAGTTGGTGCACATTTCCTTTATCTAGCATAACCATTAGAACATTTGTACAGATAACCAGTGAACACAGACTTCATTTTGTCAATGCTAGATCTCTCCTTTGTATTTCAAATCTTCTAAAATGAGAGTATAACATACTTATTTACTATTATCTTTGATTATATTCCAAATCATGAGCCTAGAAACTCAATTGCAGTGCAATGCGGTAGTCTCCCATAGCACTTCTGATAACTAGTTTCACTATCTTGACTTAGACACTTCTATATGTCTTTGCGGTGATCCACAAATATTGTAACTAAGATATAACATGCCTTCTTCTTTTCTCCTCATAACCTCTAAACTACAAAGCCAAACAATCAACTATGGTAGATTGTTGTACCAAGGAAAATGATAGTCTAACACCACTTCTGAGCAACAAAAATAGAAAAACTATCGCAAATATCTCCAGATTTCCGCAAATGTAGTAGACAGTCAGGAATACTTGATTCGGGTAATATTTCTCTTTCTCTATATACAATAATTATTCTTTGAAATTGTTTTGACATTAATTATAGTAGTATTGTCTATGCACTTGACATCAATGACAACATTTCCAACAATGTCATGTACTTGACATCAATGATGAAATTTCCATCAATCTCATGCACTTGACATGAATGACAACATTTATAATAATATCCACCAATGTCATTGATGGAAGCACAAACATAATTCTCTTATTTTGTGTTTCTCCCCCTTACTATATCTCTCCCCCTTTGGCATCAATGGCAAAGGGAAGTCACATAGTTTTCTTCCTTTGTGATGTGATTCTTCCACTTTTCTATGATACTTCCCCTGTCTGTACAACTCCCCCTATGTATAATTCTTTCACTTAACATCAAGGGCATCATGAGCTTCTCATACATATCTACTCTACCTAAGGAATTTCTAATATACTCTAGGGATTAAGAATAGATCTTTGAGATACTCCCCCTAGACACATGCTTCATCTATTCAATTAAACATGAGAAGAAGGACCATCACTCCTAGCTTCTACCTAAGATACTCAAAGTCTCCTTAGGAAGGGGTTTTGTAAAAAGATCTTCAATCTAATCTTTTGTTTTGACATAATCCAACTTTACCTCCTAATCTACAACCTTTTCTCTTAAGAAGTGATACTTAATAGATATATACTTGGTTCTATAATGCATCACTAGATTCTTTGATATGTTGATGGCACTTGTATTATCACACAAAATAGAAATAGGCTCATCATATATTACCTTGATGTCCTTCAATGTCTACTTCATCCACAACACTTGAGTACAACAAGATTCTGCAACTATGTATTCTACTTTTTCTATTGACAGAGAGACTAAATCTTGCTTCTTAACCAAGATACAAGTCTATCACCTAGAAATAAAGCTCAACCACTTGTTCTTCTCCTATCATTAATGTTGTCAGCCCAATCTGCATCTATATATGCAGTCAGAGATAATTTCTTTCCCTTTTTATACCACAATCCATAGTCTAATGTGCTTTTCAAGTATCTAGAAATCATTTTAACAACCTTTACATGTGTCTCTTTTGGATCATCTTGAAACCTATCCACAATACAAAATACTTGCATAATATCCACCATTGATACAGTCAAGTACAATAAGATTCCAATCATGGACCTATAAAGAGTTTGATCAACTTGAAGTGACTCATCATCCTTGCTAAGACTACAACCTGTTACCATAGGTGTACTTACTAGTTTGAAGTCATCCATACAAAACTATTTAAACATCTCCTTGACATACTTACCTTGTGAAATAAAAATACCCTTGTCTTATTGAACAATTTGATGTCCAAGAAAGAATGAAATATCACCTATCATAGACATCTCAAACTCCTTCTACATCTCTTCTGCAAACTTCTTGCACATATAATCATTGCCACCAAAGATAATATCATTAACATATACTACTACTATCAGCATATGCTCACCTTCTTCCTTGATGTAGAGATTATTATCTACAATACCTTTCTTGAAGCCTTGTTGGTGTAAGTACTTGTCCAACCTTACATACCATGCCCTACATGATTGTTTGAGACCATATAAATCCTTTTTAAGTCTACATACTAAATTTTGAGCTTCTGATAGTTGAAATCCTTCAAGTTTCTCTATGTAAACTTCTTCTTCTAGATCACCATTCAAGAAAGTAGATTTTACATCTATTTGATACACCTTGAAGTCTTTGTGAACTGTAAATGTAAGAAACATCCTAATTTCTTCCAATCTTTCCATAGGGGCAAATGTCTCCTCAAAATCAATGCCTTCCACTTGTGAATAGCCCTTGTAGATAAACATTGTTTTGTTTCTAATTGCTTCTTCATCTTCATTCAACTTATTTATTTATACCCAGCTGGTGACAATCACATTCTTATCCTTTGGCATTGGAACAAGTTCAAATGTCTCATTTTTGTCAATCTGATTTAGTTCTTCTTGTATGGCATGAATCCAACTCTCATATTTTCTAGCTTCAGAGAAATTATTTGGTTGTCTTGGATAGTAGTGAGAAGTTTACTTGTTCTTTGATTTTTCTCCTAGTAACAACTCCTTCATTCTTACATCCAATAATCTGATCTTCAGAGTGATTCTTCTGAACATACTTTGCAGGTGTCTTGGTGGTCCCCTTCTGTGTTTCTTCTCCTTCAACTTCATCTTCTTCTTCTGTGTAGGAAGATCCCTCTGAGCAACTATCTTCTTGATCATATGTGGATGAATGTGCCTCTTCATCAACCCTCACATTTACACTCTCAACAACCCTTTGTAGCCTCTTGTTAAAATATTTGTATTCTTTTCTTCTAGTTGAATAGCCAAGGAAGATTCCTTCATCTGTTCTTGAATCAAATTTTCCTAAGTTGTCTTCATCCCTTCTAATGTAACTAAGATCATGGAGATCGAATATGAAGGAAAACATAAGAAAATGCAAACAAATCAATGCAAATCATACCTCCAAGCTGACCCACAATCTATTGATTGGGTTGAGAATGCCACACCCATGAACATTCTAGCTATACGCACAAGATTGATATATTGATTTCTCATGATTCAGCAGCATAACATGAAGATAGAGATTGATTGATGGAAGATGATGGATGAATGATGCAAGATAGATAGATGAAGATGATGGATGAAAGATTGAGAGGAAAATTTAGCAGAGTAAGGATACTTGAGGGTAGATGCCTAAAAATGGCTTGGGAGTGGGTTGATTTATAGGAAAGGCTTGGTTCAAATGGATGGTTGAGATTGAAAGGCTAAATGAATGATGTGGATGGCTAGGATTAATTAGGTTTCCTTGCACATCAAGAAAGCATAGTCATGTGACAAGTGTGCAAAGGAGAATGAAAGGAATCTAATTCAAATATTTTATTTGAATTAGCTTGCACATGTGAGTTGTATTAAATGTAAGATGTACTACCCCACATGAGACAAAAGGAAAGTGGACAAGTGTTCGATTGTGATAAAAGGAATCTAATTTAAATAAAATATTATTTAAATTAGTTTGACATGTGAAGGGATTAAGTGGAGGATGAGACATGTCAGATGTGTTGCAATGTGATGAGAGGTAAGGGAATAATTTGAATTTTTAATTTGAATTATGTGAGACATGTGAAGGGGAATTAATTAAATAAAGTGTGTTTATTATTAATTAGGAATGTGATTAAGTTGGTCAAATGGGATGGGGAATTAATTAAAAAAATATGATTTATTTAATTAATTGGCTATGTGATTATAATAGGATTAGGAGTGGGGTAAGTGGGATTTGTGAGTGGGATGAGGTTAGATGACCTAGAATCTAGGGTAAAACACAGAAGGTCATGTTGACAAGGTGTTATGTCGAGACATGGACATTTTTTTAGTGTCTACATTTTTCCCCTCTTTGAGATGATGTTCAAGATGATAAGACTTGTGTCGAGTAACATCATTTCAAAGAAGCTAATGAAATGGATAGAAGAAAAGGATAGGATGATAAGAAGATAGGATGATGATGCCCCTCGAGAGAATAGGTGGGTTGGACAAACACGGGTATGCTCTCAAAATGAAAAGGATTGGTTAAGGAAGAAAGGTAAGGGAATGGATAGAATAAATGAAAGGATGTGTTATGCTACAATGAAAGTAAGCAACCAATATGTTTGATATAGGACAAGACATTATGCACTGAGGTATAAAGACCAAGGTGATGATGTGTCTCATGCCCTAGCATAATATAACCTTGTCTAGATACAAGATATGAATATTAGGTGGGTTGATACTGATGTGATACAATGCAAGATAAAAAGATAACACACACAAGCAAGCAAGCAATCATGCATAAATTATACAAAAACAAACAAGGTATTGCCCCTGTCAAGCTATAAACCAATGATTAATTGATTGATTAATGATGATGATAAGTGTTTTCATTATGGGGAATGATATATCCCTAGATCAACACAAGGATGCGGGAACGATATATCCCATTGATGATGATAATGTTTTGATTGATTGATTTGGTTTATGACAAGATTAGGATCAAGACCATTGATTGTGATTGGATAATTTGACTTGTTTGATTGACTTGTTTGGTATGGATAAAGGATGGCTTGCATTTGGATCATTGCTTAGAATTGATTTGATAAGGATGAAATTGAAGAAGTGATTTGAAGGATAGATGATGATGATTTGATTTGAAGAAGTGATTGAAGAAGTGGATTGATGAAGTGATGAAGATAGATGATAGAAGAATGATGAAAGAAGAAAGAGAAATATCATCTTTTCCTGAAAATGGGCAATTCCTTCATATCCCAGATTGCCTACATACCCTATATCCACAAGATCAAGGCATGTAACGATAGAGATGAGATGTAGTTCTGATTTGTGTTTTATTGATGGGATGATATGGATTAGATTGATGTGATTTATTTGATTGATTTATAGATTGGCTTGATTTGATGATTTGATTGGATTTGTTTTGATGTATTTGATGATTGGATTTTGATGTGGATTGATTTGATGGATATTTGATTTTTTTTAATTTTTGGGGATATTTGATTTTTTTGTATTTTTTTGAAAAAAAAAAATTTTGACTTTTTTTTTTTTACTTTTTGATGGGAAAGGGGGGGAATATGGATGGGTGAAACTCAAGTGTCTAGTTCCATAAAAGGTGATAATGTCCCACTAAAGAATGATGTCATTGCACGGACCATGTCAAGTCATTATGTTCAAGATGTTGGTAGGGTGATTGCGTGAAAGTCAGATGGATAAGGTAGATAGTGGATTATGATGTGGATTATGGAGGGATAAAAAGTGGATTATGTTGTGGGTTATGTAAGGGTGAAAGTGGATTATGATGTGGATTATGTAGGGGTGAAAGTGGATTATGATGTGGATTATAATGGACTTATGCAAAAGCATGGGCCATAGGAAGGTGATGGGGAAGATATGTAGGATAATAAGTGAATGATGGAGCGATGGAGGTATGGAAAGGAATCATGACCAACAATTGCACACACTATGTTAAACATGGAAGCTTTTGATAGGATAGTGGTGTAGGAAGCAATGATGATGTTTTCTTAGGAGATGGATAATTTAGGGCTTTTGGAATCCACATGGACTTAGTATTTTTCTAATTTTTACTTTTAATGTGGGGTGGAGGAATTTGATATTTTTTAATGGAATGGATGGAATAGGGTTGGGATTTTTGTGATGTGGATGCCTCATTTAATCTGATGGATTTTTTCTTAGGGAGCCAAACTATTTTGCTTTTGGACTTTTCTTGTGAAGGTTGGGGCTTGGATTGTTTTTTGGATGTACTTGACATTGATTCTTTGCATTTGTTTCCTAAGGCATTAGGATCCTTAGGATTTTTGGTAAGATTTTTGGCTTTATAGGTAAAGGCATCCAAATTTTTCCTTTTGAATCCCATGGACATGATGGAAGTGGGGTTGGTGGAATGAGTGGAAGCTTTATGTTTAGACAATGCATGCATTTGTTGGTCATGATTAGAATATTTATGGTATTTATGAATGATTGGGTAAGGGGGTGTTGGTAGCAATGGTGGCAAAGTGAGTGGAGGGATATTAGGAGTTGGGAGGAGTGGAGGTAAAGTGGATGGTGGAAGGTGAATGGTCACATTCTTTTGACATTTGTAGGATGAGGGAGGTTGAATGGCAGCGTATGTTTTAGGAATATGATATGGTTTATGATGGGAGGAAGTGGATCTAGGAAGTGTGGAGGAATTACCAACATCATTAGATTGTTGACCTTCAGGTGTGTATCCAAGGCCAAATGAGCAAGGAGGGACTTTGGCATGGATTGGCTCCAAAATATCTTGTTCATGTAGGCCTAAACCTTTGTCTTGGTAGTTCATGTTTTGGAGCATACGATTGACTATAGGACTAGGTGTAGTTTGGACACTAGACTTGATCTTATTATTGGATGCAGAAGGTGAGATGGAGGACAAAGATTGTTGTTGTCCTAGGGAAGAACACTCATGAATGAAGGTAGTAGGGCCAAGTGGATATAATGGTGGATTTGAAATGGAGTTGGTGGTGGATGTGGAAGGATGATTAGGATCTTGATCATGTTCATTTAGATCCAAGTTATTCATTTGATCTTCTATGTTGGCTTGGGGAACAAGTGTCTCATCATGACAAGTGGATATTGTGGGATCATGGCTAGGTGGAGAGGTCTCTTTGCTTTGAATGAAAGATATGAAATGGGGTAAATGCTCAAGTAAGTCAACAAGACTTCCATTAGATGTATTGGGTGTCTTGGGTGTCTTGGTCATGGATAGTTGTGGGGGCATGACTAGGATCAAGTTGTTCATGGATAGGTTCTTCATAGATATCATATTGATCATAAAGAAGGTACATGTTATGGATAGATTGGATGGGGATGATTTGATCTTGATTAGATTTAGGGGCTATTGTTTCTTCATGCTTAGGATAATGCTCTTGACATAACTCTTGGTTTTCTTGAATGGAAGTGGAAGGCTCTTTAATAATATTGATAGCTTGTAGATCACATGATGGGGTTAGAAGAGTAGGCAAAATGTTTCCACATGCTTAATATTAAAATTTTGACATACCTCTTGGGTTTCTTGAATGAAAGTGGATAACTCTTGGATAGGCTTGACATGTTCCAGAGGATTATTGATGTGAAGGTACAATAGCTCTTGACTTGGGTTCGTGATAGGCTTGATTGTTTGTGGATCAAATGATGCTGTTAGGATAAGACTAGGCATGGTGTAAGACTCTTTTATAGGCTCAAGAATAGGTGTTTGATAACATGGCAATGTTTTATTCCTTGCTAGTAGCCAATGGATCACATCCTTTGCAAGGGTATGGGTGGATGGGCAATATAGGGGATGGATGATAAGGGTGGATAGGGTTGGAGGTTTAGGATCATGATTTGATTGAGGGCTAATTGGATGGATAATAGGATTAGATGGATTGGGATTTGGGATAGATAGAAAGATAATATAATTAGAGGGATTAGTTTTATCCAAGACAATCTTACCACAATCTTCTAGGTTCTTGACCAATCTTTGAAATTGGACACAAGTGGATAGGGTATGGCTCCTATACTTATGGTATGCACAATATTCATCATCTTTATACCAACTAGATTTAAATATAGATGGAGAATATGCTCTGAACGGGTATAGCTCAATCAAATTTTCTTGGACCAATTTCTCTAAAAGTATCTCCATGGAATATTTTAATGAAGGATTAGTGGAACATGGGGATGAAGGTGATGAAGGCAATGAAGGGCTTGATAAAGGTGTTGGGATAAGACTAGTTGGATCATGTGTTGGCATATGATTGGATGGTCAAGGTGACTCAAAGGAGGCACTTACTAGGTTGGTTTCTCCCTTGTCAATATATTTTACATCTTGCATAAGATCACTTAAGTCTATCAATGATGTTTGTTGCAAAAGTGAACTTGGGCTTACTTGGTTCATGTGCATAGGGCCATTTCGACTTGCATATTGTTCTTGTAAGGACATTTAATTGCCATGTGGATAGGTTTGGTGATGAGGTGGCATGAAAGGATTTGTAGGTGAAAGGTTTTGTGAGGTAGATTGTTGTGGACATTGGTTGATGTTGGAGGTTTATTCAGAAAGTAATTGTGATATGAAGGCAACGCAGTTAGGATCATTGGATGGTATGCTTATGGAAGAACTTGTGTTTGTGGTGTTGTTAGGAATAGTGAGGGTGATTTGTGGTATATATGTGGCAGAATTAGTGTTTGGATTATGTACTTTTTTGGCTTGTGATTGAATGTGGGATCGTTGATATTGGCCTGGGACTTGATGTTGTGGGAATTGTTGATGTTGTGGTGACACAGGGTCTTCTTCCTTTCTATATAACCACCTAAGTTGATCAAGCATTCTTTTGGTGCTATATGGATCATTCTCATAGGTTTTTTTTAGAAATTCCATGTCCATGTTTACAAGTGGTAGATTAGGAGTGATTTGGATGAAGGTTTGATGATTGGATGATGTGTAATGGTCAAAAATGATTAGGATTTTACTTGGATGATAAGGACTATGGTGATGATGATTAGGATGTCGAAGATGACTAGAATGATGAGATTGGATGACTTGAAGGAATTAGGATGACTGATGGTGGAATTATTAGGTTAGGTGACTAGGATGATTTAGGATAATGGTAAGGGTGATGTGGGATAACAAGGTGGGATGACTTGGATTGAGGTGATTAGAACGAATGGATTGGGATGAAAGTGGTATAAATGAGAAATGTAGGTGATGATGTGGAGTAATTGGGATTAAATTTCAAGACCTTAGGATGATTTGATTTATTTTGTTTTTTGATGGATGGCACTCTATGCTTGAGATAGACTAATGATCTCAAGTAAGAAGGTTGATTGGATTGATTCTCTATACTTAAGGTAGACTAATGACACTTAAGTAATACATGGTTGATTGGATTGATTTAATTGGATGACTTACTTAATATAGACCAATGATCTCAAGCAAGTTTGGATAACGGTTGATGATGATCAACGGAGGTCTTGATTTTTGATTGGGTTGATTTGGATTTGGATTGGGATGAAAGTAGTTGGGATGTGATTTGGCTTGGAATGATTGGATGATGTGTAATGACTAGGATGATTAGGATGATGTTGATTTGTTGATGTACAATGAGGAAGATATGATTAGGATTGGGTTAGAATGAATTAGATGTGATTAGTATTATGATTACAATGAAGGGGGTTTGATTAGAATGAGGTTGATGATTATGTGTAATGATGACTTGGATATGATTAGGGTTTTGTTTATGATGGAGGGGAGTTAAAATGAATTGGTGAATTAGGTGATTAGGATTGGATGATGTGGATGAGGTGGTCTAAGATATGTGTTACAACAAGTTGGTTGAAGATGATGATGTGGCAAGTGTTTATTTGAAGTTTGATCAGGGCAATATCAAACACAAGATTTCACAAGAAAATAGATGAACACACACACCAAACAAGATAATGAATTTTCCATTTCAAGGTTTAAATGTTATGATTAAGCACACACTTGAAGACACAACAACAAGCCTAATGTCTAGTTTGAAATAGGGTATGGCCAATTAGATTTTGGGCTATGTTTACACGAGGTTGACTAGGAATTTGAAATTGAAATCCTACCAGCTAGGAGAAAGAAATAACCCACCCTTCACCTTCACTTCCCAAAGGTATAAAGTTCTTTGGGGCTTAGCCAAGAGTGACAAGATTCCAACTCCCAATGAGGGTGTCTTTAGATTTAGCCTCGATTGAGGTCGTCCCTTGGAGTGGTGTGTCTCTAAGAAGGTCTCCTAAGAAGGGTAAACAAAAGTGAACCAAGTGAGATGTTTTTGATCTCCAACATCACCTTGCAGTGCGAGGAGAGAGCATACACACACACAAACTTGATTCACACCCACACTTGTAAATTAACCCTTAGAAAATGAAATGTGAGGTGTGAATGCGAATGGATAAGAGGTGTTTTTAATTCTCAAGATCACACGAAGCGCACGAGAAGAGCATACACACCCCTAATCGCATGCAAATTCACCAAACAATTCAAGCACTAGTTCTTTTTAAATCCCAAGTCTAAATGTTTGATAAAAGATGCTTGTTGATTTTATGCCCAATTTTTGATGTGTGATTGCAAACAAGTTGTTTGTTTTAAGTCCAAAATCCAAATGTGTGATCAAATAATGATTAAGAGATGAAAGATTATAGAATGAATGCACCCAAATTATTTTTGCTTTCCAACATGTTTTGATTGATCCAAATGCTGCTGCAGCTCCTTTGATTCACCTACAAGCCACCAAAGCAAGAGGGAAGTAAGTAAACTAGCAAAGAGGATTGTTAGGGAAAAGTAAGAAATCTAATAAGAATCTGATGAAAATGGACCGATACAACAAAGTGATTTGCATGAACATATTCTATATGCTCATTTGAAGTTTCTATGAAAATAGTGCCAATATAGAGAGAAATGGCACCAAAAGAGCAGAAAATCATGCTACAGAAATAAGAAATGGTGCTACAAAAAAAATCTTACCTAATATTAGAAAACAGCGCTACAGAACAAAAAAATGGTGCTGAAATTAAAAAAGCATTACGACTTCTAAAAATCATGCTACAGATTATGAAAATGGTGCTACAGTTGACTAAAATGGCACTACAGAAAGCAAAAATGGCTCTACATAAATAAAAAATAGCGCTAATAAAAAATTTGTGGTTTTACCTATTCGCAAAGGTCTAAAAATGGCGTCAGTTTGTGTGTAGGTAGTGCCAAATCAATAGAGAAATGATCTAATTCCTAAAATAGGATGGTTAGGGATCTAAAAACCCTCTACTTGATTGAAAATGGATTCCTAGATGATTTCAAACCCCTACTTGATTAGAAATATGCAAAACCCTACCTTGAAAATTGCAAATCTAATGACCATGCAATCAAATGACAAACCCTAGCATGAGTTTAATAACCAATGTCAAATCTTTGATCAAAACCCTGCAAAGCAACCATTATTAGATCTATAAGTAGGTTAAAAGGCGAACAGAAGCCAAATTGATAAACCCTACAACCACAAAATCTGTCAAAATTTAGCACAAAAAATGGCAACATAGATGTTGAAAATGGTGCTAACAGTCAGCCAAAATGGCACCAAAATAGTGGAAAATGGTGCCAAAACAACAGAAAATGGTGCCAAAATAGTAGAAAATGGCGCTAGAATAGTGGAAAATAGTGTTGGAACAGTGGAAAATGGCACTGCGATGCAAGAAGATGATGCTAAAATAGAAGACAGTGCTGAAAGCTATAATAAAACCTGCAATATGGCTTTTTGACCAAAAATCTTCAAAAACACAGTGAAGAGTTAGCAAATCAAGACCTGTGAGTCCCACCAGGTGTGCCAAATGAGGTCATGGAGATCAAACATGAAGGAAAACATAATAAAATGTAAATAAATCAATGCAAATCATACCTTCAAGTCGATCCACAATCCATTGTTTGGGTTGAGAATGCCACACCCATGAACATTCTAGCTATACCCACCAGATTGATATGTTGATTACTCATGATTCAACAGTATAACATGAAGATAGATAATTGATAGATGACAAGATGAATGATAATAGATAGATAGATCAAGATTGAGAAGAAAATTCAGCAAAGTAAGGATATTTGAGACTAGATGCATGAAAAATGGCTTATGAGGGAGTTGGTTGATTTATAGGAAACGCTTGGTTCAAACGGTTGAGATTAAAAGGCTAAATGAACGATGTGGATGGCTAGGATTAATTAGGTTTCCTTACACATCAAGAAAGCATAGTCATGTGACAAGTGTACTAAGGAGAATGAAAGGAATCTAATTCAAATATTTTATTTGAATTAGCTTGCACATGTGAGTTGTATTAAATGCAAGATGTACTACCCCACATGTGACCAAAGGAAAGTGGACAAGTGTTCGATTGTGATAAAAGGAATCTAATTTAAATAAAAGATTATTTAAATTAGTTTGACATGTGAAGGGATTAAGTGGAGGATGAGACATGTGAAATGTTTCACAATGTGATGAGAGGTGAGGGAATAATTCAACTTTTAAATTTGAATTATGTGAGACATGTGAAGGGGAATCAATTAAATAAAGTGTGTTTTTTTAATTAATTAGGAATGTGATTAAGTTGGTCAAATGGGATGGGGAATTAATTAAATAAATATGATTTATTTAATTAATTGGCTAAGTGATTATGATAAGATTAGGAGTGGGGTAAGTGGGATTTGTGAGTGGGATGAGGTTGGATGATGTAGAATCTAGGGCAAAACACACAAGGTCATGTCGACAAGGTGTTATGTTGAGACATGGACATTTTTTTAGTGTCTACAGTAACATTTGCTAACAAACACTCTAAAATACTTGACAGATACAAGTCTTCCTTTCCACAACTCATATGATGTCTTAGTACTATTCACTCTTAGTTGTCATCTGTTGATAATATAAATTGCAGTGTATACCACTTCCTTCCAATACTTATTAGGGACTTTTACATCATTAAGCATGGTTCTTGCCATCTCCTACATGTTATCATATTCTCCCTCTCAACAACTCCATTTTGTTGAGGACTTCTTGTTGCAGAGAAGTATCTCCTTATCCCATGTTCTTCACAATATTCCTCAAATTTATTTGATGTGAACTCACAAACTCTATCTAATCTTAAGCACTTGATTCTAGCATTCGTTTCATTCTCAACCATAGACTTGAAAATCATGAAGATCTATTAAAGGCTTTTGATTTATCTTTCAAAATGTAACACATGTCATTCTAGAGTAATCATCAATGAACAACATAAAGAACCTTTAACCTTGGAGACTCCTTGTTTTGGTAGGACCACATAAGTTTGTATGAATCAATTCCAATGGCTTAGTAGAATAATACTCCTTAGTCTTGAACATAGTCCTTATCTCCTTCCCAATTTGACATTCTTTACAAATGGTGCTTGTATGCTTGGTAATCTCAAATGGCATGTCTCTAACTACATGTTTAGAGCTGATCTTCAGAAGACTGTCAGAATTGATGTGTCTCATTCTCTTATGCCACAACCAACTTTCATTTGTATGTTCTAGAAGATAGTTCCCTCCCTTGATTTCACGAATTTTACCATAGTTGAAACACTTGAAAGGCAACTTACCTTTGTGCTTACCTGAACCCTTTAACTTTCTTACAAAGTTTTCTTCTTCTTCCTTAGATCCCCTACTTGGATTAGATGAGCACTTCTTCTTTATTTGTAGCTTTAAAGGAAGCTTCCTTTTTAGATGTGACTTTTCTCATATCATAGGCACTGAGGGAGCCAAAAAGGTCATCCATGGTGATTTTGTTCAAATCTATGGCTTCTTCAATAGCAAAGACCTTTGAATCATATCTTTGAGGGAGTGATCTTAGTACTTTGTTAAAAATCACTGAATCATTCACTTCTTCACCAACACCTCTGATAGCATTTACAAATTCATCTATTTGGAGTAGATAGTCAGCTATGTTCTCTTCTATTTTGATCTTTACATTTTCAAATTTACCCTTGAAAGTTTGTAGTTTGGCTTGTTTTACCTTATCATCCCCTTCATAGATCTTATGAAGCTTTTTCCATATGTTCTTAGTTGTCTTGAACAACATTACTTTGACAAACTCTGTGTTGGTCAGACCACACAAGATAGCATTCTTCCCCTTAACATTTTTCTCACAATCTTTCTTGCCAACCTGGTGTATTGGAGGAGTTGCAAGTGCAATGTAACCATCAATCACAGATATCCAAACATCATACTCTAGTGAGGTCAAATGGGCTTCCATCCTTATACTCCAAAAAGTAAAGTTAGATCCATTAAAAAGTGGTAGTCTATTAGAAGAGGATCCTTCATATCCAGCCATTGTGTTCAATCCAAGATCTACCTTCAGATGTTAAGTTGTAAAGAGGAACCTTTCTATGATACCAATTGTTAGAAAACATAGATACACTAAGAGGGGGGTGAATCAGTATATACAAAAATTAACTTCAAAATGTACCACAACAACAATATATTTACTACATCAACAATAACATCAAAATACAAAAACATCCACACATCCACACAAGAGAACACAAGGTTTATGTGGAAACCCAAAAGGGAAAATCATGGTGAGAAAAGATGTTTGGATCTAGTATTCAAATCCAACCTCACAAAATAAAATGAAGTTTGCAATAATCTTTATGGGCACCTACCCAAAGGAAACACCAATCCCTTGATTTATGAGCACCAACTCAAAGGAAGCACCAACCCCCTGTTACACTATTTTATGGGCACCAACCCAAGAGAACACCAATCCACTTTACCAATTTGCAGGCACCAACCTACAGGAGACTCCAATCCCCTTATCAAAACGGAGCATCAACCCAACCACTAAGCGCCATCTCAGATTATGAAGCACCAACTTCAAACATATGAGAACTAAATACAAGTCTTTCATATATAATCAATTATGCAATGTTACATAATTCTCAACTCTTCTACTCTGCAGATTAGAATAAAACATAATGCTCATGCAGACATGGATACATCATGTAAGAATCCTAGATTATCTTCTGCTCATGCGCTTCGTACACTATACAAAACTATTGTTCATAGCTTACTGCATTTCACATTTATCGCACTCACATCTTCAAACAACTTCAACTCCCTTTACCTCACTAAGTCCATTTGGTAGCACACATCCACTGATCGATGCAAGTTAACTATATTGCTCACATCCCATGCAAAGAAATCAACTATCTAGAGTGTCATACATACTAATAGTTAAAGTGAATTTCTTGGAGAAAAAAAATGAACTTTGGGAGGAGGATTTGTTGATCTAGGTCAAGATCTTTCTCTTCTTTTATTTGAGATATTTGTAATAACATAATAGGGTTTAAATATCATCTAGTTGTAAGCATAGTTTGGTTCTTGTTCATAATCTACTGAGTCATTCTTAAAATAGAGCCACCAAGTATATATAAATTGTGCACCTCAAAGCTAGATACCAAGATTACACAAAGATCTTGGTTGTTTCTTTATTGCCTTTTTGTCCTGTACTTGTCAAATTGCACACTGTTAGAAGTAGGAACTAGGTTATTTTTTGTTCTTAAGTCAACGTTGAATGAATTTAGTGTTTCCAATACATGTATTCCTATTTTTGTATCAATATTTTCTTCTTTTCTCTCTATCACAACATTATTATCTCTTCAATATATTATACTTAATCTATATTCAAACATGAACCTTAATAATATGTTGGTAATATCTTCTTGATCTTGTTCTCACCAATTAAGATTTAACTACAATATAAGTGTGTTGCCTCATAAACCATTATTGATATTAAAATTTGTGGACCCATTAAACAAATCAAAGTTGTTGAACTAATAGATTGCTAGGACCCTTGGTTTGACTAATAACAATAGAAAGTGAAACAACTTCTTCCTTCTATTCTAGCACAAACTACTAACTTTTAAAAGGAAAAGACTTACCATAAAAAATTATAACATGTAAACTTAAAATGGTAACTTCTAAACCTTATAAATTGACTTATATGGACAAAAAAAATAACATTAATAAAATGCAAAATATAAGAAATTCAATGAGTTTTAGCCATTCATTAACAACTTTGATAATTAAAACTGTTAGAAGCGTTGAAAAGAGTCCTACGTTCCATTGATCTATGTAACCACCAAACGAGTTCCATACAAAGTGCCAAGTGAACAGGGCTAAGAATAGAAAGATAAGGAAGTACTCATTTTCTTGACGGATTTGCATGACAATGACTAAGTTTGTAAATTTTTGAATTTGAAAAATACCATTAGACTGTCCCATTGTTAGGTCGACTGTAACTTTAAATAACAAACTATGTAATATTTGTGATCGATGAGACCATCCCTTCCGTTAGCATTTACACAATTAAACTCCAAAAGTTTTGCTTCAGCATTGTGGTATACGTTCTTACAAATTTTATTGTTTGTGATAGTTGGAATTGAAGAAGCGGTAAAAAGTGTAGAGGAGTTGTTGCACATGGCCTCACCAGATAAGTCATTCAGGGCTGTGGTCATTTTTGGGTTTGGTGGGATTGGCAAGACAACCATTGCCACTGCTGTTTATGCAAAATCAAATCTGAACGGCTACAACCATACCAGAGTTGTAATGAATATAGATCCTCAGAAAAATGACATCAAAGAGAAGCAGGAGCAGATTTTGGAGGATGTCTTTCCCAACTACAACTCTGGAAGAAAAATAAATTTAAGAGATCAAGAAGAGGGTAAGGAGCATTTAAAAAGGGCTTTTCAAGAAGCGAATAAGCCTGTCTTTCTATTTATTGACAATGCTCTGCGGGCAGAAGACCTCAGAGAGCTTTTGCCAGAAGACTTGCGAAGCCTTGGCAAGCATATCAGACTTCTTTTAACAACAAGAGACTTGGGTGCTACAGATATGTTTAAGGAAAGCCCTCGCCATGAATATCTTGTCAAACCCCTCCCCAACAACCATGCCATGGAAATTCTGTGCAACGAGAAAGAGAATCTTGATCATATCAAGGACAATGTGGAGACGATCTTGAAGATTTGCAGCGGAGTTCCTCTTGTTCTAAAGATTGTTGGTGCTCATTTGAAAAATCAGGGATACAGGGTTGACAAATATAGTCAGATAATAAATGCTTTGGAACAAGGGGAGGTAATTAAAAAAGAAAATCTCAGCGAACGTATGGTTGATTTTATATTTAAGATGTTTGAAGATTCTACCCAAGAAGCATTTTTGGATATATGCAGCTTCTTTTGTGGTAAGAATCGTAGACACGTGGAGTACACTGTTGGATCCCTGGAGCTCAAAGCACTTGAAGATGCAGCATTGATCGGATTTAAGCTGGCGATGCCGTCACTATATTTCGAAGCCGCGGTGGGGAAAGTTGAGAAGCTAGATGTTCACGATGTGATTCTAGCAAAGGGGCGAAACATGGCACGATCCACCAGAATTATGGATATTCAATCTTTTGAAGCCGCTGTAAAAGAAGAGGTATTCCTATCTCTCCATAGTTATAATTATACTTTTAAACTATCCACTGCACTCTGAGCATTTTTTGTAATCGTTATACATTTTGCAGAGGCTTGAGAAAATCAAAGTAATTGCACTCTCGTTAGATGAACACCATTCTTCTTACGTGTTGAATGAAGAGCAGTTAAATTCAATGAGCAAATCATTACGAGTTTTGGCGTTGGGACGGAACATTAGCGTGAGCGTTAAAAGTGACATGACATTTCCAGAATTGAGATTTCTTCATTTGGATGGCGATATTCCTTTGGTACCCTTCCATTTAGAGGGCCTGCAGAAACTGGGTGTGTACGAAGGTCCTCTCCTGAAAAAAGGTGTTAGCATTTACAAGGTAAGTAGTTATATTTCATAGCATTGTGTAGTTTAGTTGCGTGTGGAGAATATTTTCACAAGGACAATAAAATTGCCTGCAGTTACCACAGAGTTTACGCGCGATCAGAGCGACATACGCGTTGATTTGGGAAGGCAGAAATTGGGAGCAATCAAAGCCAATGCAAGTGACTCCAAATTCTTCTTTAGAAGAGTTAAATTTAATCCCATTCGAGAAGTTGACTACGCTACCAGAAGGACTTAAGAGTTTCACTGCATTGAAAATTCTGAATTTATACATGTGTATTGGAATGGAGGAGTTGCCAGAGGTATTATGTGGACTACATTGGTTGACGACACTAACTCTGGGTTTCTGTCAGATGAAATGTCTGCCAACTTCGTTTGGAAAACTTACAAATTTAACGCATTTGGCGTTAAATGCATGTGGTGCTTTGGAAGAACTGCCTACCAGTTTTGGAGAACTGAAGGCTCTACGGTATTTGAATCTGGAACGCTGTTTTTCCTTGATGAAATTGCCTTCCACTTTTGGGCAGCTTACGTCCCTACAACATTTAAATCTAAGTCGATGTTCTTCGTTAAAAGAACTATCTGGATTTGAACTTCTTATAGGGCTAAAATATTTGAATGTCAAATATTGTCCAAACTTAAGCCGCAACTTTGGTAACTCGCGAGAGGACTTGCAAATTGAAGATGAAGAAAATGACCGCGGGAATTCATGACTCCACTAGAATATGTTAATCTTATGTTGTTTTTTTAATATCTTTTATTTTGACTTTTTATAAATGTTTGGATATGTAAGGATTTTTTCAATCGTTTTGTAATTTGGATGTGGGCTTTTGACTTTGGATCAAGATTATGTTATACCAGACTATGGAATTGTATTTATTATTTGTGTGCTTGTTTGTTTATTCATGAAATCATTAATTAGATATTAATAGTTAAATTAAATGTTGTAATTTAGACTTTTGTTGGTAAATATATTATTGTTATTATTATTATTTAATATTGTTACATAAGTTTATGTGTCAAGATATGATGTTTGGCAAGGTATTAATGAAGGTTAATTAAATTTAATCTATGATGTGCCACAAATCTATGGTTTAATAAGTAAACTCGTAATTGTTTGAATTAATTAGCTAGTATAGATATCTTTAATACATCTATTTAAAAGACTCTTAGAGATATCGTTTTTTGTTTGGTTTTTTTTAGATAGATTTATTTAAGATATCTTTTATCTACAATCTTAATAAAATATTTACCTCATATTTTAAGTACATAACTATATCAATAGTTCCAAAATTTCATGAAAACAAACTATTTCAATGTTTTTATTTCCTAAAATGCACAACTTTTTCAATTACTTTATTTTGACTTGAAGAACTTTTTTTTCTATAGTTCTAAAAAAGTTAAATGAAAATTATTTACTTGATATGTTTAGTTATTTTTAAATAAGAGATTTATTAATTTAAACTACTACAAATATACAAATAGATAACTAAATAGATGAAAAAAAGACACAAAGCTATTTTATTTTACTTAGGAACTAACGTACTTTTTGTAACACACTTGTAGAATCATTATAAAAAAGTACAATATTTCAATTTAAATAATTTTTAATTGTAATAAATACACAAAAAAAAAAAAACTAATTTAACTACACTATCATTTGACTCATGACAACCCTAAATCATTTTCCTCCTTTTTTTTCACCTCACTCTATATTATTTTCATTATTTTTTCATGTAATAGCTAATTTAATTAATTAATTTATCTTCTTCTTTTACTTTGATGGTTCAAATGTATTATAAAAGTTTTTATTTTTATTTTTCAATTTGTGTTTAAAGAAGATTGAAAATGCACAAGGATGAAAACAAAATTAGATTTCATTTATTTATACACTCTACCCCTTGCTACCTCTAAAATTAGAAAGGATTGAGGGAGCAATTTCAAAGGTAGTGATGTCTAAAGTCACCAAAAGCTTAGAATCAAGCCAAAAAATTATAGATTTGGACAATTCTCTGCTAAAGAAGTGGTTACAGCTTCATCCTCCTCCCTCTTCTAGATCAACCCAAATAGCACCTCTCAAGGTGGATAGAAACAATATTAAATGATCTTCTCCTAGGCTTACTTTCATCAAATTAAAATTTGATGGAGCCTCACATAGTAACCCAGGAAAGTCAAGTGCAAGGTGTATCCTCAAGGACTCTTTTGGGAACATTATAGCATCTAAGGCATGAAAATTACCGCAAGGAACCAATAATGAGGCCAAAGTTCTTGCATTATTGTAGGGATTTGAATTGGCTAAAGAGAATAAAATCAAACAACTTTGGGTCAAAACGGGACTCAATGATAAGCACAGATGCTCTCAAATCTAAGCGGGTGACTAATTGGACATTAAAAAACTACTTTATTCAGCATATATCGAGGAGTTTAAACACATTAGAATCCTTTTAAATTTCTCATTGCTATAGAGAGGCCAATAAGTCTATGGATTGGTTAGCTAATTTAGCTATAGATTAGATATGTAACACTCTAAGTTGTTCAATTCAAGCCTTGAGAATCTTCCAGACGGTTTTCAAAAATTATTATAGTAGGATAGGAGATTGATAGTACCCCATTAATCACATCTACACATCAGAATTGGTGTGGATGATCAGATGTCTCTAGCTATAGGATCTAAGAGGAATCATGCTTCAAAAATGGCATCTTCAGGTGACACTCCAAAGTAGATGGCAATTGGATGAGATTCTTTAAGAGGCTATCTTTCCATGTGGTACTAGTTTTAGCAATCAGGCTATGATATGTCTAACTCTGAAATTATAGAATAATGGAGGTGTCTTGGGCCAGTAAGGATATGAATATTGTTAGAATATTCTAACATTGGGTGGTGAAATGTTACTTCCACATCAGCCAAGTCTAGACAATGGTTACTATCTCCCCATGTCATCTTCAATGTGGAAGCCACTATTTATTCCTTCTCTAATTGCTCTTTTCTCATTTTGGGATTGAATTCAAAGCCAACAATCTCACTAGTGGCTCATTTATTCCTAGGATTTGTAGCAAAGATAGTTACGAACTTTCAGAAGTGATTTCTTTGTTCATTTTGAGCTTCCTTTAGAGATTTTCAATGGTAGGTTTTTCATTTATTTCTCTTACCTACCCCTTGTCTTCCTTCCATTCTTCTCATTGGATACCCTACTTCATTTTTGGTGTGACTTTACTTGATAGTTACATTACTCTATAATATAAACTATTATGCATATGATACTCTTTTTAGGTTTTTAGAAAACACAAAGATGAGTATACATTTCACGGAAGTCTCCAGTGGATGAAAAATGCCACTTGAAATGGGTACCCATTTAGGATCAGGGACCCAAAGAAAAACGGGTACCCGTTTTTAAAAAAATAAAAAAAATAGCCATATGCATATAAAAACAAAAAAAAAACTTTTTGAAATTCAAAAAGTTTTTTTTTTTTAACATGCCTATTGCTATTTTTTTTATTTTTTAAAAATGGGTACCTGTTATTTTTAAAACAGGTACCCATTTCTAAAAATATGAAATTTCAAACCCACCAATTTGGATTGGTTTTAGAGTTGGAAACCCAAGCCTTAGCTTTAGACTTGCAACTAGGAGACCATGAAAGCAACAAGAGAAAAAACTAGTTTCACAACTATGGTTGATGACTTTTTTTTCAAAATATTTTAACGAAATTAAAACCCATTATAGATCTCAAAGTCTAGTTTTCAAATATGTAATTTTTTAAACTATTGAACATAATTTTCTATTTTTTATTTATTTTCTAAATAAACTAACTCATAAACTTGAAATAACACAGGTTACTATTTTTTTAATAACTTTTGATTTTGAAAGTTTCTTGAAAAAAAAATAATGTTTGACCAAACTAGAAATCATTCTCTATATGATGAAAAAACAAATTAGTGAATTGATTAGTTTAGCTCAAATTATGTTGGCCGTACATGAGGGGTTTTAAAAAACACTAATTAGGGCCATTAAAAAATTAATAAAAAAAATATTTATCAAAAAATTACAAAAAATATCTTGACCAAAATTCAACATCCTATGAATCTTTCCACAAAAGGAATTATAAAAATACATTAATTTAGGTCAAATTATGTTGTCCGTACATATTCATGCTTTTGCAAAAAGCAGGGGACTTTTCAAAAGCCACATTTTGTACATCCAATAAAAAACCAACTTGCATCATCTGGGTATTAGAAATAATTACATATTTGAAAACTAGAAATAAAATCCTACATTTCTTATTTTTACATCATCTTAATATTTTATGTGCAAGTGCTTCAAATTGTCACTCCAAGTATGACAAAATTTGAAAAAATAGGAAAAACGCTTCCACTTTTTGGCCAAAAAGTGAGCTGATCTTCTTACACTTTGTTATAATTTTTTAACCTTGCATTGTTCATAGAACCATCTAGTAGTTCATTCTCTAGTGTTTTCAACTTGATGACTCTGAACTAGGATATTTCTATAATTCTATAGGGACCTAACCATGACATTCTCAATTTTCCCTATTTCTTGAATTAACTATCATATAATGTTTTCAATTTGAAAGATTTTGTGCCACAAATTCCTACCATTGCATGCTTTTTGGAAACTGTTTTCTAAACTTTGGCAATAAGCCTCTAGTAGCCATTTTTCATCTAATTTGTCCAATTCTATTAATCTTTCATATAAAGATTTCTCCTCATTCAACTACAAAGTAGTAGCCAACCTTAGGTTTGGTACAATATATTGCATGGGTAGTGATGTGTTGATTCCATATACTACTTTAAATGGATAGAATCTAGTTAGTCTTTTGTAAGTTGTTGTGTGAGCCCATAAGTCTCCTAGTATTTTGATATCCCAATTAGTAATGTTGTTGTTGCACATATTGGTAAGTGCGGTGCCTAATATTTTATTCAAAGCCTCACTTGCTTGATTTCCTTTATAATGATAAGGGATACATTTATTGTGGGTGATCATGAAGCTATCCAATAGTTATGCAATTGTCTTGTTCACAAAGTGATTTCCTTGATCACTTGCTAGGCTAAGAGCACAACCAAAAATTGTTATATTACTTTCATAAATTAATCTTGTAGTAGTTTTAGTAGTACAATATTTTTTCACCTCACCTTTAGCCCATTTTGTAAGGTATTCAACCCCTATTATGATAAATCTTGCTTTTGATTAATTGGTGGTGGGATCAATAGGTTCTATGAAGTCAATTACCCATTTCTCAAATGGACTTGTGCTAGTAGTGGCCATAAGGGCATCTCATTTATTGCGGTAGGTTTCCTACCCTTTGACATACATCATAATCCCTTGCATATTTATTTGCATCCTTAAAGAGTGTAGGTCACCATAAACCTACTAAAATTACTTTCCTTGCAGTGTCTTTTGTGCAATTATGACCTCTAGATATTCCTTCATGAGCTTCTCTCAAAGTATTTTCTCTCTCAAGTTTCAAGTATAACTCTTCTTATAATTGCGTCCCTTCAATTAATGTATAAGGTTGAGACTTCCACAATAGTTTGTTTCTTTCACTTTTGGAGCTACTTTTTGGACATTGCCCTATAGAGAGTAGTTGTGATACTTCTATAATATCTTATCATATTGTATTCACTCTAAAAAGATTGGATGGGGTGACTCTTCCTCAAAAAGTCCTAGATCTTCTCTTATATCAATTCTATATAGATATGTTGGCCCCTAGTTTTCTTTTCCTAGTTTTACAATTATTTTAAATTCAAACTCTTGCAATAGGATTAACCATCTATAAATTATTACTTGTATCATTGGTCTATTCATTAAGTTTTTAAGTGGCTCATGGTTTGTTATGAATGGAAATAGGATGGAAAAGATGTAGTTGAACTAAATTTTTTTAATGTATAGACCATGGCTAGCACTGCCCTTTCTATTGTGGTATAGTTTCTTTCTACCTAGGATAGTTTATAGCTAGAAAATGCAATTGGGTGGTACTTGTTTCCTCTTGGTTGTGCTAATACTACTCCAATTGTGGTGCCTAAAGAATCTACATGTACATGAAAAGGGATATTCCAATCAAAAATTACTATAATTGGTGTTTGTACTAAATTTGCTTCTTGAATGTATCAAATGTTTCTTGTCATTGTTCTATCCATTGGAATGTATTTATTTTCTTCTTTTTTCAGAAGATCTTCTATTGGGCTAACAATGTCTCATATCCTTTAATGAACCTTTTATAATCACTGATGTAACCTAAAAATATTTTTACTTCATTCATTGTCTTTGGGGCTAGGAAATTTAGGATAATTGCTACTTTTAATGGATCAACCATTAGGCCTTCCTTGCATATTATATGACCCATTAATGTACCAAATAGTACCACAAATATACATTTCTTCAAGTTCAATGAAATTTGTTTACTTCTACATTGCTCCAACATCAAATGAAGTACTTGGAGATGATCTTTAAACGACACATAGATAGTCCAATCATCAAGGTATACCTCTAGGAAATTATGATTAAAATCCTTACATGCATTGATAATTATTCTACTAAATACTGCAGGTGCATTATTTAGGGTAAATGACATCACAATGTACATGAATGATCTCTATTTAGTCACAAATATGGTTTTAGGCTAATCTTCTTCCTAAACCTTCTGTTTATGCTATCTTGAGAAGTTGTCTATGAAGGAATAAAATTACCTTCCTATTACTGATTCAAGTATTTCTTCTGTAAATAGAGTGGGAAAGGGATCATGCACAATAGCCTTATTGTGTTCCCTAAATTCAATGATACCATTATTTCACCTATTTTCTAATGTTGTATGACCATAGGACTTATCCATTCAATGTCTTCTATTGGTTTGATTATATCACTAGATAATGTTTTGTTTAATTCATTCTTCACTCTACTAGTTTTTACATTAGGATTAAGTCTATTCAGTCTTCTCTTATACATTTTTGTTCCTTCTTTCAACGAAATTTTTATTACTCCAACCTCCTCTTTAATGGTGTTAAGATAAGTGAAAGTGTAGGGTTCAATAGATCTTCATATTCTCTTAGTACTCTTAGTACTTATGTAACTTGTATAACCTACCTCTCATCCAAATAGTCTCCAATTTTAGCAAGTTTATCACTCCCTTCCATTGCTATATTATCTTCTCCTTTTTAAAAAGTTAAAATGTACTTATTTTCTGATACATTTGTAGTGGATAGCTCTATTTCCCCTTCATTAAATTCTACATCCAAAAATTGTGGCTATTGATTTGTTGCATGTTGATCAAACACATAATAGTTATGATTTGATTTTTTTTTTTAGTAATTCAAGCTCATAATTGCGTATTTTGAGCTGATTAAACTTGTTGATTCTTAATTTGTTCTTAAAGTTCATGATGCCTCTATATAATGTGGTCAAGTAGATCTAGCTCTTGATTAATGATGATCTCTCAATGATCACTCTCTAAATATGTGGGTTCATCAGCATCATGGAATGTTGTATCATGTTCAATCTCATTTCAATGTGAGATGGTGGAGGAGGTAGGATGAGAACTGATATGCAAAGACCCCACATTAGGATTAGGCATAAAATATTTTGAATAAATGCATCATGAGACCTATTCCTATTTCTTCTAACAATAAGTATATCATGTTTTTGCATGTTATATCATGCCTATAATTTCTTCTTGTAGTTCTAATCATATTATCACTTGATTCATCTAATGTATACTAGAATAGATCCATTACATCAACAAATATCCTATTCCTACTAGATGTACACCTTCTTTCTCATGAGAGAAAATAATAGTAGACTTACCGATATTCTTGGTTCTTTACATGTGGCTTGCTACTTCCTTGCATGTGCTATTATATCTTCATGTTCCTAGGGGTTTTAGAACTACCTTGTTCTCTCCATCTTCAACTTTTTTATTTTGATCTTGGTAGGGTTTGATTCAACAAAGTTTCCACTCTTTTGTTGGAAGAGAAAATGTTTTTTTCACCAACTTGTGGTGGTAAGCATTAATTAACAAGTTACACAAGTGTTGATAAGAATAGAAAAATAGCATAAGAATATAGCTATAAAACTTAATCAAAAAATTATAGGAATATGTTAAATAAAAATCATGATTAATTCTTCTCTATAAATAATGCCATTTTGTTGGTTTTCCAACATGCATTTCCACAAATCCTAAAGAATGATGTACCAAAACCTAAGGATAAGGATAATGTCAACAAAGGTAATGGGCAATAGTTATGCTTAGATAGTGGCATGAATAAACTAGTTCTTTAGAGTGAGTGATTTCTCCTTCACTTTGGGCTTAGCTTGATCTAGGAGAGTGTTCCTAGAGGTATTCTTAATAGGGAAATAAAATCATAATCATAAACAATAAAAAGATAATCAACAATTAGACTCAATATGTGATAGGTCATAGTATTTATCAATGACCCTATTGCACATTAGTTGTTTGTAGGACCTCTTCTTTAGCTGATAATAACATTCTTATGCATGTACTTAAAATAATACTAGTATATGTGTTCCTATGGATAGATTTCCCTTCAACTAACCATCCACATGCAAATGAATGTAAAAGATACTCACAATTTCCTATAATGGTTTGTCATTTTTAGTTCACATGAAATGTGACACCAACTATAAAAATGAAACATATAACTATAGTGAATCCTAAACCTAAAATATTGAGGATAGAGGATATTATAATGTCAAAGTGCTTGATCATTTACCATTCAAGACTAATGCCTCCTCCAATGGGTAATAGAGTCACAACCTACAAGGAGGAAAGGGGCACGCCTTAAAAGAAAATCTTGAACTAGATTTGCATACAAAAATTAGTGATATAGCCTTGTCCATATAAGAATTATGAATAATTCATCTCAAAGCTCTTGTTGGTGCCTAGTTCTTCTAGCCTAGTTTTATGCACAAAATACATCAATAATCCCAAGTTGTTCCCTTGTGTTATGTCTTCTTCCTGTGCCCTTGAGAAACCTTTGAAAATTCTAAGAAACTGCTAAGTAAATTTAGAGCCCTGCTTCTACATTTTGTTTCAGGTTGGGAGTCAATGGTAGTTTGTTTTGATCTTGTATCAAGTAACTACCTTTTTTTGAATCTATGATGGATGATCATTTTTTATGCCCATGGGTTGCCACATGGAAGCATTTCTTCTTAGAGGTTGTTAATTTTGATAACTCTAAGTGTTGCACCATTGGATAGCTTATCTGAGTCATCGCTCAATGGATGCATATTGCCAAAGTGACTCAGTGAAGTAAAGTTCTTTCATAGATCTGTTGATTTTATGAATATATGTTACCACTTGGAATCACCGTGCATGTTTAGAAGTTGTCAGTCCTGATAATTTCTAAACGATGCACCATTGGGTGTTATAATGCTGAGTCATTTTTGGTGGCCCCTCCTTTATTTTAATAAATGTAAATGTTAGGAACCTTTTATGTACAATGTGTTAGTACCATGAGTTAGAGTCTGCAAAATTCCTAGGGTTCATGGTGAGGGATTTTAAATTTTTGCTTGTGGGGCCTCTAAAACCCTAGCCTCAGTTTAAAATTAGTTTAATAATATCTATTCAATTGGTGACCTATTTAGATGGTGACTAGCCCTTAAGTGTGTTTCTTGAGTTTGTCTTCTCATTGTTTTACCAGCACCTGAGCCCCACATTACTGCATAAACTGGTGTTTTATTAAATTAATCTTCACATAGGTGTTGATCCCCTTAAATACTTTATAACCATTGCCTTGCATCTAGGTGTCTCCCTTTGACTGCATTGCAAGGATTTGACTATAGCATGGCCTTGTATTTACCCAATTCCTAATAGATGCACCAATGCACTAGTGCATCCATGTTGTTAGGAAAGGTGTCTCAACCCTGCAACTACAAAAGGTTACTATTCTTCCTAGTTTTGGTCTTTTTGAATACCCTTTATCTTAATGAATGGTTTATAACTTTCAATGATTCCAAAAGGGATAAAAATGGTAGGACTTACTATTTTTAGTAACTCTACAGTTAAGCTTAGATGGACCCAAAATTTTCCCGAAAGGTGCAGAACTACCAAGTAAACATCTCAAGTGACTTTTGACTCAAGATCATATCTGGATTGCAAGATATTAAAGTTTCTATTTTTTGAAACTTTGAAAAAAAGTTTTAAACTTATATTTGAGGCACTTAGAGGTCCCTAAATGCCCTAAAAGTTGTTTTAACTAGAAAAGATGCTTATATCTTGATAGATATATTTACAAGCTTTCTAGCACATCAAATGTTTGTCAATCAGACACCTAGATAAAAAGTTATGACCTTAGAAATTTGGACCTCCTATTTTGGGAAATGTGAAAACATGTTGGACACTTAAAAGAGTTGTAAAGAGGAGAGTTCCACATGTTGGTGTGTGATTTAGCACACCACAAGGCATCTTTGATTGGAGATAATTTGGGCGCCACTTTTCAGTGGTTTTAGCTCATGGTTTTGTAATTACCATTGGTTGTTTACTGTATTGTATCTCCTACATATTAGGATTTTGAGATGGAGGTTGTGTGTAAGAGTCATATAGATGTTGAGTTGCCTCTAGATCTTTGGTTGGTTATACTCATGTTAAATCTTTCTCTACAAGTATATTGGAATTTTCTTGATTCTTGAAAAATATATTGGGCATCTCTGGAGTGTGGGGTTTTTCTCCTAAAAGAGTTTCCCCACGTAATTATTGTGTTGTGGTATGATTGCTATTTGTGTTTATTTTGTAACTTTTTTAAAGATCTGAAAAGTTCTGCATATCACTCTTTTCAAGATTAGTGTAGAAAGTTGTTCCACTACCTTAGCTTCCTTAAAAGTGGTATTAGAACTTGATCACCTTTTCTTTCAATTGTGGGTTGTTGGTTTTTTTGAACTAATCTAATTTTGAGTGGGAGCATTTGTAGAAGATACTTTGTGATCTTGTTGCAAGAGCTTTTAGATGGCAAACACATTAGGGAGAATAGAGGTAGAAAAATGTTCTGGTAACAATTTTGAGATGTGGATGTTGAAGATGGAGGATCTATTAATTGATTGAGATCTATGGGATGCTATTGATGCGAAGTTTTCAAGGCCCACAGATGTGAAGTTACTTTGGCTACTAAATATGATGTTATGGACCATAAATCCAAAGGTTTAGTTAGATTGTTCCTAATATACTCTATTTTAATCAATGTCCATGAAGATCCCTTTGTAAAGAAACTATGGAAGAAACTAGGCAAAATATATCAAGCCAAATATTTAGTGAACAAGATTTTCTTGAGGAAGAAATTGTATTCTTTTAGAATGGAAGAGGGTGGACAAATTTTAGACCACCTAGAAGCATTCAATATGTTGGTGGCTCAATTGGCACTAGTTGGTGTAAAAATGGATGAGGAGGAGAGATATCAGATCTTGCTTTGTTCTTTGCCGGATTCATGGGATTCTCTTGTTATGGAGATTGGGAGTACTTCTGTTATCTTGAAAGTTGAAGATGTCTTGGGTTCTTTACTTTCTAAAGAAATGAGGAGGAAGGTATCCATTAGTGTGAAATAATCCCTAAGTGTTCGTGGAATACCTAAAGAAAAAGGCAAGAAGAGAGAGAAGCGTGACAAATCCAAGTCCAAGGGGAGATCAAAATCTCCTAGAAAGTCCAAAGTTATTTTCTGCAATTGTGGTAATCCTGGACACTTCCATAAAGCGTGTAAAGAAGAAAAGAAGAAGAAAAAGAAGAAATTTGATTTTGATTCTAAGTTTGAGAAGGAAGATGCTGATGTGTTCATTGCATCTTTGACCACTTGTGTAGGTAATAATGCATGGTTAATTGACTTAGGTGCATCTTTCCATATGACCCCTAATAGAGATTATTTTTCTAAATATGAAGAATTCAATGGAGGTAAGGTGTACTGGGTTGATGATTCTCATTTAAATATTGTTGGATGTGGTAAAGTTAAAATCATATTTTCTGATGGTAGAACAAAAAGGATTAATGGTGTGTTGCATATACTTGGATTAGCACGAAATTTATTATCTGAGCAAAGTAATAGATGTGGGTGTGCAGGTAGTCTTTTCTGATATCGGGTACAATATGGTTAGAGGTTCTATGGTGATCGCTAGAGGTGTTAGACTTGGCACACTGTATAAGATTGATGCATGCACTATTGAGTGCAGTAGCACTTCTATGAAAATAAAATTTGTGACTACTTCATTGGAAAAGGAGAGGGTTTCATTTTTAGTGGATGGTCGTGGCTTGTGGGTACCTAAGCATGCTCTTTCTTTCTAAATCAAAATTGTCTATAGAGAAGACTGTGTTATGGCATTAGAGATTATGTCACATAGGAGAGAAAGGTCTAAGGGCCTTGAAAAATTAAAAACCTTATTGAAGGGTTGATTGATTGGAATCTTGATTTTGATTTTTGTGAGCATTGCATTTATGGTAAACAAAGCAATGTTTAGTTTTCCTTGAGTTCTCATAAATTTTTTGGTGTATTCAATCTTATTCATTCTAATGTGTTTGATCCTGTAGATGTTCCTTCCATTGGAAATTCCACATATTTTGTTTCATTTATTAATGATTACAACAGGAGGACATGGGTATATTTTCTAAAGAGTAAATATAAAGTTTTTAGTTTATTTAAAGAATTTAAAGCAATGGTTGAGTTGTAGACTTGAAAGAAAATAATTTTTTTGAGGACTAACAATGGCAGTAAATTTTGCTCTAATGATTTTGACAGATTCTGTAAAGATTGTGGCATTTAGAGATAAAAGACAACTCTTTATTCTCCACAATAAAATGGAGTTGTAGAAAGAATGAACATGACACTAATGGAGAAGGATATGAGTATGCTTAGTGGTGCTGATCTAGAACAAAAGTTTTGGGCTGAAGTTGTTGCCATTGTCTGCTACTCGGTTAACAGATCTTCTACATTAGCTCTTGTTGATAAAATTCCTATGGAGGGGTGGTCAGGGCACAAAACTTTACTAAGACATCTTAGAGTTTCTAGTTGTGAGGCATATGCACATGTGCCAAAGGAGAAGGGAACAAAATTGGAGAACAAGGCTATTAAATGTATCATCATTAGGTACGATTATGGTGTGAAAGGATACAACCTTTGGGACCCTATTGCATAGAAGGTAATATATAGTAGAAGTGTTATTTTTAGAGAAACTAAGTCTTGTTTTGTTACATTGCAGCCAGAACAAAGTAAACAGAAATATGTGATTAAACTCACTTCTATGCTTGAGAAATTTGAATCGAGGCACCTAGATAGAGAAGAAGTTGAGGAGAGCTCATCTAGCTCTAAATCTTTAGGAGAGGAGGAAGAACCTCCAACTTAGCTTGTTCAAAGTTCTACAAGGCATAGACAACCACCTGAAAGGTATTCACTTGATGACTAGAGATGTATTTTTTCTTTGAATACTAATGAACCTAGATTTGTAGAAAAGGCATTAGGTTTGAATGATGCAGAGTCCTAAACGATTTCTATGGATGAAGAAATGATAGCTTTGAAAAAGAATGATACATGGGGACCTAGTACCATTCCCTAAATGAAGAAAACTTGTTGGTTGAAAATGGGTGTTCAAGGAAAAGATTGGTTCAAATGGAGGTATTGTGAAGTAAAAAGCATAGTTGGTTGTGAAAGGTTACTCTCAGGTTGAGGGTGTTTATTACAATGATATATTTTCTTTTGTTGCAAAAATGACAACCATTAGATTCTTGCTTTCTATTGTTGCTGCTTCTCATCTAGAGGTTGAGCAAATGTATGTGAAAATGACATTCCTTCATGGCAATTTGGAGGAGGATATTTATATGGCACAACCAGAGCTCTACATGGTGAAAGGTAAAAGTAATCTAGTTTGTAAATTAAAGAAATATTTGTATGGCCTCAAACAATGTCCTAGGAAGGTAAGTGCATAGAAATGATATCCAAAAGGGGGTCAAAAGTGACCACTTTTTCCCTAAAATCAGCTCAACCTGAACTTCGATGAGTAATTTGAGATGCATGCACTTAAAATTTGAAGATATGGAAACAACATGAATTGTAGTGCTCTGAATCTTGTTTCTAAACTACTAAAGTTCTAAAAAAATAGTTAAGATTAAGAGGGTGAAATGCTGTGTGCTCAAAAAAGTGTTCATTTTTTCTCACTAAAATATAATATAGTGGTTGGTGTGTGTCCCCCTATCTTATTTGTTGCATTTACTATTTTTAAAAACTAGTTGGTAGAAACGTAGTTAAGAGTGAGTACTAGATGTTGTGTATTTTTTTGTGATTTTTCATGTGGATGCATCCTAAAAATTGCATCACTGAGTGTGCATGTCGCATAACTTGCACAAAAATAATTGAAAATGTAATTTTTTTTAATGTATAAAGAATGAAGCATAGAACAATCTTATATATAGTTTTAAAAATTTCTATAAGCAGATCAAAAGTTATAAAGAAAAATCAATACATATGTGATTGAAGAATATGAGGACACTATTCAAATAAAATAAAAATAAATATCTTAACTTATTCAAAATAAAATATATATATATATATATGGTTGGAAAGCTAAGAACTAGCTCGTCATTTTGGTGTTGGTTTCATCAAATTTTGTTATTAAATGAGTAAGTCTAATGGAGTTGAAATTCAAAATGTTATTGACAATGAAAAACACGTCTATAGGGAGGTATCATAGAGTTCTAATCCTTAGGTTTGGTTTCTCATGCCAATTCCAAGCTTAAAAAGGCGGGCTAGAATTTTGAAAAAAACTAAAACGCACTCGTGTTTTAGGTTCCACAAAAAAATAGTTCTATAATGTAAAATTATATATTTTAAATATCTAAATACTTTATATATAATTAATTATGTTTATTTGAATAGAATATAATGTTATGTATGTATGTATGTATATATGTATAGAAACACTATAAAACATGTATTCATGTATGTATGTTTTGTCAAGCATAAAATGTGATCACGTTTTGTGTTCATGTAAACCATGCTTTTTGTTTAGCATTGTAAGAGGACTAAGGATCATATTTAAGTTTGAGCATGAGGTGACCTCATATCAATTGATCTTTACCCATACCCAACCACAGAATATCTAGTAGAGCTAATTGTTGACACCAACTTTTTCACCACTTGCAATGAATCAAGATTTAGATAAAGATCCAGAAGGAACTAGAGTAGAGACACTAACTAGGAGGTGTAAGGATGTGACCAATGCAAGGATAGGAG